>CM053788.1:213791230-214170087 GCA_028749045.1 Cupressus sempervirens | reverse complement strand
GAGGGGGGGCATGGGGAGTGTGTGTGTGAGAGAAGAGGGGGGGTGGGCGTGTGTGTGTGTGTGATGAGAGAGAGAGAGAGTAGGGGATGGGAGAGGAGAGGGAGAAGTGAAGAGAGAGAGTAGGGAGGGAGGGAGGGAGGGAGGGAGAGGAGAGAGAGAGAGAGAGAGAGAGAGAGAGAGAGTAGGGAGAGGAGGGAGGGAGGGAGGAGAGGGAGTGAGAGAGATGAGAGAGAGAGAGAAGAGGAGAGAAGATGAGAGGAGAGAGAGAGAGAGAGAGAGAGAGAGAATGGGATGGGAGGAGTGTGTGGAGAGAGGTAGGGATAAGAGAGAGTAGAGGGTGGAGAGTGTGGGATAAGGAGAGATAGATTGTTCACATAGTGCATACGCACTATATAGTGCTCATGCACTTTAGAGGGCCATGCAAACTATAGTGCATACACCACTATATGAAAACATTGGAAAATGGTCATAATAAAATTTTGGGTTCCTACTAATCCATATTCTATTTTTTGTCTATATGTGTTCTGTTATTCTAAATAGAAAACATAGGTTTCATGTTGTTGGAAGCTATAGCAAACACATATATTCAATCATTGGATACACTATTTGAAGGCTTTTTGAACATTCTTTCATTCTATTTGAAGCTAGCAAACACGAAATTCAATCATTGGATATCACTATTTGAAGGATTTTTTGAATTATTCTTCTATAGAAAATGGTAGTGCAGTCCTTTTTAAAATATTCTTTGTTACTATATATAGAGACAAATTTGATTATAATTTGACAAGTTGTTTATCTATAGTGAATTCATTGAAATTTGTATGTTTGAATGAATTGTTATTTGGAAATGGGTTTATAAATTTACACAGGTTGTATAATTATATATTGTGTATTCATTGAAATAATTGTAATTTGTATATGTATTTGAATAATTTATAATTTTACAAATTGTAAGTAATTCAGATGTTTGTGAATAATTTGATATATAAAAATCAGTCATCATGCCAAGGAAGAGACCCAAAAACTTAAACAACAAAAGAGAGGAGAGATTTGGCAATTAAACAGAGATAAAATGAAACTACTATGAGGAACAAAAAAAAATTTCAAGCACAATATGAGGAATTTGTCTTGTCCAATAGGAACAAGAACCCTTGATACAAAGAAACAAAAGAGGGAGACATTCGATAGACAAAGAGAATGAATGAGTTTTTGCTCAAGAAGACAATTGAGTTGTGAAGCTACACCATCTTCCAATGTTGGAGTCATATCATCATCTCATGTTGAAAGAGATGTTAATTTGTACATTTGATGATATACACACTCCCATCATGTCATGTTGAAGGTGAAACATCAACATATCAAGTAGGTGATAATTCCATCTTTGGAATCTTATTGCCAAAGCACATCAGCTCCAGTTCAAGGTACACACAAAACACTCAACCTTATGTTGATTTTCAAAATGTTGAGGGAATGGAAGAGATTATAAGACTTTTTAAAAAAAAAATTTCAGAAGACCAAAATATTTGATTGATATTGATACTGACATTTTGAAATCAATGCCTTAACAAGATTAGCAAGCATACTTGTCAAAGAAAAACTTAATCATATGTGGAGATTATTCTTTGAAGAATTAAATATTACAGGTCATTTCCAATTATTTGTTGAAGATTCTTGGCTAAGAACAACAAACAATTCAAATGAAAAAAGCATTGTAAAGAATCTAATGAGTGCATATGACAAAGTGGGTTTCTAAATCATGCACCAAAGATAGTAATATCACAAGACAAGTACTTTACATCAACAATAGTAAGTACCCCAAATGAAGACAAGCTCGACTCAGAGAGAAAGAGAACGAAAAACATTGAAATTTAAAATTTAGGCCTATCATGAAGATTCTTGGGCTAAGAACAACAGACAATTCAATGAACAAAAGCATTGTAAAGAATCTAATGAACTAAAAAAATTTAATATTCAGGCCTATTATGAAGATTCTTGAGCTAAGAACAATAGACAATTCAAATGAAAAAAGCATTGTAAAGAATCTAATGAGTGCATATGACAAAAGTGGGTTCTAAATCATGCACCAAAGATAGTAATATCACAAGACAAGTACTTACATCAACAATAGTAAGTACCCCAAATGAAGAAAGCTCTACTCATGAGAAATAGAAGCAAACATTGAAAATTGGTAAAGGTACTCTAAGGAGAGCCGTGCTAAGGTGTGAGAGAGTGGAAGATCCAAAAAAAAACAAAGAGTTATGGACATTTAGCAGTAGACTATTGTGAAAGGATAAAGATATTAGTGAAACTTTGAAATCATTGATTGAATTTTTTTGGATAAAATAACAAATGTGTTTCCCCCTAATCAAAGAGATGTTGTAAGAAGGAGGATTGGTAGCCAAAATTGCAATCCCACATGCGAAACATTTTTTGGACTCAACTTAGAGACAATTTTTTGCAAAATTTATTGGTACGTATCCTCAAATTTGAATTAGGTCAAAGATTTTTTGAGATGGGTAACCTTTTCATGTGAAGATAAATCACACATGCACAACTTCTTGTTGTAGGAAACATATTTAATTTTCGAAACCATTTTGATGTTTTCCAGGCATTTATGTGTTTTTTTTGCATTCTAAGTTTGTTTTTGCAAGATTATGACATGAAATGTTCCACCTAGATCTTCAAAGGAATTCATACCCAGTACTTTATGTGAAATAGGGGATGGCCAACATTATTTACAAAACATCATGCTTGGGATGGTACATGCTTATTTTGTGGGTTCTTTGCAACTTTTATCAACTTGTGAACATATGGATAGTACACATGCAATTGGGAAATGAAATAGTAGATTACAAAAAATATAAGATAGTGACATATGCTCTAAAAGATTGGAAACAGGGTAAAAGATGTGATTTAGTCATTGAAGAGATTCCAGTGTATGAGTTCATGAAAAAAACAATTGTAAAAATATTATTTAAGAGTATGCAAGGCATATACATAGAGCTCGATGGTTGAATTTGCAATTCAATTTATGCAAGGATACGTTTCCACTAGATACCATTGTTTGGGTTGTAGATTTTGCAGAGAACTACAAACTAAAAAATAGAAAATGAGGTGCAAGCAAAGTATTATACCTTCTCAAAAGGTTTTCATATTTGTTCACATAACATTCATGCATTCACCTACAAGTACAAAGGATGACATGAAGATTTTGAGGGAGTACCATTTTTTACATCAGCGATGATCAATCACATTCTATAGAGTTTGTACATGGTTGTTTTCAACTATTTTATGGAGCTTTGGCTAACAGGGGCATACTATATCATCAACACATTATTTGGTCAAACAATTGTGCATCTCAATTCAAGAATGCATGGATGTTCTATTGGTTGAACATGATGCACAAGTTGTCTAGAATTCAATATATGTGAAATTTCATAGAGGCTAGTCATGGAAAGGGAAAGCATGATGGTCACAGGACACATGCATCAAAAGAGACCTTAGCTCATGAAGAACTAAAGTAAAAAGATAGAGAAATATTGACAAATGCAAAATCCACCATCTAGTGGTGTACACACTATAGTGGATCCAGGTAAGGAAGGCGAGTCTGCAGTTGATAGATTTTTTTGGTTGATAGATAGTACTATCATTGCACAATATGAGGATTGTTACACACTAACAAGATCAAGTGAGTTGCACTCTTTTAGAAGCTTTGATGCAAGTTTGTTGAGTATCCACACATGAAAAATGGCATGCTGTTGTCCATCATGTGTAGAGGAAAATTGAGATGAGTGTGAGTCAACTGAATGGGTGGACAAATGGGACATACGGGTTTTGGACCCCAATTGACACATATCCTCCCCCACAAGCACTGGAAATGGTAGAGATGGATTCATCCATTGAATTTGACTGCTTGTTTGATCTAGTTCAACCTGGTAATATATATATATATATATATATATATATATATATATATATAATATATATATATATTTATATATATATAGATAAATTTAATCAGTATGTAACTTTATAACTTTTACCTAAGTATTTTTTGAATTGATGACCGTCATTTTGTATATTTATCACTATAGGCCATGTTTTTGGTATTATTGCACCTAAAGACATGAAGAATGGATAGATTATTATTGTTTGTCATTGTGTTCAGGCCAAACAAAAATGGATCACTGGGTTATAGATGGTGAAGGTTTAGAGTACCATATCAGTGCGATGGTCGTAACTCACACATGGCTTAGATGATATTCTATGAAGAACCCCTAACTTGTGGTTATTCGAGGATTGACAAAAAAGGAGGAAGATTCTTCAATATTCAAACCTTTTCGTTGGCATCAAATGTCCACTTGATAAAATATGGTGGAAAACCACATAATAAGACTCTTTGGAAGGTTCATGAGTCAAACCACAAGGCAATACTTAAGACATTAAAATGTAGAGCAGATCTAGTTGGTTCATTAGATTTAATAGGAGAGGGGGGAGAGGGGGAGAGAGGGGAGGAGGTGGGAGAGAGAAGAGAGAGAGAGAGAAGAGAGAGAGAGAGAGAGAGAGAGAGAGAGAGAGACGAGAGAGAGAGAGAGAGAGAGGAGAGAGAGAGAGAGAGTAGGGCTGCATGGAAGAGACACTACTCTTGACGAGATGTCCAAAGAGACACAACCCTCCAGTAGGTAATAAACAGTCATTCTGAGAATCTGAAGCAAGTTCATCCAATAAAGAAAGGGAACATCATTGAAGGATATATGTGCATATATGAACATTAACCAATAAAAAATATAAAGGAATACCAATATTGAGTATTGTATACAACAAAGATTTTTCCAAACTAAAGGCAATAAGTCATTCATAATAGTCAGACAATTAAGAACCAAATATATATGAACCAAATTATTCTTACATATGTATACAATATTATTGACCAAATCTAAATTAGCAAAATGATATTGCACATAATATCCATTATAACAACATGGAAGCTTTGTGATTTTAATAGTTTTATTCTTTAGTCCCAAAAATGGACATTATAGATGATGTTCACTAATCCTTTACAATAGAAAATGTTTACAAAAAATGGCATGTACATGTATGAGGACATTATATATTATAGAAATTTTACATTGAAGCAGTTGGCTAGCCACTCAAAAAATAGTAACTGAATGCAAGCGGGATCATAAAGATATTTTAATAAACTAGTATCCCCTTTACTCAGGCAACATCTTGGTCATCTACTTGACTAGGACATGTTTGGGAATTGACAATCTCCATTTGAACTCAAGTCTCTATTTAAAGGTGGCAATAAGAATTTTGTTGTTCTATTAAGATCATTAATATATTTTGATAAGAACTTTGAGGGATCATGCCCAGCTTGAGTATCATGGCTTCTCAAGTCCTATAAATGAAAGGCCATTGATGAATAAGCATTTCTAATTAAAACATCTACAGTGCTAGAATGAAGTATGTGACTAGATTCTTTGTCGACTAATGAGCCAATTTGAGGCTTCACTTCACATTGCTTTGTGGATAATTCTATAGCACTTGTTACTTCTCTATCTAAAAATTTTGTGTTTGTGTACATGTGAACTCTTTCTCAATAGTTGTATGTGTTTTTCTCTTCATCCTAAGTAATTGGCATAATAGTTGTAGGTTTTGTCTCTTCATCCTAAGTAATTGGCATACTTTGGATGGCACCAAGATAACCATTTTATTCTAAAATGTCATTTTCTCTTAGATTAATCTCTCTATTAAGTAGGTTTTTTGTATCTTCCTCTATATATTTAATAGATGTAGCTGTAATTCCTCTCTATATATATTCCTTTGTATATTAAGCTTTCCTCCGTAGGAATGAGAAGGCATGGGGAGTTAGGCCAACTATTAGTCACTATATTGAAAAAGTAGTTCTTGTCCATGCCACTGATAGGAATCATTTCAATCTTATTTTTAGAATTGGTACTTCATTTGTCTTGAAAGAATAATATATTATTTTCAATGTCTTTGAAATATCTGTGGCTGGTAGCCAATTGCTTATTCATCACCTTTGAATATTCATGGGGAACTAAGATATTTTGTTACCTAATAGGTCCTAGGAATCTTAGCTAAGGTCCTAGAATAGTCCTAGATGGACCCATTTGACCTAAATATGTAAAGAGCAAAAATTGCTCAAAAGTTGCAAAGTTGCTCAAAATGTTGCTTGAGCAACTTTTGCAATTTTTGGAAAAAGTTGCAAATGGAAGTCTGGGAAGTTGTAACTATCCATGCTTAGGTATATGAGCATGGGAAACATATTTTTGAAGGTTAGAAGGTTTCTAGTCAAATTTTTATTTTTAAACAACTTTCACAACTTTTACAATTTTGCACAAAAAGTGCAACTTTTGCAAAGTTCACTAGATTTCACTTCTAGGACTTGGAAAAGGTTCCAAACTATTAAAAAAATACTAAACACACCTAATCCTAGGATATCTTGACCAAAAAATCAAAAAGACCCAAATTTTCCTAATTAGCAACTTTTGCTCATTTCTTGTACAAAGTGGCCTAGCATACATATCTTGCTCATATCTTTGTCACTGTTCGTTGTGTGATCAAACTATTTCTTCTATTAGCTCTAGGTAGCTGGGTAAACCATAGCCCCAAGCTCATCCCATCTTGTTGAGTGTTGAACATTCTTAGGCATGCTACACTAAATTGACCCTAAGAGTCACTAAATGCCATAGGACAACAATATTTGATGGGGCATATCTCGAAGCTCATGTGAGGTATGGATGTGATTCTAGGTGATGCAAGATCATATTGCTGATACCTACAACAATCTCTCTCACTTTTTGGAGGTTGGATTCTATTTTGATTTTGCGGCCTCATCTTAGGTGATGCTAAAACTTATAATGTTGGCCAGTACAAAGTTGCCAATTGTTGAATCTCTCTCACTATTCATCATGGAATCAAACTGTCTATTCCATTATCTCTGTGTAGCTAGGTAAACCCTAGTCCCAAGATTATCCCATCTTGTGGAGCACTCAAACATTCTCAAGCACACTGAACCAAATTGAACCTAAGAGTCACTAAATGCCATAGGGCAGCAATCTTTGATGGGGCATATCTCGAAGCTCATGCAAGGTATGGATGTGATTCTAAGTGCTACAAGATTCTATTGCTGAGACCTACAGTAAATTCTCTCTCTTTTTAGAGATTGGATTCTATTTTGATTTTGTGGCCCCATCTCGGGTGATGTTGAAACTTGTAGTGTTGACCAATACAAAGTTGCAATTGTCGAATCTCTCTCATCGTTTATTGTGGGATCAAATTATCTATTCCTTTAGCTCTAGGTTGTAAGGTAAATCCTAGTCCCAATCTCATCTTGTACCATTGAGCACTTGAATGTTTTCAGGCATGCCAAACTAAATTGACCCTAAGAGTCACTAAATGCCATAGGGTAGCAATCTTTGATGAGGCATATCTTAGAGCTCGTGTGAGGTATGCATTTGATTCTACGTGCTACAAAACTATGTTGTCAAGACCTACAATAACCTCTCTCTCTTTTTAGAGATTAGATTCCATTTTGATTTTTCCGCCCCATCTAGGGTGATGTTAAAACTTGTAGTGTTGGCCAATACAAAGTTGCCAACTATCGAATCTCTCTCACCATTCATTGTTAGGTCAAACTATCTATTCTGTTAGCTCAGAGTGGCTAGGTAAATCCTAGTCCCAAGCTCATCCTATCCTATTGAATGCTTGAACATTCTCAGGCATGCCAAACTAAATCAACCCTAAGAGTCACCAAATGCGATAGAGAAATGATCTTTGACGGAGCATATCTTAGAGATCGTGTGAGGTGTGGATGTGATTCTAAGTGATATAGGACCATGTTTCTGATACCTACAATAACCTCTCTAAATTTTTGAGATCAAATTTTGTTTTGATTTTGTGGCCCCATCTTAGGTGATGCTGAAACTTGTAGTGTTGGCCAGTACAACGTTGCCAACTGTTGAATCTCTCTCACCATTCATTATGGGATCAAACTGTCTATTCTATTAGCTCCATGTGCCTAAGTAAACCCTATTCTCAAGCTTTTCCTATCTCATTGAGGGCTCAAATGTTCTCAGGCATGCAAAACTGAATTGACCCTAAGAGTCACTAAATGCTATAGGGAAGTGATCTTTGATGGGGCATATCTCGGAGCTTATGTGAGATATGGATGTGATCCTAGGTGCTACAAGACCATGTTTTTGACACCTACAATAACCTCTCTCATTTTTTATAAATCAAATTCCATTTTGATTTTATAGCCCCATCTCAGGTGATGCTAAAACTTGTAGTGTTGGCCAATACAAAGTTGCCAACTGTCGAATCTCTCTCACCATTCATCATGGGATCAAATTGTCTATTTTGTTATCTTTGTGTTGCTAAGTAAACCCTAGTCCCAAGATTTTCCTATCCCATTGAGTTCTCAAACATTCTCAGGCATGCTAAAGTGAATTGACCTTAAGAGTCACTAAATGCCATAGAGCAAAGATCTTTAACAAGGCATATCTCAGAGCTCATGCAAGGTATGGATGCAAATTTAGATGATAGGATTGTGCTTTCGACACCTACAATAACCTCTTTCTCTTTTTGGAGATTAAATTCCATTTTGATTTTGTGACCCCATCTCAGGTGATGCTGAAACTTGTAGCGTTGGCCAATATAAAGTTGCCAATTGTCAAATCTCTCTCACTGTTTGTCATGGGATAGAAGTATCTATTTTTTTAGTTTTGTGTAGCTAGGTAAACCCTATTACCAAGATCTTCCCATCTCATTGAGCACTCAAACATTCTTGGGCACGCTAAACCGAATTGACCCTAAGAGTCACTAAATGACATAGGGCAACAATATTTGATAGGGAATATCTTGAAGCTCATATGAGGTATGGATGTGATTCTAGGTGCTATAGGACTATGTCACTAATACCTACAATAACCTCTCTCACTTTTTGGAGATTAGATTCTTTTCTTATTTTGTGGCTCCATCTTAGGTGATGCTGAAACTTGTAGTGTTGGTCAGTACAAAGTTACCAACTACCAAATCTCTCTCACCTTTCTTCATGGGATCAAACTATATATTATATTATCTCTAGATGTCTAGGTAAACCCAAGCCCCAAGATTATCCTATCTTGTTGAGTGCTCAAACATTCTCGGGCACGTCAAACTGAATTGACTCTAACAGTCACTAAATGTGAGAGGGCAGCAATATTTGATGAGGCATATCTCAAAGCTCATGTGAGGTATAGATACAATTCTAGGTGCTACAAGACTATGTTTCCAAGACCTACAATAAATTCTCTCACTTTTTGGAGATCAGATTCTATTTTGATTTTGCAGCCCCATCTCGGGCGATGCTGAAACTTGTAGTATTGGCTAGTACAAAGTTACCAACTATCGAATCTCTCTCACCATTCATCATGGGATAAAACTATCTATTTTATTAGGTCTACATGGCTAGGTAAACCCTAGTCCCAATATTGTCCCATCCCATTGAGCACTCAAATGTTCTCGAGCACGCTGAACTGAATTGATCCTAAGAGTCACTAAATGTCATAGGTCAACAATCTTTGACAAGGCATATCTCAAAGATCATGTGAGGTATGTATGTAATTATGGGTGCTATAGGATCATGTTTTTGACACCTACAATAACCTCTCTCACTTTTTGAAGATTTGACTCCATTTTAATTTAGCGACCCCATCTCAGGTGATGTTGAAACTTGTGGTGCAGGGCACCTAGGTGGCAATTGGATATGTCATCTCATCCAATGATGGAGATTTGTGATATAAGGTAAAGGGGTGATCATACACCTCATTTTGAACATATTATTTTTTTATGGTAATAAGGTAATCGTTTTTTGTAAGGTCAAGGAACTTGAGGTCACTTGTAAACCCAAGTTGACTTAGTCCTAAGGATTCTTTCTTTTTTGTTGTTTTTTTTAATAAGTTGACTCAATAAGTGTTTTTAGATTCATTACACATGATTTAGGCCCTATATGTTACCAAAAACCACTTGGTTAAGTTCTAGGAAGATTTACTGCAAAAATTACATTTTGCAATAAAAGTTGCTGACAACTTTTTGCAATTTTTTGGAAAACATTGAAATTAACCTTGTTACCAATCAAACCAACTAGTAATTGGTTGGAATGGTTGTAAAATGATGAAAATACCATCTATGAACTTAGAGGAGGCATAAGGTGTTGGTGATTATTAAGTTCTTTTTATATGGCAAGGAATCACTGCTGATGTTAAACTTGTATATGGGTAAAAGTACAAAGTTGTGTCACCTTTCAGGTTAACTTATTAGAATGACTAAATTTGAGTATTTATATTTAAAAGTCAATTTTTTTTCAAACATATGATCTAGATAAATTCATTGTAGCTAAGTTATATATGGTCTCACACCTTTCTAATTGGAAATACCAATTAAATGCACGTTTTATACTATTTTGCATCCAATTACTAAAGAAATCAAATTATTTCAGAAAAGTAAAATTTCAATAACTCTTCTATTTTTTATGATATTATTTCAATAACTTATAAACACCATTTCATAGAGCTCAAAGTTAAGAATATTCTTATATAGATTTTATAGTGTTTTAATTGGATTTAGTATAGTTTAATTAATAAATTCTACAAGCATATATTTTAACACTAAAAAAGATGATGATTTTGAGAAAGCAGAAAATATTAAATCATATAAAAAAATTAAAAGCTATATGGTATTTTAGAGGAGAGAATCATCTTCTAGAATGTATAATTTTTCTTTTGGTTAAAATAGATTTGTTTTTAAAAATGTGGTGGGAGATGAAAACTATCAATTTCAGGTGAGATAAAATTTAAATCATTATAAAAAAGAGAATATAGGTCAAAAGACAATTTTTATTTTTGACTGTTCTAGCGCTATATGTTATCTATAACATCATCTGAAATCAAAGGGAAATAAGTTTATTTTCATACAGTTTTGTGGTGGGAATTAGACCCTTATTTTTCATTGGTTTTCAACATCTAAAATTTTTTCTATAAAAATTAGGAAAATATATCAATTCTTACTCCAAATAATTATTAAAAATTGTAATCATAAACTTCATCCATTTCTACACATTTCATCAATTTACTTTATTTTTAAATTCAATATAATGATGCTAGTTTTATGTCATTGGAGGTGAACTATCATACTTTTGCTAGCCTTTTCCTTTACAAAAGGGTGACACAGGTTTGTGCATTTACCCATATAGGATCATTGAGTTATTGTCAAATATCATTACTCCCTGTTTAGAATAACAAACTCATACTTTGTCAGAATGAAATATCAATTTAGCTACATTTTATCACTGAATGGAGTTAGTGGAAGATGTTAAGGATCTTCTTGGTTGTCTTAATAGCCATTTCATGGGTTTGAAACATAATCACTTCCCTTCGTGAAGAGTTGGCCAAAAACCATCAGATTACATGTTGTTGCAAAAAAAATATAGTCATAGGATGTTCAAAGATTGTTTTCACTCTTAGGATGTTGAAGAATCTCTTGGAAGGATGGAATAGATGATAGACTAAAGTTTGTGAGATAGTTCTTAGGTGTTCCTTGAAGTGTCTAAGGTGTTAGTTTGAAGCAAGAAGTTAATTATGATCCATTTCTCAAATTTTCTCATTTTTCCCTTATTGCTTCCCAAGTCTTGAATAGGGAAAGTGATCAAGTAGTTTTGTGAAGATGGGTAGAAGTTTGTTCAATGCTATGACCAAATCAGAAAGAGTCTTTGAAGACACTTAGGAAGGTGGGAAAGGTAGTTTGCCTTAAAATTGTTCTTGTTAGGAATGCACTAGCTTTTGATGTAAGTACCCTGCATCATTTTGGATGCAAATTACATTAAAATGAAATACATGAAATGTACTTAAAAAGTAAACAAGAAAAACAAGATATATATTATGATAACCAATAATGTCATACATGAAAAAACATATAATATATTATGATAACCAATAACTTTATACATAAATGAACATATAATATATTATGATAACCAATAATGTCATACATGAACAAACATATAATATATTATGATAAGCAATAATGTTATACATGAAAATATATTAACCAATAATGTCATAAGTCTAATAATGTCATGCATAAAATATAAAATATCATATATACATCAAATGTATGTCAAATATGTCCACTAATATAAAATCCAAGATATATGTCCACTAATGCCTATACATGTGTGTCTATCCCTATATCTTCGCCTTCCCATGAGGGGAAGGAAAAAAATTCCTAGAGGTCTTTGGTCATTGCATAGAGGGGGATGATGGGGATGATGGGGTCTTCCTCACATGCTCACTCATCCTCTTGTTTAGGCTCTTCTCTAACTGGAGTTGATGTAAACAGAGTACATATGAATCAATAATTATTATTGGTGGTGTAAATAAGTATTTACTATTTACACTTACTTAAGTTTACTTAGGTTAATGCATATATTTTATTATTTATTTATTACTCACCTAGGAGTATGTGTACTCTTGTGAGTTGTCATGTTGACAACATAGGAGTTTGCACTCTAATTATGCACATGTTGCCTACACTTAGGAGTTAGCACATTATTTAAGCACATGATGTCTACAACATTCTAGACACCTCATCGTGCTTATCTTCTTATTGTGGAAGATATGTGCTTAGTTGTCATGTTTATCTCCCATTTTTTTCTAGACACATTCTAGATGCATCTTAGAGGCCTTTATATACAAGCTCTCCTAGTGTGTATGTACATGCTTCTGATAATAGTAAGAATTCTCATATATTGATCATACTCTTGGTCTATTATTTTCTCATTGTTGCTTCAGCACCTTCGATCCAAAGATCTAGAGAATTCAAAAAAATTGGGAGTGTCTAAAGCCAAAGTAAACCTTACCACTGCATCTGGTGCATCAATTCAGTGAATTGACTATAAATTCACCTATGTTGGGCAATAGTCAAAATTGAGGCAAAAAATAAATTTGCAATCTGGCAACCTGAAGGCCTAATTTACAAAATTGGTATGATCTTTTTAGATCTATATGTTTAATTTTCAAATCTACATTTTTTTTCATCTGCCTCTCTACAAATTTTTTTCGGATTTGCATAATTGTTTTCGAAAAAATTAGCCATCAGGCCTGTAGGAGAGATATTTTGTAGGTGAAGATTGAAGCTTGTTGGTGTAAATTAAATATTTGCATCATATTTAGAAGGTCAAATAAACCCCCAAATTAGATTTTATTTCATCCAAATCAGACATCTGAGGCAAAATCTAGAGCCTTTTATTTTTGGAGGCATGACCGTGATTCAAGAAAAATAATAACAGTAGCGATTTTCAAATAGTGATATCTTCCTCATACAGACTCCTTTTTGTGAGCAATTTTTTTTGTTTTGGGGTAGAATTTTGTGATCTACAGATTGGTGTAGGTGGTTTGAGATCTTTGTTTTTGAATTTTTTGGCAAGTTGAAAATTTTGATTTTTGCCACTTCAAATGCTTGGTACGGGCTCATTTGGACTCCAAAAAAAGTTCCATTTTTTTTGAAAGTGCATATTTTTTTGTTTACTTTCTAGATTTGCAATCAGGTGATAGGTTCTATGAAAAAAATACTACTTTCAAAAATATGCCCTACATTGGCATGTGACTATTGCACTAAGTGCCAAAAGCATCTCTTTTAGGGGGGTTGATTGATTATGTCTATTTTTTGGGGGGTGCATACATTCATTGATCTCATGGAGGCTTGTCACATATGTCAGTCTGGTATAAGACCAAAGTTGACATTGAGGAACTATCAGAAATGTAGTTATTTGATGCTTGATCATCTAAGAGAACATTACGAAGTGATTACTTCTCTTTGTTCGAGGATACCACCTTCATTCAAATATCTTTCTAAACTTCTTGGCTTTATGTATAATAGTATGAGTACGGAATCCTTTATTCCTCTTCTTATGGCAAGTTTTCCTCATGATGTTTGGATGACTCTTTGGGAAGCATATAGAGATCCATGTGTTCCTCCATTTCTAGAGGATATTCTACATCTAGTCACTCCAATTATGGTACCTTCAACTCCATTTGAGATCTCACCTCCTGATTCTCCTATTGATTCTAGTGATTCAGTGCAACAAGACCCTTCATGTCTATTCATTGAAGATGTGGGAGACACTATTGATGATATTTATCTTCTCTTTGAGGCAAATTCTTCATCTATTTCCATAGTGACAAACTCATGTACTTCAACATAGTAGGGTACACTACGTCGTCCAATTCTAGCCTTAGGTGATGACTTCTTGACTGACATTTCAGGTTTTTTTGTCGAGTCACACACAACAGATTTAGAGGACTTCTTTGATGATATTCAACTTCTCTTTGATGAGGATGATCCTTCTACAATTGTTGCGAGGGCCCACTCTGACCCTCATGTCCATTCTCTACATGATCAATCTTTACAAGTTGATATGATTGTGGATACTTATGTACAGCAGTTGCAGGAGGTCTCTTTATCATTTTAGGAGATTGTTGGTTCTTTGAGATAGGTTCTTCATGGATCCTTTCTTGATGTGTACTTGTTCTTTTTAGCAGTCTTGGAGGGAGCAACCATCAACATCAACACAGGGACACTTGAACATGTTTCAGAGATACCTTTCATCATCGAGATTCTTTCCATGCATAGGGGAAGCATCTCACCTATACCTTTTCCATTATTTCTTCCAAAGGGGAGGAACATTATACAGTGGACATAGATCAGCTTCTACTTTGGAGCATTTCTCACTGATCAACACACTACCTCTAGGGGGGGGGGGACTACCTTGTCTCCTTCTTCTCCTTTTTTGGTGGGGGACTTTTTCCTCTTCGGGGTTTTGTCCTTCTCCTAATATATTTGATGTATGTCATAATGGGGGGGTCTTGATTACTCCATCCATCCATACATCATGTGTGTTTTTCATCTCTCTTTTTGGGAGAGGGTTTTTCCCATGAGGTTTTCTCTCTTTCTTTTCTTTATGAGAGATTGCATATCATTATATACATGGGTACCTAACATGGCCTAGTAGTTGGGACCCATCATGCATTTCATCCTAGATTATGTAAGCTTAAGGGCATTCACCTAAGTTGCACTTGGGGGGAGGGGGTGCGGGTGGGGGGGTTTGTTGGTGTAAATGCATTTACTATTTACACTTACTTAAGTTTACTTAGGTTAATGCATATATTTATTTATTTCTCACTTAGGAGTATGCGTACTCTTGTGAGGTGTCATGTTGACAACACATGAGTTTGCACTCTAATTATGTACATGTTGTCTACACTTAGGAGTTAGCACATTATTTGAGCACATGGTGTCTACAACATTCTAGACACCTCATCGTGCTTATCTTCTTATTGTGGAAGATATGTGCTTAGTTGTCATACTTATCTCCTAGTTCTTTCTAGACACATTCTAGATGCATCTTAGAGGCCTTTATATATAGGCTCTTCTAATGTGTATGTACATGCTTCTAATAATAGTAATCATTCTCATATATTTATCAAACACTTGGTCTATTGTGTGCTTGTGATTGTGCTCCTTGATCTTGGGTGAATTTTTCTCTAAGAAAAATTCTTACAATTATACATTGAAATCAAATATATGTACAAAAAAAATTAATTATTTTCTTACCACTATTAAATAGTCACTTTGTACATCCACCTCAAAGGCTCGTGGATGATCAGGTGTAACAAGGCCCTACAACAATTCAATCAATATAACCACTTATAAATAAAATTTGAAATTCCAGTACTAACTATTATTAATAACAATTAAAACTAAAAAAATTATTTCATACCTTGGTCAATGGCTCTGAACTACATCGCGGTAGCAACACCACCATCAATGGACTGGTGAAGATGAGGAGTCTCAGACATCAACAACTGCATGCCATATAATACAGTTTACATGTAACATAAAACATGAAACAAATATAATCAAATGAATTAAATTAACATGAAACAAATGTACCTCTACAAAGCTTGTGTCATGCTTAGGCTTAGAGTCCCTTGTGAATGTCAATGATCCATTAGAGAATTGATGCACATGGATAATTTTTTATTATCAATTGTTCATATGATTACTTAATAAATATATGTATTAATTTAAATGATTAAATTGATACATACCTCTTAACTCATCAAGGAGACATAAAATGGGGCCAAGGAATCTATACTAGGGCCATCAACACTCTTACGCTGAATTTTGAACAATTTCAAGACATGCTAATTAATTAGTCATTCATTGTACATATGAAATGTGATCAAATTAGTTTATTATAATTGTAATTTACCTGTGTGTCAATGCCAAATGTATCACTCAAAAACTCATCAATAACTAGCCCATCATCCATATTGTCTCCAACATGACTACCAAATGTGCATAATGATCCACATGATGTGCACATGTGACCATTATGAAAAGAAGGCTCCTCTTCAACTAATGGACTGGTGCAATGAATGAGGGTCTGCATAAAAGCATTGATAGCCACTAGAGTATTGGTCTCTATATGTTCCTTCACAACTAAAGGAATAATCACATGCTCACCATGTGACTTTTCAATAGGTGTCCTAACTACATTAGGGTCATAACGTGCCCCCAACCTCTCAAATGATGACCCCCCACCTCTACCCTAAGATTATAACATATCAAAATAATTGGGGATCTCCCCAAGGAAAAATTCATAATACAATTTCTTTAAGAAATACATTGGAACCTCATGATTATTGTAGGGAGGGGCATCAAAGACCATCCACCATCTATCCCAAAAATTATTTCTCATATCATCATGTATGCACCAATGATGGGGAACTTTTTAGTTATATGTTTAACATTGTCTTGTTCTCCAGGCTTTTTAAACAATTCACAAATGTTGTCTTTTGCTATGTCATTTTTTCTTACATCTCTATAGGATAATTTTTTTGCATAATATATTCTTTGTTCTTCTCTCTTAACACACCAAATATCCAACTAGCCACTAACAGAAGCTACATGGCTCATAATGGACTCAAGGGAGGATGTCAATTGTGCTCTCATAGGATTGGTTTTTTGACAAGCTTTCAACCTAACAATAATTTATTTTAATTCTTTTTTCCCTCTTTCTATTTCATTCATTATGTTGTCTTGGGTGCTAGGAGGAGGTCTTTCAATTGGTGGAGGTTGTGAAATTTCTTACTCTTCTTGTGGAGGGTTTTGATTTGAATCTTGTAGAGGGTTTTCATTTTGATTTTGTTGATCGAGATGGGGATTTGGTAGTTGATTATTCACATTTCCTGATAAGAAACCAATTGCAATCTAAATCAATAAACAAATTTAAAGCAAAACTGAACAAACCTACAAAACAATGTAAAAACTTACAAAACAATGCAAAAACATATAAAACAATGCAAAAACAAGAGTAGAAAATATGCTACGTGATCCTGATCTTGATCTCTGGCAATGAGGAGACATTTTGAGGAGGTGGGTGAGAAAATTCTTCAATTTTTACAAATTGCATGCTTGTTGTTGAGGAGAACGAAGGCAACAACAAAAAGAAAGGAAATGGGTTGTGGGTTTGCAGGCCATATATTAAAATTTGTAATTTTAAAAAGTGCACACATGCTTTGGCTTTCACAAGCCTAAGGCTTGTGGAGCCCAAGCCAAAGCACGTGTGTGCTTTTAGAATTTTAAAAATTTGTTTTTTGTGTCATGTTTTTGGCAGCACAACTTGGTGCATCAACCCTGCTACTACTTAATTTTTTTATGTTTATGCTTCCAATCATTGTCAAAAATAAAAGTTGTTAATGGGCCCCTAGTCTTTTGATGAAGTTGAATGGCTCATAAAGAGCCCACTAGCGATCAAGTCTTCCCAAGTGCAAGGCTTTGACATTGTAAGGGATGAGGTCGGGATTGTGCCAAAACCCTCAATCACAAAAACATTCTGATTTTGATCAAATATTTTTTGCAGTTGAGACATAACCATCAACCTTGTTAGATGCCACTTATTCAAATCCTTGGAATGACTAAAACAATTTCACATTTAAACTAATCATATATAACCAGCTCTGATGCGATCAAGGTAAATACATAGGTTTAGCTGATGAACTTTTATTTATGACCATACTATATTGAGGACACTAGTACTCATTTAAGATTAAACTACTTCACTTAAAGTTCATAACAAGGAATATTTTCAAAGTCTAAAAGCATACAATATAATACAACATTACAACTAAACTCAAGACCAACTAATTAGCTTACTCAATATTTTTAACTCTTCCTACTATTTGGCAATACATTTCAAGAACACATATCAAATATATGGAAAAAGCTTAGATGACTTCATCTTATCAATCCATGATAGGAAAGATGATTCTATATTACAAAAGGGGGGGGATGAATTAGTTATCCAACAATTAAAACATTTATCTTCTTTAAACAAACTTAATCATTCAACTGAAGTAAAAAAAAAAAACCATAACAAGATGCACATAGACAATTATACTAGATATGTTAACTAGGGAAACCCTTGATTAGAGGGAAAAATCCAGTAGGAATGATGCCCACAAGATGATTTACTAATATAAATATTCTTTGTTAGAGGATGGACCATGTTAAGAGTCTATTACAATATTTAGTGCATATGAGTACCTGTTAGGAGAATTTGAATCCCTATTAGGAGATTCCAACCATGTTAGGAGTTTATCCAACCCTATGAGGAGTTGTAGTACAATGTATTCAAGAAGAGCCCATTGCCCAAACATGCAATTTCAACTGCAAGAAGAGTTCACTGCTCAAACATGCAATTTTCTATTATGTTCCTTCTTCCTTTGTTTTTTCAACTGAACCAAACAATGTTATACCTTGTAGACCAGGTCACAAACCTTGTATCAAAATATCAAACCTTGGATCACATAATAAAACCTTGACAATGAAGTTTCCTTCACTTTCGCTCTACTCTACTCAACTTTGCATTCCACTCTCTCTGTTTCTTACAATCACTTCTAATCGATACACATGATAAAGGAAAATTTCCTCCTTTATACTGAGCCCATAAAACAATTCCCTAAGTTGGTTATTAGACCTTCTCAATTAATCATTATTGGACCACATTAAGAACATGTTACACATAGTGATAACATTAATCTTCAGCCTTGCAACTTAAATATCTTTTCGCACATGTAATGTTATGATGAGAAAACTTAGCCATGTCATCATCAACATGTCTTCCTCATATGCTCAACCTTAATTCTTAGAATAACAATTTTGCTAAGAGATATAACAAATTTACTAAAACATGCCTCTGTAAACTCTATCTCAAAATAAACGTCACCAAAACTTACATTACTTCTTCCAAACTTATCATTTCTTCATTTGACATTAACTGCATGTACTACATACTCAAAAGTATCTCCCATAACCTTGGATAGTGAGAATACTCAACTAGTTGTCTATACCAACTTGATCTTTTTGTTGTTGTTCTGTTATATACCACATAAAACTGCTATGTTGATGTCAATGACAACCTCAGTCATGAATGTAACAAGCCATTATAGTAACATATCTACAATAGTCCCCCATAGGAATATCATCAGCATTCATGCTTCCAATAATCTTCTTCTCTGGCATTGATGGCAACACAGATGAAAAACATCTAGTTCCAAGAATTCCAACTGCAAAAGGTTGTTAATCTTTCTTTTCAAATCCTCTTCATCAATCATTCTTCCCCATTGATATACCTCAATGTACTTTCCATCAACCTATCATTCCATGTTGTACTTCTTTTGAACATGTTGTACTTGTTCTTGCTTGTCTTTGCTTCTCCCCATGATGTTTTTCCTCATGATCTTTTTGCTTCTCCCATATGATGTTTTTTATGTCATACTTCTCCCCCATTGACATCAATGACAAAATCAGTCATGAATGTAACAAACCATTATAGTAACATATGTACAATACTCCCCCATAGGAATATCATCAATATTCATGCTTCCAACAATCTCCCCCTTTGGCATTGATGGAAACATAGATGAAAACTATCTAGTTCCAAGAATACCAACTGCAAAAAGTTGTTAATCATTCTTTTCAATTCCTCTTCATCAATCATTCTCCTCCATTGATATACCTCAATGTGCTTTCCATCAAACTATCATTCCATGTTGTACTTCTTCCAAACATGTTGTACTTGTTCTTGCTTGTCTTTTCTTCTCCCCATGATGTTCTTCCTCATAATCTTTTTGCTTCTCCCATATGATGTTTTTCATGCAGTACTTCTCCCCAATTCGACATCAATGTCAAAGGTTTTAGAAACCATCAAACTCTGCAACAACTAATTCTTACTAGCTCAAGTGTCAAAAGACACTATTCAAAAAATATCCAACAAGAGTCCTAGATGACTCTGTCCATCACATATACTCCCCCATATAGGAAGCATTGGCATTCAGTCCAAACAAAAATAGTGCTCTATTACACTAGACTGATGCACTCTTGCATCATCTACTCTAATGTAGGAAGGGACATAACCACTAGCATACCTCGCAACTACTCCAAAGTTTATTTGGGAAGATGCTTAGTGAATATATCTGCAATCTGCTCTTTAGTGCTTACATACTCCAATCTAATTTCCTTTTCTACAACTTTCTCTCTCGACATATGATACTCAATAGAAATATGCTTGGTCTTCGAATCCAACACTAGATTCTTAGACATATTTATTGTGCTTGTGTTGAAACAATGTATGACAACAAGTTCACTGATTTCTATCCTTATATCCTTCAGCATCTGCTTCATCTAGACAACTCGATTGCACTTGTCTGTTGCTGCAACATATTCTACTTCCATTGTACTTTGTGATGTACATTCTTGCTTCTTGCTTAGCCAAGAAACCAATCTTCCTCCAAGAAAGAAAGCTCCACCACTAGTGCTCTTTCTGTCATCCATACTACCTACCTAATCAACATCAGTATAAGCACTTAGACTAAAATCATTAGATCTGTCATACCACAATCGAAATTTTGATATTCCTTTAAGATATCTAAATATTCTTTTGATTGCTGCATAAAGTGTTTTTTTGGGATCAGCTTGGAACTTGCAACAATTCCAACTACATTTGCTATATCTGGCCTTGTGTGGATCAAATATTGAAAACCTCCAATCATAGATCTGTACTTCTTCTACTCAATAGTAGGTGTCTCATCCTTTGTAGAAAACTTGTGTCCAATTACCATAGGTGTTCCAATGGGTTTGCATGTTTCCAAACCAAACCTTTTCAGTAAATCCTTCAAATACTTAGCCTGAGAAATAAAAATTCCTTCTTTATTCTGTACAATTTGTAATCGTAGAAAATATTTCATTTCTCCTATCATACTCATCTCAAATTCCTTCTTCATCTCTTTAGCAAATTTGTCACTTTCATCTCTATTTCCTCCAAATATGATATCATCAACAAATATGACCAAAATAATCAAACCGCCATCAATTTCTTTCCAATAGAGATTACTATCTACCATACCTTTGCTATATCCAAGCTTTGTCAAATGCTTGTCCAACCTTGCATACCATGTTTTGGGTGCTTGCTTCAAGCCATACAATGCTTTCTTCAGTTTGCATACTATGTCCTTATCATCTGTTAGAGCACAACCTTCAGGATGCTCTATGTACACTTCTTCTTCAAGCTTTCCATTTAGAAATGTTGACCTAACATCCATCTAATACATGTTGAATTTCTTTTATGCTACATAGGCTAAGAATAATCTTACTACTTCTATTCTAGCCACAAGAGCATAGGTCTCATCATAGTCTATTCCTTTTTGTTGCAAGTAAACCTTACATAGCAACCTTTCCTTGTTCCTTACAACTTTTCCTTGCTCATTCATCTTGTTCCTAAATACCCATTTAGTTCCTATCACATTCTTGTCTACTAGTCTAGGGACCAATTCCCATGTCTCATTCTTTACTATCTGATTGAATTCATCTTTCATAGCTTGTTTCCAATAGTCATCTTTACATGGTTCATCTGCATTCTTAGGTTCAATTTGAGATATCAAACATAGTTCTTCATTGACTCTACTTCTTGTCATCACACCTTTATCTTTGCTTCTAATGATTTGTTCAAATGGGTGATTGTTTATCATACTCTTTCCCAAAGTAGGAGTTGCTATCTCAACTCTTGGCTCTACTAAATGTTCCAAGCTTTGTTCCTACCTTGGCTCTTGTTCATTCTACAAATCATTGATAGTCTCAAGAAATACTTCATCATTCCTTGGTTTAGTAACAACACCATCATCTAAATTATAATAAACTATTCTCTCTTGTATCCTAAATTTCTCATTAATTCTCACATTTGCACTTTCTATAATAGTTACCAAATTTGTCTCTTCTAATACTTTCTCTTCTTTAACCAATCTAGACTCATTATCACAGTCTTTCAAGGATCTTTCCATACTTGCTCTAAATTCTTCAACTTGATCAGAGAGTAAACTCTTTCTAGTCATCCTTACTCTTTTAGGACATCTAGATGAATAATGACCAAACTCTTTACATATCCAACAAGTAAAGATTTTCATACCTTTTGGTTCTCTCTTTGTAATACCTTCCTTTATCTTTGTGTCTTCTTTAGATTTGGATCTATCTCTGCTTGTACTTTTGTTCCCTTGTATTCAATAGAAGGATTCTAGATTTGAAAACTCAATACTCTGTTCTTTACACAAATATAGTAATTCACCAAGAATTTCCATTATTTGGTTGTTAAAATTTCCTCTACTAGACTTAGGACTATCTTTCCTAAACATGCTCACCATGGATCTCCCAAAGTTGTTAAACTTTATCTTCAAGGACCTGATACTCTGATACCAATTGTTAGAAACAATAGTCCACCAAGATAACTTAGAGGGGGGGGGGTTGGTGAATCGGTTATCCAACAATTAAAACATTTATCTTCTTTAAAAAAACTTAAATATTTAACCATAGTAAACAAAAAGCATAATAAGATGCACATAGAAAATTACACCAGATATATTAACTAGGGAAACCATTGATTAGAGGGAAAACCCTGGTGGGAATGATGCCCACAAGATGATGTACTAATATAAATATTCCTTGTTAGAGGATGGACCCTGTTAGGAGTCTATTACAACATTAGTACATATGAGTCCCTATTAGGAGACTTTGAATTCTTGTTAGGAGATTCCAACCTTGTTAGGAGTTGTGCCAACCCTGTCAGGAGTTGTAGTACAATGTATGCAAGAAGAGCCTACTCCCCAAACATGCAATTTTAACTACAAGAAAAGCTCATTGCTAAAACATGCAATTTACTATTATTTTCCTTCTTCCTTTGTTTTGTTAAACAAACCAAGCACTATCAAACATTGTAGACCAAATCAAAAACCTCAAATCCAAACATCAAACCTAGGATCTTACAATAAAACCTCAGGAATGAGGTTTCCTTCACTTTCACTTTGCTCTGCTCAACTTGACATTCCACTGCCTCTGCTGATTACAATCACTTCTAATTGATACACATGATAAAGGAAAATGTCCTTTCTTTATACTAAGTCCATAAAAAAATTCCCTGAGTTTTCTATTAAACCTTCTCAATTAATCGTTATAGGACCACATTAAGAACATATTACACTTAGTGATAATATTAATCTTTTGCCTTGCAACTTAAATATCTTTCTATACATGTAATATTATGATGAGTGAACTTAGCCATGTCATCACCAACATGTATTCTTTTTTAGGATTAACCTTAGATATAAATAATAGTTACATGCAAATATAACCAATATTAAAAAATAATAGATCATATATAAAAGAACACAAGACACGAAGATTTAACATGGTTCACCCAATCCTTGTGCTACGTCCACCAACAATAAGTCCAATATTATTATTATCTAGTGATTACAACCTGATTACAATCTATCATCCCTTATATCTCAATACTCCCGCAAGAACCAATTTTATCATTGCACATTATGAAAATCCCTATCCCTAAGCCTTTTTATATAAGTTTTTTTGCCGCTTACAAAATTAGGGCCAAACTAATAGAGAAATAATAGCTAACACGTTGTACAATATAAGGTCATTTTTGGCTTCGAGGGCACTACCCCCCAAAAACCCCTATAGGGGTGTTGCCCCTTGATCCCACCCTATACTGCGACAGGGAGAGCACCTGGGCCCTGTAGGGGTATTGCCCCTTGATCGCATCTTGGGGGTGCTGCTGCCAAACCTCGAAAAAAATAATATGGGGAGAAAAAATGAACCGAATAAACCTCTGAGTCTGATTAGGCTCCACATCACAAAATTCTTCATATCCTCAACCTCGATTCTTAGAATAACAATTCTACTAAGAGATATAACAAGTTTACCAAAACATGCCTCTATAAACTCTATCTTAGAATAGACATCACCAAAACTTACATAACTTCTTCCAAACTTATCAGTTCTTCATTCGATGTTCACTGCATATATTAGATACTTAGAAGTATCTCCCATAACCTTGGATAGTGAGAATACTCAACTAGTTGTCCATACCAACTTGATCTTTTCATTGTTCTTTTGTCAGATACCATAGAAAACTGCTATGTTGACATCAATGACAAATATTTAGTCATGAATGTAACATACCATCATAGTACCATATCTACAATACTTCCCAATAGGAATATCATCAGCATTCATGCTTCCAACACAAAAAATCATCCTACTATTTACTATAAGCTAGACATGCAAATTAAGTTGATGTTCATTTTTTTTGACTTCAAAGTTCAAACCGATATGTAATATAGTCTATTGGTGATAGATTATGATGCAACACATAGCTAGGGATGTCACTAGCTCTTTTCTATGGTCAAACCCAAATCCAATAAATATAACAAAGCATGCACACCAAAAAGACTAAAAAGCTTGAAACAAATGCAATGCCAAGTTAGGAAGGGAAATCACTTGTGCTAAGTGAGCAAAGATGAGAATAATAGGCTTCTATCATTCATTTGGAATAATTTTCTTCGTGACTTCATTGTGATGTCCTCTTGCTAGGAAAGTCTATATTTTGTCTTAAATTTATAAAATCAGACAAAACAAAGCATAGCATATAATATAGTTAATGATACATTTTAGAATGAGATAAAAAAAAAACCTGCAATCAAGTTAGGCAACATTACAAACGTAGTTCATGAAATAAATCTATTATTAAAACATAGAAATTATATATTAATCAGTAGCATGTCTGACTGGCATGTGAATCTTAGCCATATAAGATATGGCCTAAAGAGGAGGGGTTGTTAATAAATCCAAGATCTCCAATGATGTAAGAATAGAGAAAGATTGCATGGATGGAGAATGGTTGTCTTAAGGCACCCTACCATACCTCCTTATTGCATATCTTATATGGCAAAGAACATACAAATCAGATTTACCACTTATTGATGAATATATGATTTCTTTGTTCTAAATAATTAGAGTTATTTCATGGACTACATCTGTAATGTTATCTAACTTGAAATTGTAGGTTTCTAAAATAGGCCCAAATCAACTTATTTCTAAAAAATATATATCTAACTACATTATTACTTTTTTTAATTTGATTTTGTAAATTTAAAAAAAAAATATAGAGTGGTCCAACAAGAAGACTACATTCATTCATCTTCCATGGTCTGCCAATCAACAAGATCTCCATAACAATCCTAAGTGCTCTGTCATCACAGGGAGGATTTCCTTTGAATCAACTTTGTTCTTTTAGTTCAGCAGGGATCATTGCGATAATATGAGAGCAAAGCTCCTACGCTTATTTTTTCTAGTAGCCACTGCAAAGTTTTTTGAGGGAATTGATGGCCCCATTCAATTGCTAATATTGTTGTTGGTTTTTAAACAATAATTTTAATATTAATTTTTTATAAAAAATAGAGAGAAGATAAATTTAAAAAAGGGAGTGAATTAAATTTATGAAGATAAATGAAGTTTTTCTCAATATGCATAAGCCATGCCCCCCATCCCCACTTTTCTTCATAGCTTTTTTTATTCACTAAATAGTAGCCAACCTATAAAAATAAGAAAAGATTTAATATTATCCTTTTCTGCAATTCCAATGTTTTATGGGAACACTTCAACTACTTAAATTTAAATAGAAAACAAAATCAAGCAATCACATGGAAACATTGTATAAGAGTATTGCAGTCAACATATGAAACTATCATACAAATTCATGAATCGATTCAAACAAGTAAAAATTATTTCATGCTAACAAATTGATACATACTTGAAAATAGCTTTTCAATACCATAACTTTTTAAAAATATTTCCAATGTAGTGATTTTTTAAAATTGAATGTCATTTTGGATTTTCCTATTTTCATCCATCTAATAAAGCATGCATATTTACCTTTTGTAAGCACAATTTATTTGTGCTATGTCTACAAATATAAACACATGGCACCTGAAAATATTGATAGACATATTACATTTGTGAATGGTAGAATCTTGTGTAATATAAAAGAATTTTAAGTTATACTAAACTTTTTACTTTTACCAGATAAAATATGACAATGTGACACAATGAATTCTGTGTTTTGTTAATTCTATAGTCTCTTTTAAATTATATGTTCACTTCTTTTAAACAGATTTATTGCACTTCTCTTCAAGGTATGGGTGGATAATTCTAGGCCTCCAACATTTGGAACTAAGTATGAATGGAAAGCAAGGAAGCAAGGACTTAAAAAGAATATGGATGTAGGAATTGAATTTAAGACTTCTTATTTACTATTGGGATTCTCTTCTACTAAGTTATCAATATATTTTGTTAACAAATCTTTAGTTCTAGTATGGTTGATGAAATACTATTGAAAATAGAGCCATAATTGAAATGAAGATGAACCGGTACAAAAGGGGAGTGGAAATTTATTATTAGAGCACCTCATTAGTAAATGGGAGATCATAGAATTCTAATTGATTCGTATAAAAACTTAGTTTTCATTATATATGAAGTGGTGTAAGGTTTATGCTATTCTTTAAGCCTTTGCTTGTGCTAGTCGTATTTGAATTGAAGATGGACCAATCATAAAGAGGGTTGATAGTTTAGTAGCAGAACATACCAATAGAAAATAGAAGGTATTAAGTTAAACTCATAATTGGTCCATACAAACTTTAACATGGTGGAAAGGATAGGAAGCTTATGGTTAGACTCAAGTTTAGAACTTCCCATTTGTTGTTGGAATGTTTCTCCACTAAATTACCAGCCCCATTATGACTAATTTAATCTTCCCTAATCATTAACATTCCACTAAATTATCGGCCCCATTATGATTGATCTATCTTCCCTAATCATTAAGACAAAACTCAAAGATTATAAATTAGCCAAAATCAAACCGATATTTTCCCCTTCCCACAAATAGTTAAAGTTGACTCTTTATGGAAATTGGGTGCACAACTCAACCTTGCACTTTAGGCTTCTAAATATGATTATCTTCGCAACTGTTTATTCCTTTTTATTGATGCTAATTAGAACAATGTCCTATTATTTTGCATTAGGCTATGATTTTCTACTTGTTAGGATTGCCAAAGCCCAAAGCCTCACCAAACTTTAAATTGTAGGCAATAACAACTAGATTGCCCAACCAAGGACTTAACTAAGAGTATACATAAAAATATGAAGCTATCTAGAGCCTATTAAAGCTAGAATTTATCTTTCCTACTAATTAAAACCCCAATTAACATGTATTTTCTACAAAGGGCATAATTAAGGAGTTGGGTTCCAACGCATAGACAATGTGGCATGTGGGGTTAAAAGCTACTTTGTTATATTTGATTATCTCATAGTTTACCTCTCTATCTATCCCACATAAATCAAATTAAATAAAACAAATGGACAATTAAAATACTTGCAGCTCTAGAACCAAAAGCACCTGTCCACCAAGAATACCAACTCATTTTGATGGATAAAAAAAACCCGAATACTAACCTTTAATTTTACAAATATCCCTAGACATCAGATGGGTAGAACTAATGCATTTTACTCCGCTATTCTATCCATGAATGGGGGAACTACAAGAAATAGAACTAAGAATAAAATTGAAAAACAATAAATAAGTATGAAACAAAAAACACACATCGACAAGATTTAATGACTGCATAGGATTTCTTATCTCGTATCTAAAAATGAAATGAATGGAGCTTAGATGATTAGGAATTTTTTAGGCTTGTTGACAGTGTGTTGATTCAAGCTTAGTGTTTAATGGAATTTGAACATTATTTTTTGAAAGATTATAAAATTTGATTATTTTAAAACTCCTTTAATGGTGTTGAAGTCAGTAGATGTGGGAAAAATTCTAGAATGAAATAAATTGAGGAGGCAAATATCATTTAGAATTTTTAAAAGAAAAGAATCTGCAAGAAACTCCTTGAAGGTGTTGTTTGGAAGGAATATGAGTGGTCCAAAAGAAATGATGAAGTATTGTGGAGTTTTTTGGAGGAGAGGAGAGGTCATTATAGTTTTCCACATTACATAAGAGTATCTGAATTAAAGTGTTAAAAACTAGTCTTTTTTTTAAAAGGAGGTACAATTTAATTAGGTGATAGCTTGATATATATATTTTTAATTAAGGGTTAAAATATATTTTTTATAGGGACCTCAAAATTCCAACAATTATTACAAAATATTAAAAATAGTTCACCACTTAAAATAATATGCACCCCCATATAACCAACAACCCACCATGAAAGCAATACAAAATTAAGATTGAGACTTGTGACAAAACAAAACTACAATTAAGCTAGACTCAAAAAGCCAAAAAGAATAGTAAGCTAGACAAACAACTAATCACACTTTAGGTTGGCTCAAGAGCCATTTCCTCTTGCATTTCCTTGTTCTTTTTTATGACTACTTTGACATCCTCTTTGTCTAGCTTGTCATTCTTGCCCTTCAACTTCCTTGTTGTTGACCTAGTTCTTTTTTAACTAGGAGATTCTTCCACACCCTCAAGGTCATCCAGGTCCAACACCATGATCTTGTCCGCATTAAAATCAACAATACTTGCAATTTTATTTAGTTAAATATATATGTTATATATTATATTGAAAACTATAGAATAAAAAAATATGTAATATTCCCTCCACTGATTGTACATCATATGAGACCCATGACAAAGTAGTGTACAAGGTCAAAGAGGAGACCACATGGGTATGTGGGTATAGTGGTAGTGGAAGTGGGAGTATAGGAAGGGAAAAAGTAGTGAGATACATACAAAAAGTTTGAAGGGAGTAGAGGGAGTGTGGTGATGGAAAGTACAGAGGGAGAATTCATACAGAGGGGAAAGTAGTGTGAAGCCTTACGACTAGAAGGTTGCAGAATCTAAGGGAAATACCAATGTGAAATTCAAGAATGTAAAAACTAATATAGATGATTGAATTCCAAATACAAAATATATGCCAAATATAGATATGTAACAAATTATCACTGAAGCACAATATTATATTCCTGAACAAAGGTGACACCTACATGCTACACTTAAATACCCCTTCGAAGAAAACTCCTAAGGGTTTACAAAAGAATGTTGACATAACAAACACCTAGGATAATTAAATAAAATTGGGCCCCTTTATTAATTATATCAACTTTTTAAATAATTCCTTGTGATATTATTTAATTTAAGACCATTTAATTAATTAACCTAATTAAGATATTTATTAAAAATTTGGGACATTACAAATCCTTGCAGCCCAAAGATTGCTTTCCCTTGAGCAATCCATCATCAAACGGTTTGCCCATTGCAGCTCCAGAATCTAAAACCAAGCACAAATAGTTGTATCTATTAAAGTATTCATGTCACATCATGATCACGTACACATACTTGGATGTAGGTGAGAAAAGTAAAAATCCATCAAGCTTTTGTTATGGTACTCTAAAATAGACATGGCCAAGCCTAGAGTCATTAGGATCCCATTGATACATTCTAAAGATTATATCCAAAGCCTTCATACCTTCATGCTCATAGCTTAGGTACAACTTGTAGTTTCCATGAGGATGTCCCTCACACAAAGAGGTATCAATCATGTATGCCTCAGGCCTATCCAAGAGGTAAACTCCACATTTGACCAATTGTAAAGATTGCTCCTAGAAACTATCTCTAATCAAGTCCACATCACGAAGAAGATGAACAACTACTAGTAGAGCCTGCTTATCTAGAGAGTCATTGGAAGAACTTATATTTCCATTAGGTTGATCATCATGTTTTGGTTTAATTTTATTTGTGCAAGTGTCTTCTTTTAGAATCTTTTCCTTCATCTTGGACTCAGGTACAAAATGGATGATGTCTTTGTAGTGGATGATGTCATCAATTACCTTGTATCAATCATCTTAAATATCATCATTTGTTAGTTTGCATGCAAAAGTGTTCTTAGAGTATTCAACCAATAGATGTGACTTCCAATTAGCTAGAAACTAAGATAGAGATTGTATGGCATTATTGGGTGCCATAATGTGATCCAAGTCCAGACTCTACTTTCCCCCAACAAGCTGGTAGAATCATCAACTTTGATAACATTATAATGTTACTATCATTGACTATACATTGTATGAGGTCCACGAGAGAGTAGTGTATGGAGTCAAAGAGGGGATCGTATGAATATGTGGGTATGATGGTAGGGAAAGAGGGAGTATGGGAAGGGAAAACATTTGTACAAAGTGATTGATGGTACAGATGGATGAAGGGAGGTGAGATGCATACAAGAAGTTTGAAGGGAGAAAAGAGAGTATGGTGATGGTGAGTATGAAGGGAGAACTTGTGTTGAGGGGAAAGTAGTGTGAAGACATACAAGTGAAAGGTTGGATAGTCTAGGGGAAATTTCGATGTAAAATTTAAGAATGCAAAACTAAAATAGATGACTGAATTCAAAATGTTTGCCAAATAAAATATTTACACTAAATATAGAGATGTTACAAATTATCGCTATAGCACAATATTATATCCCTAAACAAAGATGATGCCTAGATTTTCCAATTCCAAGAAAGGTAGTACAAAGGTCAGAATAAGGTGAGGGTTGAATACCATCAAAATTGCGAGAGCCAAGTAGGGAAGATCTCTCACTTCCGTAATGGTGAACACCAGAAAACTCCAACTAGAATTCGTTGAACAAAGAAAATAATCCAAATCACATACTAATAGCTACCTACATGTCACACTTAAATACCCCTTAAAAGATAAATCCTAAGGTTTACAAGAGAATGCCTACATGACAACCACTTAGGATAATTAAATAAAACTAGGCCTCTTTATTAATTAAATTAATTAATTAAATAAATCCTTGTGATATTATTATTTAATTTTAGGACCATTTAAATAATTAACCTAATTAAGATATTTTATTAAAATTTGGGGATAGTACCATATAGTCATAATAACTCAATATGTCATAATGAACATAAATAAAAAGTGAGTGTTTACATTAAGGTCAAGTTTGTTTGATAGTTACTCACACTTACTCAAATGGTTAGTAGCTACTGAGCTTATTTTGTAGATTATAGTATCAACCAAGTGATTCAGTTTATACCAAGCTCATAGTGTTAGTATTGACCGAGTCATGCAGTGTCAACCAAGTGATTCAATATATATGCTAAGTTTTGTAGTGTTCACTGAGTCACCAATGTTGACCGAGTTTAGATTACTTGGAGGTGATTAGTATGAACTAAGCTTCTACATCTACTGAGAGCATGAAAATGTCCAGTGTTGACAATGTTTTCCGAGTATCAAAACCTCACCGAGTTTGTCTCCAAAACCCAAGTACTAGCAGTTGGGCCGACTTTGTGTATTTTGGTGAAACTTGTATTATAGCTGACTTTGATGAATAATGATTTGGATTGGTATATATGTAATGTATTGTATCACATTCAAATGAAAGATAGAATAGAACATATGATGCGAATATAATAAGAGTAGAAGTGTGAAGTAAGAAGGCTACAAGAAGTATATGGAGTAGCAAAGATTTATTTATCACAACAAGGTGATCATTACACTCAAAAGGAATCTCAACCAGCAAATCAAAGTTGCAAATTCGAGATTAGCCATTGGTTCATCCTAACAGGTGGAATAGTTAAATCCTTTCACAAGGTAGACTTAATAGTCTTTTGAAAATCCCTTTACTGAGTCCATACTTCATTGTATGTTTTTTAAATCCTTTAGCAAGGTGGACCTAGCAGTCCTTATTGCTCCTAATAGGGAAGATCATCAGAAGTGATCAAATGTAAACCTTAACCAGCCAACTTTATACTATAGTACTAAATCTTGTGGTTATCATCCCCACCCCAGTTTTACTTTCTATTTGGAAGGTTTTCGGGTCACCATATCTTGTGTCAAAGTGTTATGAATATTTTGATACTTTAATTTTTTCATGCATGCAATTAGATCAAAATATATATGAAGGATTAATTGGTGAAATAAGAAAATGTTTTATCAGTTCTTGATTCACCCCTCCCCTCTCAGTAACCTAGCCTATCCTATATTTCCAACAATTGGTATCAGAGCTTTGTGGTTATCAAAGAAGAAGTTTAACAGCTTGAGCAAAGATCAGAGGTAATAGAGGTATTTAGACTAGATAAAGCTATTGACAATGAAAAGCTAGATTCAAAATTGGCTATTGGGCAACTTAAGAAAGCAAAGGAGCCAATCTCTCAATCCTTAAAAAGAAGAAAATATCTTGCAACATTAATGATTGAAAAAATCTACACTAAAGAAAAAATTAAAGGTATTTGTTCAAAAAGAAATTTAGATGAAGCTAATGAGGCAATTAGAGAACTATTACAAAAAAATTGTAATCTTCAAGAAGAAGTTAGAAAGCTGAAAAAAGAACAAGAAATTTAATTAGTAAGATTGTGTGAAGTCATGGAAGAAAAAGACAAGGCCAAAGAAGATCCCTTCAATAGGGAAACTTCATTGATTAGCTTACTAATGCAAATGAAGAACTCATGAATCTAAGATCAGAGAATGAAAGATTGCAAAATGATCTAAATAATGAAAAACAAACCAATGAGAGGATAATGAAATCTAAAGAAGACATGAATTAGTTGAATGAGAAAAGTCAATAAAGACAAAAAGGCAAAGAAAGAATACGAAAGAAGGTGAATCATCCAAGCAAGGAGTGTAATAATTTGGTATAGCTTTGATACCATGTAAGAATTTACCTTAGGGAAAAATTCACCCAGGAACTAAGAACTCAAACACAAGCACCACTGTAGACCAAAAATAGATATGATCAATTAATCAAAGTATGTCTTAATACATTGCTATGTTCAGTATATGATGTATGCACACACTAGGAGTGCCTGTATATAAAGGCCTCTCAAGAAACACCTAGAATGTCTCTAGAAAGAACCAGTAGATAAGATAAGCATCATGAAAAGTAAGCACATGCCTTATCCATCATTCTAAATGAGTGAATAAGAATGACAAGGTTGTGGAAACCATGTACTTAATTAGTGTGCTAACTCCTATGTGGCTAATAAATAAATATTAAAATAATGCATTAACCTAAGTAAACTTAAGTAATTGTAAATAGTAAATACTTATTTACACCAACACCCCCCTCTTGAGGGAAAGTTAGGGGAATTCCCTTAAGCTTATGAAAACTAGGATGAAGTGCAAGATGGGTCCTGACTACTAGGCCATGTTAGGTACCCATGTACATAATGAAATGCAAATCTCTCATAAAGCGGAGAAAGATGAAAAACCTCATGGGAAAAACCCTCCTCCAAAAAGAAAGATGAAAAGGGATGCATGGATGGATGGAGTAATAAAGACCCCCCCATTATGACATACATCCAATATATACAAGAGAAAAATGGAGAAGGACAAACCCCCCCCTCCCCCCCCCCCCCCCTAAAAGTAGTGTGCCGACCAATGAGAAATGCTTTGATGTAGAAGCTGATCCATGACCATTGTATGATGTTCCTCCCCTTCGAAAGAAACAAATGCAAGGGTACAAAGGAGATGCATCCCCTATATGTAGAAGGAATCTCTAAGATGAACGATGTCTTTGAAACCTGTTCAAGTGTCCCTGTGTCGATGCTGATCATGGCTTCCTCGAAAACTACTTAGAAGAAGTGCAGATCAAACAAGGAATTATGTAGAACCTATTTTAAAAATCCAATAGTCTTCTCAAATAACAAAGAGATCTCCTATAGATGTTGTACATAAGTATCCACAATCACATCATCCCAGAAAGACTGATCATGTAGAGAATGGACATGAGGGTTAGAGTGGGCCCTTGCAACAATTGTAGAAGGATTGTCTTTAGGAAAGAGAAGTGATATGTCATCAAATAAGTCTTCCAAATTGATTGTGTGTGACTCCAAGAATAGAGCTGAAATCTCTGGCAAGAAGTCATCACCTAAGGTTGGAAGACCATGTGTACCCTATTGTGTTGAAGTACACGAATCTATCACTGCATCAATGAATGAAGTATTTGCCTCAAAGAGAAGACAAATATCATCAATAGTGTCTCCCACATTTTCAATGTGAGACTCCATGAATAGGCCTACAAGGGTGGAAAGGAAGTCATCACAAGAAGGTAGAGTAGGAAGACATAAAGGGTCTTGTTGCACTGAATTCGAAGCATCTGTGGATGGAACAGGATCAGTAAGAGAAACAAGAGCTGGAGGTGTGATCTTGTCTAAAGAGGATGCAAAAATAGCTAGAGGTAAGATATCTTCTAGGAATGGAGGAATATTTGGATCTCCATACTTCTCCCAAAGATACATCCAATAATCATGTGGTGGCTATATCTTGGCAACCAACTTACGACGATCAGAAGAAGAGAGACTGGTAAGAATGATACAAATCAGTCTACCAATAGGTTCCTATGATTCAGTGCTAGAGATCAATTCGTTGGAACATCAATAAGGAAATACTTCCATATTCTCTCTTCTTAGATGATCAAGGAGTGTATCACTCCATTTGTGATAGTTGTTATTTGCCAACTTGGGTCTAATGCCATGCTGACATGTGAAACAATACTCCTCCATGAGATCAATCAATGAACCCCCAAAGAATCAAAGAACCAACCCCCCACCCCTAATGAATGATTTGGGCACCCTATAGCCACTTGCCAATTTAGGGCCTATTTCTGAAAGAAATATTTTTGTCCATAGAACCTATAATATAATTACAGATCTGAAAAGTAGAAAAAAAAAATGCACTTTCAAAAAAAATGGAACCTTATTTGGAGTCTAGATGAGCCCGTACTAAGCATTTTAAGTGGCCAAAATTGAGATTTGCGAGTTGCAAAAAAATTTAGGAATAGAGATTTCAAACTTCTTGCACCAATGTGTAGATCATGAAATTCTACCCCAAAACAAAAAACATCACTCACAAAAAGGAGTCTGTATGAGGGAGATATCGCTATTTGAAAATCGTTGCTACTGTTATTTTTTTTGAATTGCCGTCACGCCTCCAAAAACCAAATGGCTCTAGATTTTTCCTCAAATGTCTGATTTAGGTTAAAAAAAATCTGATCTGGGGGTTTTTGGACCTTCTAAATGTGATGCAAATATCTAATTTGCAACAGCAAGCTTCAATCTTCACTTGCAAAAAATCTCTCCTATGGCCTGATGGCCAATTTTTTTTTGAAAAATAATGCAAATCCAAAAAAATAGTAGAGATGTAGATGAAAAAAAAAAAGATCTAAAATGATCATACCAATTCTGCAAATTGGTCCTTCGAGTGCCGATTTGTGAAATTTTTGTACCTCACAATTGACTTTGGCATAGGGTAGGCACTTTTATAGCCGATTTTCACCAAATCAGTTTTTTGGTTGCAATGACAAGGTTAGATCTAGCTCTAGACACTCCCAATAATAGAAATACTCTAGAGTCAAGTTGTGGTGCTAAAGCAATAATGGTCTTTAATCGCTATGTGATGAGAAAATCCCCAAGCTCAGATACCATGTAAGAATTTTCCTTAGGGAAAAATTCACCCAAGAACTAAGAACTCAAACACAAGAACAACTGTAGACCAAAAATGGATATGATTCTAGTATGTCCTAATATATTGCTCTATTCAGTATATGATGTATGCACACACTAGGAGTGCATGTATATAAAGGCCTCTCAGGAAGCACCTAGAATGTCTCTAGAAAGAACTAGGAGATAAGATAAGCATCATGACAACTAAGCACATGCCTTATCCATCATTCTAGATGAGTGGATAAGAATGACAAGGTTGTAGAGACCATGTGCTTATTTAGCGTGTTAACTCCTGTGTGGCTAAAGAAAAATTCAATGGAAAGTGTTACAATTTCAATAAGCATGGCATAGAGCTAATCAATGCAAAGAGAAATCTAAAGTTGAGGGGAAATGTCACATATGCAAGAAGCATGGGCACAAATCTTTTGAATGCAAAACCAAGATATTGAACCCATCAGAATAGATTGTGAAAGCTATATTTTGTTGGGACTACAACACATGGTGTAGATGTAACTACTGTGGAGAATTTGGGCACATTGGAGCAAACTTTTTGAAACATCACATGAGGACAAGAGACACCACTAGAAGATGTTTTATTTGTACAAAACTTGGACATCTTGCCAAGAACTATATGAACACTAAAAGGATTGAAGATGAAAAGAAAGCAAAGGCTGACAACATCATAAACTAGATGAGGCAGCAATGGATTATGAAATCTTTTGAGAATGCAAGTTCAAGCCATGAAGCACATGTCACTCAAGAATTGGGTGACTCAAGAATTTCTACTTGATCTCCCATAAGGATGATTGGAACTAAGACTCTAAAGTAGACATCTTACATTGGTTCCAGCCAACTAGAAGGAAAGATCCATATCAACATTCAAGATGTAAAGGGATCACCAAGTGTCTAAGGGAAATTTAGACCTTATCGAGCTAGGTCAAGTTGCAAGACCCTGCTGAGTAAGGTCAAGATACACAAAAACATTGTGTGGAAACCAAGTTATGAATGACTTTGTTGAGCACTAAGATTGAATTGAGTAGAAGATAGTCTATCACCGAATAAGTGATTGTACCAAGCATTTTTTGTGATTGGAAAGTGAAAATTTGTTAACAGGAAATGAATCAAATTCACTTATCATCATGAATTTTTGAAGAGCTATTTGTTGAGAGCAATTTCTATGCTTCCAAGTGATCTATGTGTTTTTGTTGAATATTTTTGTGTTTTCATAAACCCTACCGAGCATGGCATCTTCCAATAATAAAAACAAGAAAGGATCTGAGATGTTGGTTCGAGAAGTTGATTGAAAGGCACTAGACTTCAAATTGAGTTCAGCAATTGCAGAAGTGCTTGATCCAACTGGAGCTCAATAGCACATTCCACCAAAGGTATTAATTTTTAATGATATTCGTTCACATTTTTTTTGTTCAATGCAAGATATTGCAACCCTAGAGATGGATGAGACTCTACAAAATTTTTGTGTGAATGGTGTGTTGAAACCCGAGCATCAACAGTTGGAGACTAAGGGTTTAACACACATTTCGTATATGCCCCGAGACTTTTAGATAAAATGGATAAGGTTTATCCTGAGCCATGTACACAATAAGCAACTATGGTTGGATTAGCCTATTCAAATAACAAAGAAAATTGATTCATCAAAACACAAGGCTCCCAATGTTGAACAAGAAAAAGACTACCAAAACCCTAAGTCAGGTAGAACTAGAAAGAAAAACTCTTGTTGAGTGGGATGGAAGAGGTATGAATGTCAGTAGTGTGACTAACATGGAGTTGAAATTTGGAGTTCATGTGATAGCACATAAGATCTATATCTCTAATCATCTCAAAAATGTGTCATGTGAGGTAGTTGATCTGGCTCTCAAGGTGGTGAAGAACAACATGTCCTTTGACCTTGCTGAGCTAATGTTGATTCAATTCAAAAAGAACATGGAGAGCATCAAGAGTTCAAAGAATAACCCATGTAAGTTTGGTTCACTCTTGACTTGTTTATTCTTCTTTGTGCAATAGTTTTTCCCTTCAAAAGGTTTAGTCATATGGAGAAAAGATGTACCAATATTATATCAGATTAATGAATATATAGTAGAGCTAGGTGAGAACTTTGTCAGTATCATGGATAGTTGTTTTGATTCATTCAAGGAAAAGATGAACAAAAGATTTAGAATCCCTAAGAAACTTGTAGAAGATTACAAGAATGATGTTTTTTTATGGTAGACTATCAAAAAGTTTACATTCAAGTAGTCAAAAGTAGAGTGGTGTGGATTAAGCCTCTAAGTTATGATGTTAAAAATTTATGACACCAAGGATATCATTGAGGCACTGTTGAATGAACCTATGGATCCCAAGGCCACATATTTTGGTACTTTTGATGAAGCCAAAGCTAGAATAGAACTTGAAATTAAGATTCTTTAAGAAGTTAGCAAAGGAAAGAAGAGGATAGGAAAAATGAGGCAAGCACGTTCTACTCTCCTATTGATATAAGTAAAAGGAGATGATGTAGAATAAGATGATGTAGAAGGTGAGACAGAAGAAAAAAAATCTGAAGAAGAAGAGCCAATTAGGAAGAAGGGTAAGGTTATCATACCAAGTCATATACTATAGTATTCACAAGAAGGGCATCCAGATCTAGAAATAAATTTAAATTAGGTGAAGAAGATGCAAAGGATATTATTTTCAAAAGACCTCCACCTACATTTCAAGAAGAACTAAAAGAGATTGATGCAAGAGTTGTCATGGCAAACTTCAAATCTCTCAAATATGAGAGCAAGAATGCAGATGAAAAGAAGCAAGTTGAAGACATGATAATGTCCAAATTAGGTAAATGGAAATACTCACCTGATCAACTTGCATAGCAAATTCCCAATGAGCTTATGGAAAGAATCAAGCCTAGATGGGAAAATGCTAAGAAAATTGTAAGAGATATATTTGATCAGACTCTGAGGCAGCTCGTGTTGAGTCTTAGTGATAAAGAAGTGAAAGAATCCATGAAGAAAAATGAAGAAAAACTCACATTTAAATTCAACACTTGCATGATATTGGTTAATGACATTGAACATGTAGTGAAGATAGCTACAACTACATGGAAGAATATCTAGAATCTTCATCAAAAGAGTGATTTTGGTGTTCATGTCAGTGATATAGATGATGAAGATGAAAAGGAAGTAGAGGAAAATAATGATGAAGAATATATACAAATAGTTAATTTAAATCTAGATGATGCGAAGCAAGAACAAGAAGCTACTGAGGAGAATCTCCCTGAGATTTAGAGTATTGAGGAAATTGACTCGGAGAAGATTGTAGCAATAGTTATGGCCTCATTTACTCACTCTCCAAGAAAAGCTTTAAAGCCATCAAGCTTAGAGAAAGCTTCTGCAGAGTTGGTTGTGGCAACCATTGAAACTCCATGCACCCAACCAATCTCTATACCTATTCAGCTAAGTACTATATTGATTGAAGTGATCAACACTTCATCTACTGAGCAGCTAGTTCTTCCTCCATCATCAAATTTGGCTTTACAGCAACTAGGTATTTCTACTATTAGTGCAATATATACTTTTGTTGCTAGCCCTTCTATTTCTACTATTGTTACAATTACTAGTATGCAAATAGTAAGTACAAAGACAGTTGAGAGAAAGCTTGAACTGAGTACTAAATTTTCAAGCAAGGACAAAGATAAAGAAGAATACATTGATCTTGATGATGATATAGTTATCCTAAATTGAGATATCTCTACTCTGAATCCTAATCAAATAAACATAGTAGGTGAACTATTGCAAAAGAAATCTAAACAACAAAAGCTTAGAGAAGAGAAAAGCAGAGAAAATCAAGTGTTGGAAGATGTGAAGAACATAATTGTAGATGCACTAAGTACTGAGGTTGATAGTACACAACCTATTTTGGTTTAGTTAGCAGAAGTTGTTCATAAATTCAATGAAGATCTGAATGGAAAAGAAAAGTTTCTACAAAGAGCAAAGAGAAAATTTGAAAACAAAGTATTGGAGAAAATTACATAAAATATTGCAATATATCAAGTAGAATTGTCTACTATTCTTAGCTCATTAGAAACCCCTAAAAATTATGTTACACCATTATTCAACAAGCTATGTGATACATCTATCTTCACTAAAGAAATCAATGATAAACTATATAATATAGATGAAGACTTCAAGGCAAGTGTACACCAGTTGTCACTTGACCAGAGCTATAGCTCTACTCACTACTCAAAGATCATATTTCTAACTAATATACAAGCATAATTATTGAGGGAAGAAACCAAGATCAAGGCCACACTCATAGACATTCAAGGCATGATTCTTTTGAACATGGATGCATTGCAGAAACACATTGCACATGCCAAAACTCTCATCCATGATAATCACTTCTCCATAGTTGATCACATGATGGAGTTATCAGCAGAAGTACAGATTGCATTACACATAAGCAAGGCATTATAGGAAAATTGGGACAAGACAATGGCATTGATTTTAAAGATACATTCTGAATTCTTGTCACATTTTGGCATTACCATGTATCATACACCTTTTGAATTTATGTCAAAAAGGGGGAGAAGATGAGAAGATGAGATAAGATTAAAAGGAAGAGAAGATGTGATATAAAGACATAATATATATAGTAAATAAAATGTATATATGTATTGGGGAGTAGCATAATATTACACATATATATGTACAGATAATCAGAAAACATCTCTTACAAAAGCAATTTTGAAAAATGTCAAAAATAGAGTATGTTATTGAGTTGAAGACACGAGATTGAGACTAAAGATTGTTTTGAAATTGAAATTTTTGAGAATTCAATTTTCAATTGATAAGTGTTTCTGTCACTAATGCCAAAGGGGGAGATTGTTGAAATTATGGTCAAGTTTGTTTATTAATGACTCACACTTAATCAAATGGTTAGCATCTAATGAGCTAATCTTTCAGGTTACAATGTCAACCAAGTGATTTAGTTTATACCGAGCTCATAGTGTTAGTGTTGACTGAGCCATGTAGTGTCAACCAAGTGATTCAGTTTATATGCTGAGTTTCACAGTGTTCACTAAGTCACCAGTGTTGACTGAGTTCAGACTACTTGGATATTGTGATTAAATTCTAATATTGCATTGTTCATGCTAACCACCCATTTCAATGTGTTTATTAGGTGATGACCCCTTCCAAGCTCAATTTTATCAATTATATTAAGTGTTATTTAATGTAGTTTAATATGCTAAAACATCTACTAGGAAATAAATGAAAGAATCTTCAATGAGACATGCATACTAGTCAAGCCTGAAAACTACAAGAATATCAAAGGATCTTATTTAAATTCAGCAAAGTTAAACTATGACCAACATATATAAAAAAACACTCATTTGGATTCATCACACTTAGGCAAGTTTTACTAAACTCGTAGTACTCAATAAATAGGGTGTCCCTCATATTCTAATTAATCTTCAAAAATACAATATTACTTTCTCTTAAAGTCCCTTTATAGGCTTGACTAAAATGAATATTGACAATTCTTAAATACAACCTCAAAAATATTGTTACAAGAGACATCTATTATGATTATAATGGTATTATTATTGTCTTACACTTTACAAAGAAATTTGGAAATCAACTTCAAACCATGTTGATGTAATTGCTCAAGGCATACAAATGTCTTGAGATGGATTCTAAAAGTTTGATCTATCAAAATCTATTTAAGCTTCCTTGCTTTGAGTTTTAAGCAAGCTCATTGATCACCACCAAACTTGACGGCCATGGAACCGCCAAAATGTCTCCACTCCCAAGTCCCCCACATTCACCACCAAATGATCTTTGTTCACACACTCAAACAAAAAAAACCTTCCACATATATAATTGGAATTCTATTAGATCATAGAAAAATAATAAAACAAGTCATTTTTTATTTTCATAATGTTAAATATAAATTATTCTTTGCTTATACTTTTTTCATCTAAACTAATTTAGCACTATACTCAATTTTTATTTTTAATTATTTTAAGGATAAGTTAATACAATATTAAGAAGACAATATGTTAAACCTTATAAAAATGAATGTGGAAATAAAATAAAGTTAAATTTAGTTAAAATTTTGATGTAGATATATTAAGATATAGGTTTGCATATGATTCAAGAATCTGTCAAAAAAATTAGGAATTATCAAATGATTGTTTGGAGTTTAAATTTCATAGTTTAATTTATTATAGTGGTCTATTTTTTAATTATAAAAATGAATCTAATGTGTAACAACAAATCTAGTCTAGGTTTTTGAATCTAACTTTTGATAAATGAATATGTTCTATATTGAATGTTGATATTTTTTTCCTTCCAGATCATGAATTCTACTTATTTGCTTTAGCTAATTAGTGTTGTTTAGGAATATCTTTGGAGAGTTTGTTATGCCAATGTTGATTCTTCTTTGGTCAATCCTCAAGAATATAAGAAAATACATGATGGCTGATGGAATGTTGTAGTTTATAATATAAAAATAATTTCCTTTCCATAAAGTCATTATCTTATTGCCCAACCTTTTGAATGTCATGTGTAACTTTCCATAACCAAGGGAAAAGACCACAATGATAGGCCTTGTAGTTGTTAGTATAGGTGCAAATATTGGGATAATTGTTACTTCATTTTTTGCAATTTGAAAGTGTGAACAATATCTTAAATACTTGAAGGGCTAAGTTTATGTAAGATCATCCTTGGGTCATCAGCAATCTTGCATCACCCAAAATTATTTTGTTTCACTTTATCTGTTTACTATTTATTGAGATATATATATATATATATATATATATATATATATATATATATATATATATATATATATATATATATATATATATATATATATATATATATATATATATATATATATATATATATATATATATATATATATATATATATATATATATATATATATATATATATATATAGATATATAGGCTTGCAATCGATCCAATTGGTTGTTTTTCCTCTGTGATTCTGATTACGTGGTCTAGGAATTATGAAGGTCTTATACCTATCTTTTCAACTTATTTAAATGTTTCTAGATGAAGTTATCTTAAGATCGGTCCAACCCTATATTGGCTTTCCTATTCTAATAGTCAAGGTGGCAAGTTGTAACTTGTGATGATGATTCACAACATGCAAGGACAATTGGCATATTATTCTATGTTATTTACACATTTAATCAACCATCTTGTATGTTCACACAAAACAATGCATTCATGTGGGGTTGTTCTTATGATTTGGGTCTTGGCCTATCTATTTGTAATATGTTTCATTTGTCTTTGAAATAAATGATTAGATAAGCCAACCTATGGTTGTTGATCTTGTATATAAGTAGGGTAGTGGTTCTAATTTAGGAAGGGAGAAGTGTGGAAAGTATGCTCTATGGTTAGGAAGTAGAATAGATTCAAAGAAGCAATTGAGATAACTCTAGTATGTTTGTGGTTCCATAATTTTAGGGAATGATCAATTGTATGTACTTATAGTAATTGTATATTAACAATGGCTATATAATATATACATTTACAAGCCAACTTGATTATAATCTAGTGGTATTTCTTCTAATTTTGTTCAATGATTATTAGTTTTTTAGAGAATTCATGCTATTGCATATTCTTTTTGCAAGATTAGACATGTCTTTTAGGAATTCTTTGTCCTTGACTATGTCAAGTGGTATCAAAGTTGGTTGGTAGTTGTACATTAGAGCATAACAAGCACTTGGAATCTGATACCTTAACTTGCATGTCTTGTTATTATGGAGTGACAAAAGCTAAAGTTATGATCTATATCAACTGAAGACTAGTGCAAGATGGCAAGAAGCAATTGAAAGATTAAAATCACACTTGTGAACATGGTTGTGAGGTGGCAAAAGATTAGATCTAACTTGTAGGTGTGGAAGTTGCTCAAGGAGGATTGGTTAGTTCCTAAGTTTTATAGTTATCGAACAAACTTAGTTTCTTGAGGAAGATTATTGGTATTGCAAGAGTGTCAAATTAGATTAAAGAAATCAATACTTGTGACCAAATTATTGAACTTGAGAAATTAAATATTAGTATCTTAGTAAACATGATGCCTAGAAGAATGAATCATAGAAGGCTAGAGAAAATAATGGAGCATTTTAGAAATGAAATAAGGAATCAGATCCTAAATGCTTCGATTAGGGATAGGAGAAACCCTAACACTAAAGATGAATTTCAAGAATCTTTTGAAGATCTTGAGACTGATGAAGTTTATATTCTTGTTGAAGAGGAAATATTGTTGACAGATATGATGTAAATAGGGAAGATTCATAGAATTGATGTTACATGATTTTATAGGTCTTTACATATAAGAGAATTGATAGATTGGATTAATGAACTAGAAGATTACTTTGATCTTGAAGATTTCAAAGATCAATAGAGAGTTAGGCTAGCACAAATTAACTTAAAGGGTCATGTTGCCTTGTAGTGGGAAGAATTGTAGAGAGATAGGGAAGATAATAGTGAACCTAAGATCACTAGATGGAGGGTTATAGCTTCTAAACTTAAGGCTAAATGAATATAAAAGGATTATGAACTGGAATTGTTTAAGAGGTTGTAGAATTTGAAGTAGAAATGTTTGACTTTAAAATGTGGTTTTAACAAAATTATTCACCATTTCTAATATGGAATTCTCCATTCCCTCAGTCACCTAGTTCAATGATGAAGCAATTTTCCAAAAGATACTCTTATTCCATTCCCATCAAATGGCCCATATAATAGTTGTTGGGATACACTTCCAAATACTTGAAAAAAAAGAGTTGTAAAAGAGTAGGCGCCAAGAATGAAACATATCCCATATAGAATTTGGAAATGGGAAGGAGATACCTAGTTTGTTGACAACATACAACTAGCATTGATAAGCAAAGGAATGTAAAAAAAACAAATGATCCATTGACTCATAGTCCTCATTACAAGTAACACATTCAAAGGGAAGAGCAATTTTGGATTTTTTTTGTCACTAGTAAGGATCATCTTTCTTTCTAAGAGTGAGCTATGTGAAGCATCCTTCTATTGGTGCTCAAAATCATAGCCCAAATTTTGAGCACTATTGAGAAAATTGAGCCCTATAAATGCTTTTAAATGAGGTTGTACCCAGCTATACCTTTGAGGTCTCTAAGGTGTTTAATATTTCTAACACCCTACATTCAGTGTGGCTAATTTTTTCATGAAGTCAGATTGATATTATGAGTCATTTCGTGAAGTCCCATTTGAGCAATTGAGAATTCTACATTTATTGCTCATGTCAAACAACGATAAAAGGGCATGTTTGCATCTAAATATCTCATACCTAGTATCATTTCATGATTCGCCACTTTGAGATTGCCTAATGTCCATACCTGAGAACCTATGTTTTAGATTTTGAGTCATTTCGAGTTCATTTGACTAGGTTTTGAATCCCTCAAAGTTGGTCAGTTATCAATGTCATGCTGATTTGAAATGTTCAGAATTTTAGGAAGCCTTGTTTGACATGCTATAATTTTGATCCAGTTGAATAAAATGCTAAAATGCCTTTGGTGTTGCATTGTAGATGTCAGAGACTTGTTATGTTTCAAGTTTCAGCTCATGAAAAATCTGTTTGATTAGTTTTTAAGTGTGATTCCAAAAGCAATTTTTATCTTTTTACTGGTGTCAGCAAGTGCAGATTGTTTGGAAGCCCCTTTCGTGATGTTATAACTCTTAATTCGTGATTGGTAAGATCAAATGGATTATACCACTGTGTTTTCCTCTGAAAATACTCTAAGTGTGCCAGTTTGCAAATCTTGAAGAATCCGTCTGCACACTTTTCCAGGTCAATTCAATTTGCAAAAGTTGTTATTTTGTAAATATTTCAAGTCAGCAATTCTGAGTAGCCCACTTTGATCGCTCACCATTTGTGTCCTGTTATTCATCATGAGCCCATATCACATATTTATACTCTCCTCATGACAGAGAACCAACGCCCCAATTTTCGTTCTCCCAAGTGTCGATTTACCCAGTTTTCAAAGCCAAATCTGAATGTAGTTTATTATTTTCTGACATGTTTTTATGTAGGTAGTTCTAAAGGGTCAACTTTGACAGTGAATATATTTTGACCCCGAATTCATCATGAGATGAGATTCGATAGGGTAAAAGTATGTGGAACAAAGATTTAGTGTGCCAGTTTTCAGAGCCTGATCAGGTGTTTTGGTCAATTTTTAAGGCCAATCAAAGGACCCTCTGGCATTAAATTCATAGTTTGCAAAAGGTGGGTAAATGAGTTTTTAATGATCAAGTTAATACTTGAAATCAATTTCAGATAATTCAAGATAATCAATGGGCCAGTTTAAAGGTTCAGTTGTTCAAAAATAATTTTTTATTTTAGCTAGGCCCACTTTGAGAACCGACTGATTCCATCAAGTTGGTAAAACATTGAGTTTCAAGTTGTTTCATTTTAAATGGAGATTATAATGGTTGCAACAATTATAATTTTTTCAATAAGCACTTTTAGTCATTCTGAATCAATCGGGTATTGTGGTACACATACACTTAAGGTGTGGAGCTTAATGCTAGTCAACTAAGTTTGAGTTGAAATTTGACAGCCTTTCAAGCATAAGGAACATATTTTGAGAGGAAATATTCAATTTGTTGCAAATTATGGATAAAAATATATGCCGTTTGCAAAGCTAGATACAAAAGGGTTATGGACTTGGACAAAAAGTTGAGGGATGTGTTTCATGCAAAGATTCCTTTTGATCTTAATATTTGGAGTCTAATGCATGAGAACTGTGAAGCAATAATACTTGGAGATCATGATTTTTGTTGAAGCAAAGGAAATTGAACATGCATTGTGGCACTTGCATTATAAGCACATTGAGGAGATCTTGCTCAATATAAGGAATTGCATGGAAAAGGGACATTGCTTGCAACTGGGTCTTATGATGGACAACCAGGGAATTTGAAGGTTGATGGATAAAAATGGATCCTGGTATTTTCTGAGACAAGAAATTGAGGATGTAGAGATTCAGTGTTGATAATGGATTTTATTTAAAAAGTTTCCATCAAGAAATTCAAATTTGAAGCAAAGAGTCGTGTTTGGTAAATTATATAGAGTGATTGCTTTCTGAGCTAATCAATTTTATTATTGCAGTCATGGTAATGAATCTTGATCAGCTTTAATGATTGAAGAACCCAAATGTTCCATGTTGGAGAGTTGGGATAGATAAGAGAAAGCCTGCGAGCTGGAAAGAAGAATCCACAGCCGGTAATCAAAGGTGGACATTTCAGGGCAGAGTTGAAGGCAGAACAAGCCCATGTCTAGCTATCAGAAAAATGCTCATGCATGGAAGGGCACACAGAGAGCAAGGTACAAAGAGACCCCATGCACATGTAGCAGGAAAAACACGCAAAGAAGTTGTTTAAAGGAAGAATCAACGAATGAAAATGGAGGAAATCACATATTCATTTATCCCACATTGCTCGTGGGTGGCTCTTTATATGTCTTTAAATTTGAAAGCACTCATTCTTATTAATGTCTAAAACAAAAGCCTTTGGAAGGTCACATGTTGCAATGTGGGCCCCCTGTGCCAGAGGATGCGAGCTGGAGGATGACGTGTTTAAATTTTAATCGAAGAGACAAGTGCACTGATGTGTCAGAGATTGCGCGAGATCTCTCCACATGTCCAGATCCAAGGGTTGGCGCACGCTCGCATTTCCAAAGTGCTCAGGAGATAAATATTGTGAGAATGCGAGGTGTTTCCACGTGGCAGTGGGTCCCGGAGATGGTGATGTGGTGATCAGCAGCAAATTTGAGAGGGAAGTGCTTAGATCATGACGCATGTCACAATCTGACGGTTGACGCCAGCTCACTTTCTGGAGATGCTCACTGGTTAGAAAATGTGGGATTGCGAGATTGTGACAAGTGGTAATGGGACCCACTAAGATAGTGACATGGAAATGATGTGGAAAGTCAACCAATAAAAAGTTGCCATGTGGCAAAAAGGTCGGTCAAAGAAGAGTTGACCCAGATGGAAATAAGGGGAAAAGTGAAATTATTAAAATATTAAATATTTCAAGCATTTTCCCAAGTTTGATATGCACATTCACATTTTAAATTTAAAAGGTCTTTTTTCTAAAGTTGTGACTTTAGAATATTTAAATTTTTGAATTTTTAAAATTCAAAGTGCGGACCTGAACTTTCTACCAGAAGAGTGATTTTCAAATCGACTTTCTAGAGGTTTCTTGAAGGCAAAATATGTGATGTTATATATCACCGAAATTGGAAGAAACTAAATTTTTCGAATACAAAATTACTTTTTGCACAGAATGCCACTGGTTCCTGCTACATGAGGTTTTGTCCCAGATGCCTAATCTGTAACCACATTCAGGTGATCAAGTTCAAAACTAATTTCTGGCATGGAAATGACCTAAAAGTGAACAAAAGATAGTGAAAATGTAGTTGGGATCACATTGAAGTTAGTTAAATGGAGTTTTTATCAGCAATCTTGATGCATATAAGATATTTTGGCAAACAAAGGATTTCATCATTCAGCAAGAGATGTTTTGCAAATCAATTACAAAGTAATGATGAAACCAAATCAGATCAATGTGTGGAAAGAGGAGAGAGGTTTTTAAGTTGTAAGGGATTGAATTCCAAGTGGACATATGTCAATTTGTAGATCAGATTTGGGAATTCATCTTCTTCCTATATCTTTCTTTCTTTCATCCATTGTAGAGGTTGGAATTTTGGAAAGTTTCTTTGATATGAAGGCATTTAGTAGAACTGGCCTTGGAGTTGATGAATTCTGAAAGGAAGACCTGAGATGTGCTGGTTCCAGACCATGAAGCTATGCTTTGGCTATGATACCCCCTTCCCATCCCATCAGTTTCTCATTCCCGCCATTTTCTCTCTTGTATGACAGCATATGTTATTGTACAGTCTAGTTTATTAGGTGATTTGTGAGTCATTTCACGCATTTTCATATGTTATTTCAAGGAAATTAATACAGTGAGCAGCAAATGTTTAGTTTCAGTTTTAATCTTGTCTCCTTTCTCAGTTGAGCTATAATGTTTTATGGTTGTTGAAAAAAGAGCCTAGATCATAAGTGCAGTCCCTTAAGGCTATATGTTGCTTCATTGTTGCTTGTAATTCAAGGAATTATGTAAATGCTTCAGAAATTTAATAGGGTTGCAATTTTGTTGAGGGGGATATCAGGTAAGAATGAGATTTAGATTGAACATTGATGTCTATTTACAAGGTGAATGGATAGATCATATATCTAAATATATGAATAAGTATCAAATATCCAAAATGCATGAGGGAGATTCATGAATTTTCCCAATGGATCAGGCACTGATCAGCTACACGATCATAAGTTTGTTGTTCATAACTGGTTTTCATCCACTTTCCCCACCCACATAAATTCAAAATAAATTCAAATCATTTTTATATTTTATGTTGAAGAGCTATAATAGAATGCCCTCACTCAGCTTTTGAATTTCCTAGATTTGCAACTTGCTACTATAGATCAATATTATTACATGAGTTAATAGGAGAAATAAGGGTTAAATCTTCTTTATATTAGATTCAAGGATATGTTTTTGCACTGGTACGGTATCACTTGAATCTGAGGTCCACCAGCCTAGGTTTAGCAGAACTTGAAGAAGAAGAAGGAGTTATGCTTCATAGTTGGCCCAAGATTGTAGTCTAGTGTTTCTGTCATAGGAAGTTTCTAGCCTTAGATGCATTGGTCTGGTTTCTTGGTCATTTTCAAAACTATTAAATCATGAGCCAACACCTTCTTTGGGTAAGATGACATTGTTCCAACATAAGCTATATGCTCATTGTTTCATTACTTGCAAGTTGGGCTATTTAATACCCAAGTGTCCCTCTTTGATTGTGTATTCACCACTTTTTGAAGGGGCCCAAAATAGCCTATTTGGTTTGTTAGAAATACAGATATTTATGTTTGCCATCACCTTAGTGAAGTAAGCACATTGTGCATTAATAATGGGAACATCTGAAGGATCCTTCCAAATGGCCCTGTTAGAGAAAAGTTCAATTACAACAATATAATCAACTAGGAAAGTACCCCAAAAGTCTTTGTAAATGAAGGAAATGCCCCTTAGTGTATCACAAGTTATGAGAGAGGGAATATCATTCCAAGAATCTTCTTGATCTTTTGACCATTATTAACCAAGACACATAGTTTGTGATTACCTCTCATGAAGAAATCATGAAATCCCAAACAACTCAACCTTTTGGTGTATTAGAAGTGGAAATAATCTATATATGATTAGAGCAATCCAAACATTTTTCTTGCATTATTTGACACCATTTTATTATTTGGTTTACAATACATTTTTCAAATCAACTTTTCACCAAAAGCTCTATTACTTTTTGTCAAATCATGTAGCCCAACTACCCCAACCTCTTTAGATGTTTCCATATCATTTAAGAAAACTAATGAGATCTTTTTGTCCTCTGAAAAATTGCCTTCCTATATAAAATCTTGAATCAATCTTTAAATTTCATGAATTGTCCTATCTGGAACTTTGAGGACTAACATGTAATACATTGGGATGGTAGATAAAATAGATTTAACAAGTAGGATTCTCCCTGAAAGAGGCAACCAACAAGCTTTAAATGCAAAGATTCTACTCATGATTTTTTTCTTAATGTTCTTCTAGTAGGTCATCTTATTAAATCCCACAAAAAATAGAATACCAAGATAAGTGGACGGTAGTTCTTCTTAAAAGAATCTCAGAATAGAAACTATCTTCTTTCAAACAATAGCATTGGTATTGAAGATGGAGATTATCTTTGATTTTTGAGAATTAACTTTTGGCTTGATACTAGTGTATATAGGTGTAATGCACACTTACTTTCTTTAGCCTCTTTTATGTTTGATAGGCCAAATAAGAGAGTGTCAACTACAAATAAAGAGTGTGATAGAAATAGAAGTACCTTGAATGTGGACTCTAAACCAATGATCTTGATTATTCTTGTAAGTGATGATCCTACTAAAGGATTTAACCATAATTATAAATAAATATGGAGACAAAGGATCTCCTTAAGAACAAGTAGATTTCCACAATCCATGAGATTTGCAGCCTGTTATTTTTAGATTCGATTGTGTAAAAGTTTTTGCATCAACATTTCAGATCAAACTATGTGATCCATCATTAGGATGAACATGAAAGATCACTACTCATGCTCTCTTTCATGTCCATCCAAATGATGGATCACAGAGTGTGATATGAAATCTCAATACAAAAACTTTTACTCAATTGAGTCTAGAAACAATGAGATGCAAAGTATCTCCTTGCTTAATTCCTTGTGTAGATGGAAACAAATATTAGAGAGCCTTTTATAATGACTGAAACAATTTATTCTTCATCCACTTCCATTTATTCATGGTATTCTTTGACTATGTAAGTATGCTTTGACTATGTAACACAATGAATAGACACCAATCTTGGAAGTAATAAATAGTATGAACTCAAAATAAGACACATATAACCAGTTTGTATGAAATAAGACAAAAAGATGTAGATTTACTTTAAAAATTCTCCCCATCTTTCTTTGTTCTATTCCTATGGATGTAAGAACTACACCTTGTTGAGGTGCAATTACTACTTTATAATTATTTTTTAATTTTATATTCATTTTAACCCAAATAAAAGTTTCAATTTGTAAATTTGAAGGTTTTGCAAATATTACTATTTTATATTTATTTTCTAATTTTAACATTTTAAAATCTATATTTATTATGTTTAATATATGTAATTTATATTTATTTTCTAATTTTAACTTTTTAAAGTCTATATTTATTATGTTTAATATATGTATTAGTAATTATACTAATAAAATATTTAATTTTAAAATAATTAGTGAAAAAAATTGAAAATTAATATTTAAAAAAAAACATAAACTTAAAGACATTAATGAATGAAAAAATCATATCACAGGTAGAGGCCTGAATGTCAGTCATTAAAAAAAATACAGTTAACACTTTCTTTAAGACAGTATGAATCCAACGACCTTCGCACTAAAATTCATCATATATTTATTGGGCTTTGTTGCAGAGAATGTAAATTCAAGTGGTCATAGTTCATGAGAGCTCTTATTTACTTTACAACCTATTTCCTTAAGAAAGGCCACCAACACTCGTTTTAGATTTAAAAACGGAAAACTCTTGTGTATTTTTCTTGTGTGGATATAAGACATACTCTAGGCTACTCACTCTTCCCACTGACTGGTAATACGTTTCTGATAACAGGTTTCATTCATGCCGATGCTAGTTATGGAATAATCTTAGATAACTTCATTTTGTCAATCCATGATAACAATGAAGATTCTGTGTTACGAAACCCAAAGAAACCATTGAATTATTTGCAACACCGTAAACTTTCCAGGGTCCACCGGGGGTGTCAGACAAAGGCAAGATTTCAGCCAAACTGTGGCCCACAATTCCTGCGACTCCAATGATCAGGGCAACTCTTTGCTTGTCAGATTTTATTTCTGAACCTTCAAAGTTTTGCTGGATAAAAGTCACATACAAAACTTTGCTAGATAATACAAGACAAGAAAGCCCAAATATTGCAACATTCGTTATTTCCTATTTGAGTGATGATGGAGTATTCACCTCTATTGATAAGAAATGGACAATTGACTTTTAGTAGACGAAAGATATATCTCTATTCCCCAAAGTTTACTCCAACCTGGACATGCAAATTAGGTTAATGACAATACCTTTAGATAATATAACCTGTTGGTGGCAAATTATGGATGCAGCAAGGCATGGATTGCAGTGTAGCGGTTGTTGCTTCTCTTTCTAACAACATCTTGCATTCTACTTCGAAAATGAGAGCTTAAATAAATTTAATATAAAAAAATAAAAATACAGCACACAACTGTGAGGAAGCAAAAATTAGCATAATGGACTTCTATTGCTCATCTGGGATAAGTCTTCTTGGGCCCTCATTCATCCTCCATAATCCCAGTTCTTAGAGTTCAGCAGGGATCATTTGAACAGAATTCAGGCATTTAAGAGCATCGCAGTCATAGCATGTGAAGCTGGATAATGTCTTACAGATTTCATCTCAATAGTTAGGAGGCCGTCAATTGGTAGAGATTGGATAACAATTTTCTAATATGATATTTCCCAAAAAAGCAAAATTGGTTGTTATTTGGAAAATTTATTTTTTCAGTTTCAAATCTATGTTTATCTATGTATCCTTCAAATCTATGTTTATCTCTGTATCCTTCAAGCATATGTAGAATTTGCTTTTGATGTGGCTACTATTATTACCACACAGAAACAGTTAAATAGGATTCATTTTGATTTTATTAAAAGAATTTCACTGCACTGAATTTTTAATATATATAATTTACCGTATAAAATATGACACAATGGATTTGGCTTTCTGTTAATTCCACAGTACACATGTAATTATATATTCCTACTTTTAAACAGATCTATCAGGCTTCTCTTCTCTACATTATGGATGAATGGTTCTAACTTATAAGTTTCTATTGTTTGCTTCAGACTATGGATGGAATGAGCAAAGAGTGACAAAAAATTGAACATATTTTGGTGTTAAATTTTTCATGGATAGCTTAGAAGTCAGGTGTCAGATCCAAAATTTCATCACTAAATCAAAGATGCAAGGGTCAGAACACCTTAATAGCACTTTGGGCCACTTGATCACTTTCCCTCGTTATCAACAGTCTATCTTTGATTCAGATATGAGTCATTTTTCAAGAGCTAGAATAAATCCTTTTGTTTCCACAACCAATTATACGAAATGAAAAGATTACAAACTTATCAAAATCACACAGATCTATTTCCCCTCCCAAAAATGGTATAAACTAATTGATTATAGAAATAGGTGTTTACAAACCGAACCTGCACTTTATGCTGTTTTAATTTATTATCTTCACAAATGATTTTTCATGTTAAATATTTTAAGTGCCTCGAGCCTATTACAGCAAGAGAGTTTTATCTTTCCTGGAAATCAAAACCCTAATTAACATTTATTACAGCTCGAGTATCATCTTTCCTGCGAATTTAAAACCCTAATCAACATTATTTGTCTCTTCGGAGACATTCGATAAAATTAATAATTGTTTCCTACAAAGGACTAAGGAGTTGGGTTCCATTGCAGACCAATATAGTCAGTAGGGTTGATAACTAGTTTGTTGTCTTTGATTATCTCATAATTTAAACCTTAAATCTATCTAACATAATGCAAGATTATAAATGAAACATACAAACAATTAAAATACTTACCGCTCTAGAACCAAGAGCCCCTGTCCACCATGAGTACCAACTCATTGGGAGGGATCCAAACAAATAACCCGAATGCTAACCTGCCATAACAGGTAAACCTAAACATGAGATGGAGATGCATGATGGGCAGAATATATATATTTTCATTGCTATTTCATCCACTAAATAGATAATTGCAATTCGCGAGACTGGTCGAACAAATTTGCAAACAATGAATTAAAGATCATCAAAAAATTCAAATCAATTCGATCTAATTCTGCAAGAATTTGGTGAGCTCTTACCTCGAATGAAAATTAAGCTTGAACAATCAAGAATGTCAAGCTCGTTAACAATGGGGTGATTTATGTGAAGTTGGTTTAGTGTCAACTTCCTTGAGCAGAATTCAAACATTTATTTATGAAAGAAGCAAAATTCAATATGATAACTTCTACTTCAATGCGATACAAGTTTGTCAATGTTGATAAAATTCTAGAAGGTTAGAAATGGAGGATGAAAATGTCATTTAGAACTTTGCAAAAGAAAGGTATGTGAAGTAAACTTTTACGAGGGTAGGAAGTGCAGGATCAAAAATTACTATATAGTAAAGTTATGTGCAATAAATAGTTTAAAGGATGGGGATTGTAGGATGAAAATTTATCATGTTGATGTTGATGGATTTGTGATCTTTTAAAGAGGTTGAATAATTTTTTGCGAGTATAATTTAGATGTAGTAAATGTTTTGTTTAATTCATTCTTAGAAGAGATGGATTCTTTTGAACTTCTACTTGTAAAATATAGGTCAATAAATTTGATTAAAAAAATACACAAATATATTCATATTATAAAAAATCAAAACAATATTTGATAATTTGTAAAAGAGGGAACTCTAATTGTTCCAAAAGGGCTATGACATTGTAGAGGTTGTAAAATTAATAGAAGTTTTCTTTTAGCTTTTTAAACTAAAGAGGTATAAAACTCATGTAGATATGTTTTATAGACATTCGTAGATTATCCATCAAAATGGATAAAAAGTTAAGAATGACCTATGAAAAAGAAAATCCCTTGATCTAAAATTTGTAGTTTTCCATTGTAGTTTGCTCATGACTAGATAGAATATGCGAGCTCTAGTTTTCTTTGCATTCTTTAGATATTCTTCTACAAACACTTATCTTTCAGCTGTTCATGTTGATCAAACATAAAATAAAAAGATATATAAATAGCAACTCAAACATTACAAAACTTATTTAGAGCTTAAAGAAAAGAAATGATTGCAGTCGTATTATCAAATGATGAAACACAATAATCAGCTTCATTCATCAGATACTTTAACACAATCACTCTTTGACATTTTCCATCTCCAAAAACATTTCAAAATAATGATCGGATTGCACAATGTACAGAGCAAAAAAACTTTCTCAAGACCAGTGTCAGTAGCAGAGCAACTAGTTGTTGTTTATCTCGATCCAATTGTTTAAGCTGGCTAGTTTCTTCTTGTATTCAGGCATACGATATGCCCCACCTTCTCAGAAGGCTTGACAGCTAAACCAATGTGTAGACCGATGGATTGTTCATGTCACTTGTTTTTTTTTTGAAAAACTAAAATTACTATTATATTACCAATGTCTATTGACCAAAAATATATTTTTGGAAAAAATATTATTAATTTTTGTAAAATAAAATTTTAAAATATTTTAATAATTAAAGGAGTAATACTCTTTTTTATTATCCCGGGGCACAATCTTAGTCTCATTCGTTTTTTACTTTTTGAAAGTAGTTATATTTTTATAAACAAATAGTCTGTAATTTATAGTTTTTAATTAAGTCAATAGACTTTTCCTTTGGAGGGAACCTCCTAATTTTGTGTTCATCTCACGTGCAAAATTGCCAATTCTTTTGACTTCTAATATTTTTTCGTTTAACAAAATCGTGGCTTGTATCCTTGTTATTCCACCTCCACTAAAAAATCATCAATCAATATAAAACACGTTTATCTTATCATGTGATGTAGCAGATATTGTTTTCTTAGTTTCATTTGGGTTATTCTATTTTCATTCGCATCCTCCAAATAATTCTTCCTTCTCTCTTTGCCTTTGCCTTTATGTGCTCTTTTGATCTTTATATTCTTTTGAGTCGACTTCAGATTTGGCCAATTGTTTGACAAAATGTTTGTGACCTTAAATGCAATATTTTTGGAACTTTGTTGAAAGTTTGGATAAAACATTTCAAGATGGTTTATGATAATTTACTAAATTAATTGAAAAAATTAAAAAATCTTAACTTTTAAATATAAAATTAAAAATTATAGTAAAAATAAAAAATAAATTAATTTTTTTATATGAACAATTCAAATATTTTCAATAATTTAATTTAAACTAGAGAAATACTATTATTCTAATAAAAATTTAAATAATATTTACATAACTTAATATATTCATTATTTAAAATTTATTCCAAACAAAAATATCTTATTTCCAACCTACTTATTATTATTAGATTTGAACTAAATTTATAAAATTATCATATCAAATATTTTTTAAATTTCAATCAACTTTAATGATCTAGAATAAATATGTTATGTTTATTTAAAATTTATTTGAATCAAAATATTTTTATTATTTATAGAAATATTCTCAAACATTTAAAACTAACTTTTAAATTTTAAAAATGAAAAATAATATATATATTTTTAACTTATAGAAGATTAAATAACTAGTTTATTGAAATTATTTTAATTGAAATTAATAACAATCTCCAATAAAGTTTTAAATAAAAATTTAAATTAATTTAATATATTTAAGGTGACTTATTTAGAGAAACATTTGAAATATTTCATTGCTTAAGTCTATGTTTGGACAAATATAAAACAAATTTATTATAAAAGTTCATACTAAATACTGTTAACCAACATAAAAGTTCACTCTTAATACTTTATAAGAAAGAATAAATATTATATAATAAAAATATTTTCAAGAATTGGAAATTTAATTTTAACTTAAAATTTATAAAGCTAAAAAGATAAAAGGAATTCAAAACAATATAGTTCATTCATAAAGATCGAATAAATAAATGTGTCCTTTAAAACATGTTCTATTGGAAAAACATTCAACAATATAGTTACAAGATTTACCAAACTCAATGTGGTTCTAACTTTCTACTTAGTGGAGGGTAAGATAGCATCCCTTGTAGGGTTTTTGGTGTTGTCCCATCATGAGCCATCTCAACATACCAACAAGCTTAATTGAAGGCCTTTGAGGCCATAGAGATAAACATTATACAAGTTATTAGCACACCATTTACTTGTTTATCTTCTAATATTTTTATTATAATCAATGATTTGGAATCACACTTGGTAATTCATCGTAGGATGAAAAAGTTTAAAAAGTAACCCTAAACTTTGAAAGTTTTCACACTGATGATGAATCATGAAATATATTTCCAAGTTTAGTAAGTGCGAATTAATAAGATTTTAGGACGGATGCATTTTTCTACAACTTGAAGGTTGAGCTAGGGTAGCCATACCCTAGCTTGTTTATGTTCTTTTTATGCATGCAAAGGTGGGGGTGCTTGTTTGGTCATGTGGTGGAGGGAATTTGCTGCAAATGTTGGCGAAGATGCTGCTCCTTTTTGGCCACCTTTCTGCATGTAGCTGGCTCATTCTTTTTTGGAGGTGCCTGGACAGAGTTCCCTTGCAGTAGATAGTCCAGGCCGGTGTGCAACTATGTCTCTAGTTGAGCCTTCTAGGGCTGCACCTGATATGGATTTGCATGATGCGGTGGGCATGTGTCCGTTGAGACAAGGGGCGAGGGTGTTTGAAAATGCCCTCTTTTCTCAGATTTTAGGAACTACGGAATTGAGCTCGCTTGGTGGATCTTGGATCACGAAGATTAACGACTACCTTGAGCAATGTAAAGAAAGACCTAATTTGGTAATCCCTTTTGATATGATCGTTGAGGATGTTGAATACTATTCTAAGCAATCGTTGTATTGCAAATTTTTGGGTTTAAGAGTATCTCTTCAATTTCTAGAAAATTGGGCTTGGAGAATTTGGGAACCAGAGGGCAAAATGGAGGTCACACTACTTGTAAATAAATTTTTCATGGTCACATTCATCTACTAGGCTGATTGCAATAGGGTTTTTGAGGGCGGGCCCTATTTTTACAACCAAGTTGGGCTATTTGTCAAGCCATGGCATGCAGGATTTAATCCCTCTAAGGAGCTTCCAAATTGAGTTCTGGCGTGGGTTCAGTTACCCAAATTTCCAATAGAATGTTGTCGGGAGGATGTTCTTCATATGCTTGCATCGATGCTTGGGAAGCTAGTGGGGTCCTCAACACAAACCCTTGGTAAGAAAGATATAACTTTTGCTTGAATTTGTGTAGAACTTGATTTGAGTAGACCATTGCTAGATGTGGTGGAAATGTGTGCGGGCTCACATTCTTGGGTTCAACAACTGGATTATGAGACCCTTCCTTTTCGATGCCACCTTTGTCATGAATATGGCCACCTATTGCAAAGATGCCCGAAGGCCAAGACAATGGAGCTACTGCATCGCCTCCTCCTCATAACACTCCTAGTACTAATAAAGGGAAGAAGCCTATTTCTAGTGAGGGAAAGGATGCTAAGGGTTTTGTTCAGGTTAAGGCTTGTAACTGAAATAGAGGTTAGAAGAGGACTCTAATGGAGAGAAAAGATGAGGATATTTTTAATAGATTTGAGGTCTTGGATAAATTAGGTCAACAAGAGGTTAACCAAGGATTGATCAGTGTGGATCAATTTGTGGCGGATTCCAGCCTGCAGATTGCCTCTTCCATTCCTCCTCCTACTCCACATGTGGAATCTGCCATGCCTATAGTCACTGATGGGTAGGCATGAGCTCAAATGATTCTAGGGCCAAATGTTGATTTGGGACAAGGAGAAGAGGGCACTGCTCTTCTTGCATGGATTGTTGTTTCAAATATGGATAAGTGTGGAAATTCTTCTCCTCATCTGGGTATTCTTCAAAAGGATGGCAAGAAGGGGGTTTCAGAGAAAAGTAGTAAAAGTGGATGAAAGAAGGACTTGGAGAAGATTAAGATGATAGGGGAGACTTTGGTGGATTAAGGATTTGTTAAGACCTTGGATTCTCATTTTTTGACTCCCCCAAAATGATCATTATTTCATGGAATGTAAGGGGCTTGAACAACGGCCCTAGACAAAAAGTTGTTCAGGAATTTGTTAGAAGTCATTCTTCTGATGTTATTTTTCTTCAAGAGACTAAGGTTTCTGTTGAGTTCATGATGAGTATAGCACCTAAATTGTTGAAGAATGGTTAATGTCAGTGTATTGGAGCTTAGGGATCTTTGGGGTGGGGGGTGGCATAATTTTGGAACCCACAAAAGATCCAACCTTTGTGGTGGATATCCTTTAGGTCCTCCTTATCCATGGTCTCTCTGTGCCATGAGTCAAGAGAATCTGTTCTTTTTTCCACTGTCTATGCTCCCGTGGACTTCCAAGGTAAACTTCTTGTATGGAATAATATTCATTTTGTTCATAGCCTATTTCCTTACTTGCCATGGATTATTGTCGAAGACTTTAATGCTATTCTTGAGTTATCTAAAAAAATGAGGGGGTAATGCAAGACTTGAGCCCTCTTCTATGCTATTCCAGGATAATATATCGGCACTCAATCTTGTCAATATCAAGCCTAACAATGGTCAATTCACTTGGAACAATAGAAGGGTGGGAGATAGTTGCATTGCTAAATGACTAGATCGATTCATGGTTTCCTATTTTTGGGTGGGCAGATTGTGTTCTTCCAGTTCTGAGATACTAGATTGGAGAGGTTCGGATCATTGGCCCATAAAGCTAGTTATTTCTTCTGCCTAGTTACCTCAAAAGCCACCTTTCAAATTCCAGCTCATGTGGTTGAGGGACCTAGACCTTTATGGATGTGTTGCTAATTGGTGGAAGGATGGTAGACTTTCCTTTAGTACAACAATGTATACTTTTCCTAAACTCCTCTAATATGTTAAGTATTAGCTCAAACGATGGAACTGACAATGCTTTAGAAATATTTTCCATGCAAAAAATGCAGCTCAAGCTAAGTTGAATGATATTACTAGGTTGATTAGGGAGGATGGGGTGTCAAAGTATTTGTTGTGAGAGGAAGCTAGGGCTTTAAAAACCTTGGAGGAATGGGAGCTAATAGAGGAAATCTTTTGGAAACAAAAAGCTTAGATTGAGTGGCTTCAAGAGGGTGATAAGAATATTGCCTTGTTCTTCAATTCAGTGAAGGCTAGGTGACATGGTAATTCAATATCAACTTTGGTGACTGATAGGGGGGAGGTTCTCTCTTCTTCTTAGGATATCTCTAGTGAAGCTATGCAGTATTTTGCTTCTTTATTTAGGGAGGATTTGCAGGGGGATTTGGTTGAAGAGGCTCAAGTCCTCTCTTGTACTCCTTCTTTGGTTTCTTTGGAAATGAAAGAGCATCTTATGAGTGACATATCTTTGGAGGAGCTAGAGATGATTTTTTTCTAGATGAAAAAAGGAAAAGCTCTCAGTCCTAATGGCTTTCTGATTGAGTTCTTCCAAGAATTTTGGGACATTATTGTTGTCACAAAAGTTTACACCCTTGTCCAAAGTTTTTACCTAAGGAAAACCTTGTGAAACATGGAAACAACCTCCAAGTTGTGGGACTTGAACTGTGAGGTTGAGTCTTTTAAGAAGGACGACTTCATTTTCTATCAGGGTGCACCTAACCACTCTTGGAGAGGAAAAGGGAGAAGGAATGCATAGAAGAAAATCTACCTATTCTAACCTAAGGGGGATGATGCACCAAAAATAGAGTTTTCAAACCAATCTCTGCCCATACATGCACTATTGAACCATCGTGACACCAAAAAGCATACACATCCAAACTTGCTTTAATCTAACAATCACATGCAGATCAGAAAAACCCAAATTAATGACACAAGGAAAGATAGGATTCACTTATATACCATTCATAGGCCAAAATAGATACAATCATGCAAGATTGCAGATATCTACAATACACCAATGAGAGGAAAATAGTTCTTGCACTTCACATCAATGGCTGAAGGAGATAAGAACATCATACAATTCAGAGGCAAAGGAGATTTATAGTGAAATTTAAGAGCAATATCAGAGAAAATAAAGAAGATTCGACCTCAAAAAAATCTACAAAAATTTCCTTTCTAGCTTAGGCATAACTGAGATGTTCTCTAACTGAAGTTACTCCACAATCACTACCATTAAGTCTCTTTAGAGATCTGGAGAAAATCTGATCTAGGCACAGATTTAGATACAATGAAATCTAATATTTTGTTGAAATAGAGCCCTAACAGAAATGACGCCATTAAACCATTATGACCAAGTAGATGGATAAACTAGGGTGGTGGAGTGTTCTCCTATTGTTTACTAGGTTTAGCATTCATTTTAGAGTAGTTAGAATTGATCATGAGGATCAAATTGTGCAAGAAAACTCAATTTCCTTCATTTCTGTCTCATCTATCAGCAAAGTCAAAAAGTCAACTGAATCTTGCAACCAAAATGGGCCACGTGGGCCAATAATTTCATTTCATTTTGCCACTCCATAAAGTCTCCACATGGTTGACCACATCTTCTCAATTAACTAAGCCACCTTCCTAACTTAATTGCGATGTCACACAACCATCAACCTTAACTATTAATGCCTTAGTCGGGCCCATAAGGACACATGTCCTTCAAGCGCTTTCCCACATTGTTTAATTACCTTGCATCTTCATAATGCAGGAAAGTACTGATCATTGATCTTCATAAGATCAATGATCATGAAAGATCTTCATTATACTGTGCCTACCCTTAATACTTTTGGGCCCACAAACCATTCAACATACACCTCAGCACGACCTAGCCCCACCTGGCATCACCCTGCGGCTTATGAAATCAACCTGACCCCACAAAGACACATGGTAGCGAGGTGCTTGCCTGCATTCCTTAACATCCTTGCATCTTCATAATGCGAGGAAGTGCCCACCATAGATCTATTTGCATCGAACGGTGGATCTTGCTACACAAATAAAGTATCACCTTTTCAAACCCATGTGCTCTGACACGTGCCACGACAAAGAATTCATTTATTACCTTTGAGAAGAATGGATTCATGATGTCATTATCAGCTACGTGTCACGAAGGGGCTTGCCTGCATTAGGTAAAGATAGTGCATTTTGAAAAAGCAAGAAAGTGCCCACCATAGATCACGAAAGATCTGACAGTGAGGGAATTGTAGGCAAGCCGAAACATTAAAGTGCATAGTCACTTAGAAACAATGAAATACATTAAGGTTTTATTTCATTTATTTTTGTATTTCCATGGAATTTTAAATACTTAAATATGGAAAGTGACTGTTGGGTGGGCTCAAGTATTTGAATTCAAATTTTTGGTGGAAGGCAAATATGGTTAACATTTCTGGCGACTCAGAGGGGACACAAGCTAGCTATGCATATGACCAGTGACCTTATGCATCCATTCGGCCATAGAGTCATAAAAAGGTGGATCTCGTGCATTATGAAACCCTAACCCTACCTTTGTGGTAGTAAAACACTAAATGCTTTGTCTCTGCTCCTCTGCAACTCAGTAAAACACCTGTGCTCGTGCACTTCTTGGAAAGCCAGAAACCAATAGGAAGAAAACTAAGCTACCTATGTACATGAGACCTCAACCCCTGTCAAAAACATGGTTTGAGATAGATGCCATTGACTAGGATAGGCAAAATTTCACCACTAGGCTTGCTTAATTGAAAAGCATTAGCCTGCTTGCAATTGACAATCACATAGGGACCACTCCATAGTGCATCAAATTTTTAGTGTCTCCCTAGTTTTGCCCTATCTACATCCCATTTCAAAACCAAATCACCTTCTCTGAAGATTCTAACCCTAGCCTTCTTGTCAAAGCTCCCTTTCACCTACTGTTGATGTGTTTCTAGGGTCTACATGGCCTAACTTCTTTTCTCTTCCAGCTCCATTAGCTCTACCATTCTCACTGTCATGGCATCATCCTCAATTAGCTCCAGCTAATGAGCTAGTTCTAGGGATGGGAATTCTAATGAAATTGAAAGCCTTGCTTCTCTACTATATACCAACATAAATGGTGAATTTCTTATTGACCTCTTAGGTGTTATTTTGTTAGCCCATAGTGTAGTCCTCAACTTTTGATGCCACCACCTCCAGTTATCCTCTATAGTTCTTTTCATAATCCTAATTAGGTTTTTGTTGGATGACTCAGCCAAACCATTGCCTTGAGGATAGTAGTTTGAGGATGTGCTGAAGTAGATATTATGGTCAATTGCCCATGCACAAATCTAAACTCCTACAAAAGATTTTGCATTTTCTAAAATAATGGTTGAAGGGGCACCAAACCTGGTTGCAATTCCATCAAGCAACTCCACAACTGAAGATTCTGTGGCATCCTTCAATGCAACTGCCTCTGTCCATCTAGTGAAGTAATCTGTAGTAGCTAAAATCCATTTGTGACCAGAACTAGAAGAAAGATTGATAGGGCCTATGAAATCCAATCCCCATTGCGCAAAAGGTTGATCCACCTGAATGGGATGAAGAGGAAGAGCTGCAAGCTTTTGATTACTAGAGAAGAAGGCACATTTTTTACACTTCCTCACATACCTATGACAATCATAGAATAGGGATGGCCAGTAGTAAATAGCTCTCATGATCTTTATTGCAGTTGTCCTTGCTGAGAAGTGACCACCATCAGGACCATCATGAAGCTCTTTGATCATTCTTTCAGCTTGGTCTATGTCAATGCATCTTAATAGGGCTCCATTAAAATCTTTCCTGAAAAGGATACCATCAACTATGACATAAGGAATTGACTGTAATCTATACTATCTCCTTTTAGTTCTATCTAATCCTTGAGGATATCCGTTGACTAATAAGAAATTCTTCATATCATCCATCCAATTCCTCGGGTCATCATTTCTTGTCTCTTGTTGTTCTGTTAGTATCATAGTGACTTCCTCATCTGATTCTTGATATGATATCATCTGTTTACATAACCCCCTCCCTCTTACCAACTTGGTGATCTAGATGTCAACATTATATTCCATTACTTTAGTAATCCAACTAGCTCTCTTTTCACCAACATCTTTGGGGTAAAAGCACAAACCTGTGTCACCTTTTGTGATATCTTGTACCGTTTCGGCCAAAACAGTTTTGGCTATAACAGTTTCAGCCGTAATCGATCCGGCCGTACACACGTGGCGGTTTCGCGCGCCTACATGGTGTGTACCGTTTCGGCCGAAATGGGTTCGGCCGAAAGTGTTACGGCTGAAACCCAAAAAGGGAATAAAACTTCGCACAAACCTCTAGCAGCTATCATTGTTACTGTTGCGGTTTATGAATGTTTGGAGAGCGGATTAAGGGTTTCGGCCGTAACTGGTTGGTGGCTTTTCCCTCCCTATTTTTTAATAGTTTTTAAACGTATTTTTTGATTAGTAGATGTTAATCGTACTTAAAATAGTTGTTTTTTACGTATTTTGTGAGTGGAATGCTTTAAATTATTTATTTTTTAATATGTTTAAATTATTTTAGATTATTTAAGAATGGTATTTAAATTAATTTGTTAGCAAAAATGTAGTTAAACATGATATAAAAACGTAGAAAAACATTAATTAAAAGTGTAGAAAAATATTAGGAAAAACATTAGAGTAAAATATAGAAAAACATTAGTTAAAAGTGTAGAAAAATATTAGGTTAAAATATACAAAAGCATTAGGTTAAAATATACAAAAATATTAGGTTAAAATATACAAAAATATACCTTCTAACATAACCTTATATTAACTACAATCATAACCCATACCATATTCTAACCATATGTAACATAGGCCCTCTACTAACCAAATGAACCACACTTAGATATTGATGATGTTCATTTTAACAACTAGTTATTGTTAGGTAATAATGATTCTTACATTACCAAATGACACATAATGACCTCATGATACATTTCTAAGTATTTTTATCCATATATATGTTAAGGGGACCTAGGGACTCCTACTAGGTCATTACGTCTGTTATAGGTTGTAATAGGTATTCATATGTTTACTAGCACATAATAGGTATTGTCAGGTAATAATGAGTCTTACATTACCAAACAACACATTACTTGATCACTTATGTCAACTTCATTTTTCAATACCTTATCCATACATTTGTGTCTTAAGGGGACATAGGAGTCGTAATAGGTCATACTATTTTTTATAGGTTAGATAATAAATCTTAATATGTATTATTAGGATATAATAGGTCTTATTAGGTAATGATGATTCTTACATTACCATATGACACATAACGACCTCATGATACATTTTTAGGTATTTTTATCCATATATATATTATGGGGACCTAGGGACTCCTACTAGGTCATTACGTCTATTATAGGTTGTAATAGGTATTCATATGTTTACTAGCACATAATAGGTATTATCAGGTAATAATGAGTCTTACATTACCAAACAACACATTACTTGATCACTTATTTCAACTGCGTTTTTCAATACGTTATCCATACATGTGTGTCTTAAGGGGACATAGGAGTCGTAATAGGTCATACTATTTTTTATAGGTTAGATAATAAATCTTATTATGTATTATTAGTATATAATAGGTCTTATTAGGTAATGATGATTCTTACATTACCATATGACACATAACGATCTCATGATACATTTTTAGGTATTTTTATCCATATATATGTTAAGGGGACCTAGGGACTCCTACTAGGTCATTACGTCTGTTATAGGTTGTAATAGGTACATTCATATGTTTACGAGCACATAATAGGTATTGTCAGGTAATAATAAGTCTTACAGTACCAAACAACACATTACTTGATCACTTATGTCAACTGCGTTTTTCAATACCTTATCCATACATGTGTGTCTTAAGGGGACATAGGAGTCGTAATAGGTCATACTATTTTTTATAGGTTCTAATAAATCTTAATATGTATTATTAGGATATAATAGGTCTTATTAGGTAATGATGATTCTTACATTACCAAATGACACATAACGACCTCATGATACATTTTTCGGTATTTTTATCCATATATATGTTAAGGGGACCTAGGGACTCCTACTAGGTCATTACATCTGTCATAGGTTGTAATAGGTATTCATATGTTTACTAGCACATAATAGGTATTCTCAAGTAATGATGAGTCTTACATTACCAAACAACACCTTACTTGAGATCACTTACGTCAACTGCATTTTTCAATACGTTATCCATACATGTGTGTCTTAAGGGGACATAGGAGTCGTAATAGGACCTCATGATACATTTCTAGGTATTTTTATCCATATATATGTTTTAAGGGGACCTAGGGACTCCTACTAGGTCATTACGTCTATTATAGGTTGTAATAGGTATTCATATGTTTAAACTAGCACATAATAGACAGACCTTACTATCAACCTTAATAAAACTATATCCCATTTACTTTATTAACATTCTTAACTCTAATTAAAACTAGTAAATTAAGTCATGAGTTCTAAATTGTAAATTAACATTTGCTAACTAAACTCATTTACTTATCTAGTAACAAATTTTTCTATCCCTATGTCCTAACTGTCATCTACACTCTGGGCCATAATCATCAAAGCATTTACATCAAAATTTAGATTTTAGTCAAGAATTATATTTTTTTATTGCATGTATGTACATGTGTGCACTTAGCTATCATTTAATCAAGAAATTTTATTTTATTTTTATTGCATATACATGTACATGTACAAATATTTATTTTTCACATTTGCATGAGCACGTTACAATGTACATTAGATATGGTCTCTAAGATAATTTATTTTAAAATACATATGTATGTTACATGATTGTTCATTTAGCACCATACATTTAATGTTGTGTATTTATATGTACATGTGTTTCAAATAAAATTTAACTTTTAATTATTTTAATTTAAATAGACTTGTATGTTTATATTTGTATATATATTGCATGTGCAGATCTCTAGATATTTATCACTCAGATTGTAGCTTCACATTCATATTCTCATATTTATTTTCATATATACACTATGGAATCTGGTTCTGCGGATCGTGCTCCTGCATCCTCAAGGGATGCTAGTGTTCATGGTGGGGGTCAGAGTGTTGAGTCTGGTACAGCACGTAGAGCGACCTCCACCCATGATAGACAACAATTATTTAGAGATACAGTGGCGAGATTATCTCATGCTATGCAGGTTTTGGATAGCTCGCTTTCCTCTTCTACCACCCTCCCTAATAGGGAGAAGGTTATAGTGATGCGAGAGGAGTTATTTTGTATGATTCAGACAGTTGAATCATACAACCCTTTTGATGATATGAGCATTGAGACATTTTATTCTTCTTTATCTCACAGTGTCACTGGCACTGTGAAGTACACACAGATTGATACTGAGGTTTCCACCGGCATGGTGAAAACCATGTTTCCATCTTATGCACATCGTCGCAGAGTCAGAGGCTACTCTATGAAAAAGTGTACTGATCCACTCGTTGCACCATTGATGTATCCTCGTTGGTTGGCTACTCATCATAGATGGCCACAGAAGGATGAGTTCCCCCTATATTTCTGCAAACAATTGTTTGCAGAATTTCATTTACACTATGATGTTGACTATACAGATTATCCACAGCATGTTGGGCAGGGTCACGGGAGACTTTCTGATAGATTTAGACCCGCGGACACTCCTGCGCCCATTAATAAACGGGCAATGGTGGGTCCAAACCTTTTGGTTATGCCGAGAGGTCCACAGATGGCTACTGCAGGTGAGAGTGTTCCTGATGACACAATTAGGACACAAATTTTTTCGAGCATTGCCACCGTCGCCACATAGTTACATGAGATTTCTTCTGATCGATGTAGTCGATATATGCTACGGTCTCGAGGTACTGCTCCCACAGCTACATCATCTAGCACACCTGTTGATGATGATTATGGTGTTGTAGACATACCTTCTCCTGTAGACATTTCTGTAGTCTTAGAGGTGGATGCATTGCATCGTTTGGCATCATATTTAGCATCTGATCTTTTAGATGCATATCGAGCATTATCTACAATCTCAGGGATTCCACTTCGTGACATGAGCTCTCAGATTAGACATATTTTGTCACGTACAGCAGTCCCAAAGGATTCATAGAGGCAGGATCAGATTAGACATATGTTACGTTTTTCTGATCTGCAGACTGTGCCGACAAATCCTACACGTCGTGAGTCCCAGGCATACATTACAATATATATATATATATATATATATATATATATATATATATATATATATATATATATATATATATATATATATATATATATATATATATATATATATATATATATATATATATATATATATATATATATATATATATATATATATATATATATATATATATATATATATATATATATATATATATTTGATTTATATACATGTAGATCTTGATATAATTTTTCTGTACACATAATTAAATGGCTCACTTGTTATCATTTGACACAGGGTTCAGATGCAGCTGATAGACCCTTTTGGGGACAAGGCCCAGGATCAGGAGGGGGGATGTAGCTGATTAGATCATATTGGCCTTTTATTTTACTACACACATGTTATGTCTAGATACATATTTATATGGACGGTTTGATGTTTTATATGTTATTTCCATATGCATACATTTTATATCCAGACACTTTGATGTCTTATATGTTATTTTCAGATACATGGTTTATATGGACACTTTGATGTTTTATATTTTATTTCTAGATACGTGTTTATATCATGGACACTAAATGATGTTTTATATGTTATTTCGAGATACATGCTTATATGGAGATTTTGATGTTTTATATATGTTTTCCAGACATTTGATCTACATGATCTATTTTTATACATTTAATATGGGTACATTATATTCTCCAGATATATGCACATGTATGTTATTGATCTTTTAATGTAGACGTCTATTTTATTGATCTTTTGATGTCTTCATCTTTTATGTAACTTATGTATGTGTTATGCACATGTTTCTATATATGTTATTCATATTTTCAATATTCAAGTTTACATGTATATGTATAGTTATTCATCTTAATGTCTTAATCTAAGTGTAATTAACTATATAATTTTAATGGTCAATGTACATAACAATATAACATATATTTAATGACATGTCTTAATTAACTATATTTAGTCTAATTATATTTAATGTAGATCATGTATTAACTATATTTAATGACATGCCTTAATTAACTATAATTAACTCTATTTAATGACTTAATTAGTTACTCTATTTAATGACATGTCTTAATTAACTATAATTAACTATATTTAACCTAATTAACTATAACTAACTATATTTAATGTCTTAATAATTAACTCTATTTAATGACTTAATTAACTCTATTTAATGACATGCACCTTAATTAACTATATTTAACCTTTAAATTAACTATATTTAATCTAATTATATTTAATGTCTTAATAATTAACTCTATTTAATAACTTAATTAACTATATTTAATGACATACATTCTTAATTAACTATAATTAACAATATTTAATTAATAAAATATAATGTACATGTAATTATATGTAACATAGTTTCATATAACATATACATGTAATCTTAACATAACGATTATATACAAACATAAAGAATGTATCATATAAGAACATATAAAGATTATATGTACACATACAAATACATACAAATACTAAAAAGGTTGTCTTAAGGGGAGGTCTTAAGAGACCCGGTCTTAAATGAGATATCCATGTCGAATTTAAATAAAAATAACAATACATGTCTAATTTTGCATATGCAAGATAAATGATCCAATGTACAAAAAATAATATAAAACAAATATCCTATCAATATTAAATATGAAAGTATAAGAGCTATACAGGCATAACTCAACTAGAGCTCCACAATAAGTACATAGGTAAACTAGAGCTCCACAAACAATGTATTGTTAGGATCCTCTCTACTTTTTATTATCTCTAGAAGTTTTTCGTGTTCTTCAATAGGCAATTTCCACTTTTGATTTCCACGACGTCCTTTTCTTTGTACTGCTTCAAATTGTAATTTGGTTGCTATAACATGGTTGCTATAGTGTAAAACGTTTTCTCCAGGCTTGTATTCAATAAATTCAATACCACTACCAATTACCCTTGTTTGTTGATAATATGTTCCTTCAATAACAACTGATCCAATTGGATATGACTGTTCATCAGCATCTATAGTTCCTTCTAGCAACTTGTGTTTTGCTTTTGTGCATCTTAAAAGATAATAGTCCACATTTTCTGCATTATCTGGTAAGGCTTGAACTGCAAAAATATCTCCTGCATGTATATAAAAAGAGAAATATAAATTAATTTAAAAAAAAGTATATATGTATATTAATTTATATATATGTATATATGCACACAAACCTGCCACAACTAAATCAGAAATGCGCTCATAATCAGCTGAATATACAAGATCATGAATGTCAATGTCAATGTCAACATCTTCAAAAGGAGGCTTTCTAAGTATCTCCTTCAAATCCCAATGTGAAACATATCCATTCTCAATATTTTCACATGCACTCACTACATTTTCCTTAATGCAATCATCACAAAAACATGTTTTCTCTCTTACTTTAAGTACTGGAGGTTTATGGTTTCCTGTAGTCATCACTTGATGTAAACTTCTAATTCTAGGAATCGTTTGACAATTGTAAGGATTAGATTGATCTATATCTGTTACAAATACAAAAACTAATTGTCATATTTCAAAATAAATATTTAATTAAAAACTCAACTTGATTTGAAAAAGACATTAAAAATAAATATAATTTAGTTCACCTTTCACCTCCCAAAAGTAACGCTTATTGTATTCAGTATCTCAAGTAGCAAAATGAACTTTGCACCATTCAACAATATGATTTGCACTCTCTATCCTATTCCCTGTATGTACATAAAATATGCATGTATATATAAAATTTAAAACATATGCTATTAGAGTATTAAACATGTACATTTAAAAAATGCATATATTTACCTGCAAGTTCATGTTGTCGAAGTGCACGTTTTATACATGCTCCTGCTCCATCATACTCCCCTTTTTCGTGTCCACTTTCAAAGAAATTCCATAAAAACTTAACATTGGTTCTAGCATGTTGCATTGCTAACCAATTAAATGCTTTTGCAGATTTGAATTGTCCTGTGAACGTGAAACATGATAAGTATCTACAATTATCCAAGTACATATATTAAATAGAAATAGACATGTCCAAATAAATACAAGTTAAAATAAAGTTAAATAAATGTGTAATTATTTGGTGTATACTAACCTGCACATCCATCAGACCAAATCCAGTGCTCTGAAACATTTATTCCACGATTTCTGAGATCTTCAGAGAACATTGCAAAACAATGAGCCACATAACTCCTGTCATGAACTTTATCATCGCTAATATAGAAATGAACCTCTTTGATGATGATGCGTTCATTTTCATCCAATCTTTCTATCTAATCCACCTCAAATTGTGCATGTCTATAGGTCACTTGCACAAATATTGCAACTTGTTCAGAATGATAATATTGGCTTTGGAGCTCTGTATGAGGTGCAAATGTATAATTCTTAGAAAAATCTACAATTGAAAGTATACAACTAGGTGGAAAACAATTTTTGGAATCACGAAACTGTTTAGCTTGCCATCGTGCACCATGAAAATGTTGGATATGTGGATATATCAATGGACGAAACTTGGCCATGAACTCATCATAATGCAATTCACTCTCCTTCAATACAATTTTTCTAGATTCATCCCCTCTATTATTTTGGTATGTCTCATATTCATATCTCATCCATGAAACTAGTGTGGATTCATTAATATTCTCAACTTGCATAATTTGAGAAAATTTGTGTAAATCTACACAAACTTCACACTGATTTTTGATGCATTGCACTTTGAATTCATCTGAATCTTCCAATTTATCACATAATATGGACCTCAAAAAATTGTGTTGTACTGCTAGGCATGACCAAATTAGGATCAAGTATTGCCATAACTTTTTTAAATGATTGCAAATGTAGACCAAATTCAACATGATTTCTACAACAACAAGTTTCTCGCATCTTATTTATGCGTACAAAGGAGGGACGTAAACTCTCAAACATTCTTTGACATATTTTGACATTTGAAAATTCTTGTTTGAATGCTTCAAAAAGTTCACTTTGAGTTATATCTATGAAATGTTTTGGATGTTCAATTTTGTCCCCTGTTTCTTGATCTTTAATTTGTATAGTATCATGCCTGTTGGAAGAAACACGAGAATGTGTGGTCCAAAATTCAATAACTTGTCTTTTTACTTCTTCAGAAATCCTATCTTTTCAAGGAACTCTACAAATAGTCACCCAGTTATTCTCAATGTTATCATCTAGCATATTTCTCCTCTTGATGTATCTCTGGACAGTTCTTCTAGATATATGTAGTACATCAAAAATTGCACGTACCTATTTTCTATGTGTCAATTTTCTACTAGATATAGTAGTCATCAATGCTCTACATGCATTACTCAAATCACCTCCTCGAGTTGTGTTGTCAATTTTGTTATAAGCATTTTGCAAATTTTCAACTATTGTTTTATTAATATTATGAGCATGGCTTTTCCTGTTATCAACACCCAACAACTCTAAGACAGGTTTCATATCTCTTCTCTTAAATAACTTGACAAATAATTGTGCCTGTCCAAATATACTTTTATCCTTGAAATAATCATCCCACATGTTCTGACAATGCTTTTTGATAGTGTTATCATTTATCATATCTTTAGATGGAATTTGGTTAAAAAGTAGTTCTTCATCCAAATCCATCAAATTTTTTATGCTTTCTAATTTGTCTCTATCAATAGAACTACCAATTTCTTCCTCTTCATTACTCTCATTTTCTTCATGAATCTCATCATGTTCAGGAATTTCAGTAGGTTGTTTTTGAGCATGTTTTGTATGGCCTTTCATTTTGTCATCTCTTTTTCTATCATATTTCCTTGATCTTTTCCTTTTACTACCCATTCAATAATTCAACCTATAGAAAAAAAAATTAAAAAATTAGATTTTACTAAATATCAGCTAATGGTTCAATATATAATACATAAAAATAAAACTAATTAGAAGAGAAAAAAAGCACCTTCAAATTATTCGATCTTTTTCAATATTGATTAAATCCGCAAAACAGTTGTTGAAAATTGCTTCAAAATTAATTGTTTTTTGCTAATCTTCTTTCAATTTTCGCTGTCCCTGTATATTTAATTATTTAAAAAAGACAAAACAATATTTTTTTATATCAAAAAATCACACTAACCGCTAGCGGTTTCTCAAGCCGACTATGGGTTTCAGCCGTAACTGTTCCGGCCGAAATAGTTACGGCCGAAACAGTTCCGACCATAACTGTCTATGTGGCAGCCAAATAAGCAAACATCAGAACTTCTATAAACATCTCACTTTGAAGGCCAATTTGACCTACTAAATTGAAGTATTTTTTAAAACTAAAAATATACTTTAGTAGTTCTCGGAGTCACGATTATGATTGTATAATTTTTTTAAAGTTTTGATTATGAATAATATGTTATAATTTAAAAATATTACAAGTAGGTATCTTAAGATTCAAGAAGATGTCTATTCAAAAATAAGAAAAATATAGTAAATCATGTTAATTTTTTTTTTTTTTTAATGGTGCACTAGAGGAGAGAGTCTTCTTCAAGAATATGTAATTTTAAAAAAAAAATATGTAGATTTGATGGAAAATGTTTGACGGGAGAAAAAAACTGTCTATTTCTGATAACTTTGACTTTGACCAGTTATAACTTCAAAAATATTAGCCAAATTTTATATTTTATTTTTCGGTGCACCAGGTATACATGTTAACTCTAACATATTCCAAAATCAAACCAAAATATGAAGATTTGCATATATTTGTTTGACGGGAAAAAAACTCTATATTTTTAGTATTTTTAAAAAATTAAAAAATACACTTTAAAAATTCAAAAATAAATAAAATTTTCACTCAATTTAAAAAAAATAAAAATTATAGACATAAACTTCATCCAATTTTACACATTTCACTAGTTTACATCATCTTCAAATTCTAAGCACAAATGCCACTTTTATTTCGTTAAAGTTGAAGACTTTAAATTCGGATATCACTTCTCCTTTATAAAAGGTGACACAGGTTTGTGCTTTTACCCTTTGCTCAAAAGGAAATCCTTCACAATCGCATGGGGTACTAACAAATGAATTTTATTATGAGACAAGAGGTGTCTAAATTTCTTTAAAGCTCTAATGATTGCAAGGTCTTGCTTCTCTACATAGCTGTATTTATTTTCATACTCTTTAAGCCCTTCAATAAAGAAGGCTATAGGATGCTCTTCATCTTTATCATTTGTTTGAGTTAAGACAACGAAAATGCTTGACTCACCACCTAAGGCATAAAGGATGAAATACTTTTCAAAATTTGGATTAATGAGAGTAGGGGCTGAGGCTATGGCTACCTTGATATCTTCAAAACTTTCCTTCCCTTGGTCCATGCAAAGGCCATACTTTTCTTGAGCATAGTTGTAAGGGGTTTTACCATGGTAGCAAGATTAGGGATAAACCTTCTCACAAAATTTATCCTACCAAGGAAACTTTGCAACCCTTTCTTATGTTTAGGAAGAGGGAGATCAAGTATTTCTTTTGTTCTTTCTGGATCAATGGTAAAACCATCCTTAGATACAATGTTTCCTAATAATTTTCCTTGATTGGTAGCAAAGACACACTTGCTTGGGTTAAGGGATAACCCAAACTCTCTATGGCTTAAGAACACCTATCTCAAATGATCAAAATGATCTTCTACATTCTTTGAATACACTATGATATCATCAAGGTAAACTAATACAACCTTTTCAATCATGTCTTTGAAGGCCATCTCCATTGCCTTCTGAAATGTAGCACTTGCATTGGTTAGTCCAAATGGCATCTTACAATAAGCATAGGTACCCAATTGGGTGGTAAATGTAGTCTTGTACCTATCAGACTCTTTGACCAACACTTGATTGTAGCCAGAAAATCCATCAAGAAATGAGAACCTCTTTGAACCATTAACCTTGGACAAAATCTACTCCATGGAAGGGAGAGGATGGTGATCTTTAAGGGAAGCTTGGTTAAGGTCCCTAAAGTCTGCACACAATCTAATTTCTCCATTATTCTTCCTAATAGGGACAAGGTTTGCTACCCATGATGAGTGCTTGATGGGAAAAATTATATTGGCCTCAATAAATTTGGATAGTTCTTTTCTCATTAAGGGTTCAATTTTGGGATTTACTGGCCTTTGTTTTTGTCTTATTATGGTATGTTGAAACAACCTTGGGTCAAAACCCTTTAAATCATCATACGTCCAGGTAAATACATCATTAAATTCTTAACATACATGAATAAAACTTTCTTGCTCAATCATAGAACATACCTTCCCCATGTTTAAGGATTTTCCATTAGCAACCATGACTGGGGTGTGATCATCTTTGTCAGTAGCTAGGTTCACGACTCTGCCTCTTGCTTGGTCATTAGGATTGAAAACACTCTCTAAGGTAATGAGACCCTTAGGACATTTTTTGGAGCTAAGATTAATGATTTGATCACCATACTGATCATGTAGTCTCGTTTGGTTTATATCTGAAAATTTTGCTTCATTCTACAAGAAGCTTACAGTTTGTTCATCAGATTCAAACACTTGCCAATGGATGTTGTTTTTAGGGATGGCAGGCCTTACTACCATTTTGATTTGTTGCTTCTTCTTCTCCTCAAGATTCCCTAGCACATCATGAGATGCACCTATTGCTTCAAGTCTATTAGCATATCTATTTTCTTTTCTAGGGATGCTTTGAATATTAAATGCATCGAAACCCTCAAGAAAATCCCATACCCTATGTTTGTAAGACTTGAGCAAACCGTTCTTGGTGATATTCTAATTTCTCACTTGATTAACCACAAACTCACTATCTCCATATACACTTAAGGCTCGAATTCCTCTTTTCTGAGAAAGTAGGAGAACCTAAATCAAGGATTCATACTCAGCCACATTATTAGTGCAACTAAACTGGAGCCTAAAGGAGAAGTAGTACCTTACTTGTGCAAGAGAAATCAACATCACACCAGCCCCTTATCCATTCTTATTCCTTGATCCATCAAAGTAAATACTCCATATCTCACTCACATCTTCTTTAGTCTCCACAAGATAGGGAATTAGAGCATCCTTCTCTAATATACAATATGTACTGAGGCCTATCTCAAGGGTTTCTGACATAGGATCAAATTGATATGCATTAGCCCATTCATCTAAGAGAAAATCATGTATCTCTGCTAGGGAAGTAGTAGGCTCATTCACTATGTCATTCTCATCCATTTCTAGGATAGTACAATTCATGTTGATGAGGTTAGGGGTGTAGGGTTCAGTATGATGGAGGGCTAGAGGCTTTGCTCTGATTGAAGCTTTGGTCCCATATCTTGTTCTAAAAGACATATATGACCAATCAGAAGATATTTAACCACCTATTTGGGTAGTGAAGTCTCTTGACAAACAGATGGGAAAATGTGGCTTGACTTCAACAATAGATATATCTTGAGTTACAGTACAACCAAGGCATGCATGTAGGGCCATTTCCACATTCCTAAGGATCCCTATAGTCTTGACAGTACTACCATCCAACTGCAATACATCTCTAACAATGGGCTCATATTTCATTTCCAAAGCATCAGCAACACACCTAGGCATCATTGAACTACTAGCCCCTGAATCAATCATGCAATTGTGGACCAATTTACCCCCTATAATTAGAGAAACATAAAATGGAGGGGGTCTAACCTTTTTACTTGTTTCTACCTCCTTTGATGGCTGTACTAGGCTTGTGGCACTTTCCATGCTGAGTGGTTGACCCTTTGGTTCAATACTTTCCAATTCTTGCTGCAACAACCTCTTTTGCATGGGTATAGTAGCAATAGCATCCCACATGGAAATATTCACATTTTTCTTCTTCATTTGTTCTACCACACTGAATGACGTAGTAGGTACTTTGGTAGAAGCCTTGGGAGCTGCATTTGTAGGAGGTTGAGATGGAACAACTTGAGGATCACTTACATCCTTTCTACCATTATTTTGCATTTTTTTACTGAAAGGTATTTGATTGATCATTTACTGCTTGTTCATGAGGTATTGCATTTGAATTTGAGGCATGATTGGGAGGAGGAGGGGTAGCATCTTCAATAGCTCTTCTTTTTCTCCTAGTGTTGTGAGCAATGGAATCCTAGTTTATATTACAATGTTCCTCCACCTAATGATTCATAAAGGAGCAATCACCTTGTCCTTACATATATGAGGCATCTTTAAATTGGTCCTCCTTGTATGATTGTCCTATTGTAGGCTCTTGGATGGGCAAAGCCAAATACGATTCAACCTTCTGACACATGCAATGGGCATAGGAGTAGTTACAAGAGGAAAAAAATCCTAATCTTGGGCCATGTTATTTTAAGGAACTATGGCCCTACTTTGGTTTACATTTGAGGTTGAAGCATGGATATTCTACCTATTCTAATCAAAAGAATTATTCCCATGATTGTGATTTGGAGGCCTACCACTATTCAGAGTTTGATATTGCAATTGATGAGCCTTACTACCTTGAGCTTGCTATCTCTCTAAAATCACCACCTTGTTGCTCACTTTCTGCATCACAGAGAAGTTACCCTCCAGCTTCATCTCTTGGCCTTGCAATATTTTATCTATGTTCTCTATGTTCAGCATCATCTCCTTGATTTCATCTATTCCATTTGAAGATGTGGAAGCTTGAGTGACTAGAGCAAGGGATTATGATGTGGAAGTTGTGGGAAGAGGAGCCATTGCTGGTTGGTGATTTGGAATGTCAGGAAAGAAAGGTATAGGAGGCCTTGGAGCTAGCTTACCTCCTTGTATTAGGATGTTTTCTAACTTTATTGCTATTTCATAAGCATTAGGAAAGGTATCTCCTCCCATAGTTTGGATTGTAGTGGCAATGTCACTGTTAAAAGCTTTAAGGTAATGCAAGAAGGCATTACCAGGGGTAGGCTTTACCGAAGTAGGTATTCTATCCCACATCTTTTGAAATCTATAGTTGAAATCAGTCGTACATTCATGGGGGGCTCTTTTTATAGTAGTCAATTGTTCTAAAAGTGACAAATGGTCACTATTGTCCTCAAAGTGTTTGCACAGTCCTACTCCTAATCCATCCCAATCTGCTATAGAACCATGAGCCAAACCTTTATACCGTTGTAGTGCTTTTCCTTTCAAGGATGAGGCTAGAAGCCTAACTACAACATCATCTTCTATAATATCATGGATATTTCAAATATTTGCAACTTCTTGAATGTGTTCTAAGGGAGAGATAGAAGTTTCACCAATAAATTTTGGTATACTTTTGAGTGTAGCTATTGGTATGTCATGTCTTTGGGACAAAAAAAGAGGACTTCCACCATTAAAGGTGGAAAAAGCATGAGCTCTAGGCTATGCCATATAGACAAGTGATCTATTGATATGTGTTGATGGCAATCTAGGCTGAGATCTAATAGCAAGAGGAGTAGAGATGGATCTTGCAGGTGTATTTGTTACTATTGCACTCCTAACTAGTGATAAAGATACTCTAGTCTTCCTTCTTCTAGGATTTGAAAATGAAAGCTCTTGGTACTAAAATTTACCTCTAGAAGATGCCCTTGTTTTAGCTTTGGGCATGAATTACTGCAACTTTGGTCTAGAACCAGATGTATTTGAAGCTCAGAGTCACCAAATACTTGAAGAATGAATCCCTTGAAGGCTTGAACATCGAAGCCAGTACTATCTGCTCGATATTAATCTTGAAATCTTCCTTTTGACACTAGCAGACTTGAAATTTTCTTAATATAGTCCCACCAGGCGTGCCAAAAACTATTGTCACAAAAGTTTGCACCCTTGTCTAAAGTTTTTACCTAAGGACAACCTTGTGAAACATGGAAACAACCTCCAAGCTATGGGACTTGAACTGTGAGGTTGAGTCTCTGGAGAAGGCTAGTTTCCTTTATTATTAGGGTGCACCTAACTTCTCTTGGAGATGAAAAGGGAGAAGGAATGCATAGAAGCAAATCTACCTATTCTAACCTAAGGGGGGTGACGCACCAAAAATAGAGTGTTCACACCAATCTCTTCCCATACATGCACTATTGAACCATCATGACACAAAAAAAATACACATCCAGACTTGCTTTAATGTAACAATCACATGCAGATCAGAAAAACCCAAATGAATGACACAAGGAAAGATAGGATTCACTTATATACCATTCGTAGGCCAAAAGAGATATAGTCATGTAAGATTGTAGATATCTACAATACACCAATGAGAGGCAAATAGTTCTTGCACTTCACATCAATGGCTGAAGGAGATAAGAATATCATATGATTTAGAGGCAAAGGGGATTTACAGTGAAATTACAGAGCAATATCAGAGAAAATAGAGAAGAGTCGACCTAAAAAAAATCTTAAAAAAATTCCTTTATAGCTTAGGAATAGCTGAGATGTTCTCTAACTGAAGTTACTCCACAACCACTACCATTAAGTCTCTTTAGAGGTCTGGAGAAAATCTAATCTGGGCATAGATTTAGGTACAATGAAATCTGATATTTTGTTGAAATAAGGCCCTGAGAAAAATGACACCATTAAACCATTCTGACCAAGTAGATGGATAAACTAGGGTGGCAGAGTATTCTCTTGTTGTTTACTGGGTTTAGCATTCATTCGAGAGTAGTTGGAATTGATCATGAGGATCAAATTGTGCAAGAAAACTCGATTTCCTTCATTTCTAGCTCATCAATCAGGAAAGTCAAAAAGTCAACTGAATCTTGCAACCAAAATGGGCCACGCGAGCCAATAATTTCATTTCATTTTTCCACACCGTAAAGTCTCCACGCAGTTGACCACATCTTCTCAATTAACTGAGCCACCTTCCTAACTTAACCATGATGTCACATAACCATCATCCTTAACTATTAATGCCTTAGCCAGGCCCATAAGGAAACGTGCCCTTTAGGCACTTTCCTACATTGTTTAATTACCTTGCATCTTCATAATGCGGGAAAGTGTTGATCATTGATCTCCATAAGATCAACGATCATGAAAGATCTTCATTATACTGTGCCTGCCCTTAATACTTATGGGCCCATGAACCATTCAACATACACCTCAATATGACCTGGCCCTAGCTGGCATCACCCTGTGGCTTATGAAATCAACCTAACCCCAAAAAGACAAGTGGTAGTGAGGTGCTTTCCCGCATTCCTTAACATCCTTGCATCTTCTTAATGTGGGAAAGCACCCACCATAGATCTATTTGCATCAGACAGTGGGTCTTGCTGCACAAATAGAGTATCACCTTTTCAAACCCACGTGCTCTAACAAGTGCCATGATAGAGAATTCATTTATTACCTTTGAGAAGAACGGATGCATGACATCATTATTAGCTACGTGTCACTAAGGGGCTTACCCACATTAGGTCACAAAAGATCTGACGGTGAGGGAATTGAGGGCAAGTAGAAACATTAAAGTGCACAGTCACTTAGAAACAAGGAAATAACTTAAGGTTTTATTTCATTTATTTTTGTATTTCCATGTCATTTTAAATACTTAAATATGGAAAGTGACCTTTGGGTGGGCTCAAGTATTTGAATTCAAATTTTTGGCAAGAGGCAAATATGGTTAACAATTATAAAGACAAATTTATTGGCAGTTATTCATGAATCCCAGAAGAATAAGAAAATACTTTGGGCCCTGAACTCTACTTTCCTTTCTTTCATCCCCAAGGGGGAAGGGGTTGATCGGTTAAGTCAGTTTCACCCTATCTCTTTGTGCAATGTTATTTATAAAATTATATCTAAGTTGATTGCTGATAGGTTAAAAAAGTGGCTTCCACTACTAATTTATGAAGAACAAAGTGGCTTTGTGGTAGGCCGCCAGATCTTGGATGGGGTGGTTGTGGCTACTGAGACTATTCACTCCATGGCCAACTCTAAAGACAAGGCTATGTTCATCAAGCTGGACATGGCTAAGGTTTATGATAGAGGTTGTTGATCATTTCTCCAAAAGGTTTTGGGAGCCTTTGGTTTTAAGAGGAAATGGATCCGTTGGGTTATGAGTTGTGTGAATTCAACTTCTTTCTCAATTTTGATTAATGGGGAGTATTCTAATATTTTTGGTGCCTCTTGAGGTTTATGGCAAGGTGACCCCCTCTCTCCTTACTTGTTTCTTCTTTTGGTGGAAGGTTTGGGATAGTCGATAAAAAGGAATGTAGAAGGGGGCTTCATTTAGGGCTTGCAATGGGGAGGGGGCCTTCTTGTACAATCACACCTATAGTTTTTGGATGATACGGCTTTGATGAGCATGGCTACCATTTGAGACGCTTCTAATATGCGTAAGGTGTTGGATGTTTATCTTGCTACTTCAGGCCAGTTAATTAACAAGGGCAAGTCTTTCATTTTTTTCTTCAACACTCTACCATCTATTCAGACAAGAGTTGCTCATATTCTTAGATTCCAAATTGGGAGTATTCCATTGCTCTACCTTTGGATTCCTATCTTAGTTGGCAATTAGTCTAGGGATTTTTGGTAGGTTATTCTAGATAAGTTTCGTGTCAAAGTCACTCATTGGACCCATCGCTGGCTATTCTTTGTTGGTCGGGTCCAGTTGCTCCAATCAGTGGTTCAGGCTCTTCCTCTTTATAGGTGTACGATTTAGGTGGTGTTAATGAGCTTTGTTAGGGACCTGCATTCCTTAGCAAGATATTTTTTATGGGTTGGAAATTTATCATCAACTAAGTGGAGCCTTGTTAAATGGGAGGTTGCTTGTAGCTCAAAAGAGTTTGGTGGTCTTGGATTATGACAATCAATGCTAATTGGTACTACTCTGGAAGCCAAATTGGGTGATGGTGTTTGGAATAGGATGAGGTATGGGTCATAATTTTGACTTAGAAGTGCTTTCCAAGGATCCCCCAGAAAGATATCCCTTGGTATACCTTGACTGGGAAAGGTTCGATGATTTGGAATACTCTCAATAAATGGGTTGCGCTCATTAAAGTTGACTTATACTAGATCTGTAAGAGTGGGTTAGAGGCACATTTCTAGCATGATGATTGGGACGGTTAACCTTCCATGGTCATTCAATATCCTCATTTGTGTATATTGTCCCAGAGGTTTTATGAAGTCTGATGGTCAAGGGTGTGCAACTTTAAGTCCTTTTCCCTTCAAGGGTAGTTGGTGGAGGCAAGAGGGAAGAACCTAGAGGAATGGCCTATTCTCAGTTTATAAGTGGAGTGTGCTAAGCTTCATTACATTCTTTCTGGCTAAAACTATAGCACCCTTATGGATGATGATGTGTTGGCCTAGTCCCCTAATCCCAAGGGAGGTTACACTATTTCTTCTGGGTATCAGGAGTTGCTCTCCAAGAAACTTTGGGGGGGGGTGGGGGGGGGTGGGGGGGGGGGGGGGCAGTGGGTGGGGGTGGGGGGGGGGGAGGTTCAATGGTGGAAGAAAGTCTGGAATAAGTTTTCTTGGCCAAAGTGTAACTGCTTTATTTGGACTTTGGTCTGGAATAGATGCTTGACGTGGGACAATATCTGGAAGAGGGGTTTTTCTGGGCCTTCAACGTGTGTTCTTTGTAGTTGTGGGGAGGAAGACTCTTTGCATTTGTTCTTCCACTACCCTTTCACCCTACAACTTTGACATTTCTAGTGGGGTGTTTGGAAATGCCTATGCATTCATGCCTCCTCCCTAATAGAGTTTTGGATGAGTTTGGGGAGGCCCCCCTCCTTGGCTTCCTTCTTGCAAGATGTTTGGTATGTTGGACCTATCTTTTTGCTATGGCAAGTCTAGTTGGAAAGGAATTGATGAATCTTTCGGGGTGAAAAATTGGGGATTCAACAGGTTTGGCTTATAATTATGGGAATGACCCAAGATATTGTTGAATCTAAGAGTGAGATTGTGTTACTGCTTGAGAAAGGTGATGTTGAGATGGTTGATGGGTTTGGAATATAGGGGATATCTCTAGCTTCAGCCTGTGTTAGGAGAGATAGATGTGTGAAGTAAAAAGTTCAAAGGATGGGGAGATGTCTGCCCCCTCCTACTAGTTTTTTTAAAATTAATATGAATGGCTCTTCCTAAGGCAATCTAGGTCCAACTGGGATTGGTGGGATTGGTAGGGATTCTTTTGGATCAGTGGTTTTTATTTTCTTGGCTAATAAAGGGATGTAGACTATTAATAGGATGGAAGGTTTGGCTATGCTATATGCTTTGAAGCAGGCGTATGCTCTAGGGTAGCGTAAGGTGATTTGTGAGTCTGACTCTCAGGTTCTGGTCAACCTTCTCCTTGAGAGGAAGATTTTGGATGTTACCTAGTAGTTTTCTATGATAGTGCAACAAATATTATAGGTTAGCTCTTTAATGGATCCATTGTCTTATGCCATATTCCAAGGGGGTGGAATAGGGCAGCTGATAGTCTGGCAAAATGGACATCTAAAAATATAGGTGGTGGGAAGATTGATGAGTGGGAGCAGATGCCCTGTCAGTTATGCTAGGACTTGGAGAGGACTCTTGTAGAAGATGTAAGTGGTATTAGGGAAGGATGATCTAGTTCTTGTCTTTTCTTGTGGTCTTTGGTGGTTCTTGGGGCTTTGGCCCTTTGCTATTTTGTAATGTTTTGCTCTAAAGATCAATAAAGTTTTTGCCCCTCTTTTTTCATGTATGTATGTATGTATGTATGTATGTATGTATGTATATGTATATGTATATTTATATTTCCAAATATTGCTAATAAAATTATTTTAAACACAATCATATCCATAAGTTAATCAATATTATTAAAATAGAAAATATTGCTAATAATTTTTTTTTACACAATCACATCCATAACTTAATCAAGAAGGGCTTTACACCACTTCAAAAAAATGTCAAAAACTCACCTAAAATGCAAAAGTTAATCAAATCAACAATACACAGTTTGTGAAAATGATAACTTGGGAAGTTGAAATAATAAGTGTTGTGAAAATCTCATAGATAGAGATAACTTGAGGAGTTGAAAAATCCCTTTTTTGTGAAGCACTTTCAGACCACCATGGCCATCATTGTTTCATGACAAAAAATCACATAAATCATAAGAAAAATATGTTGAACCCTTTAGTGATATATGCAATTTTAGACAATGATAATATTCATAAAATGCTCTATCAGCTTATCCCTTGAACTTTTTACAGTTGCAAGTGCTAGTATATATACAAATTAATAATTAGCAATTTAAATAAATCTTTTAAATTTACTAGGTTAGTAAGCTTCTTCTTCGCTTCTCTAATGAGTAGTTTTAATGGAAAACTACTTTTTTTTACATCCATGAAAATTGCATTTAGAAATGGTCACATTTTTCTATCGAGTACACTAAAAGCATTATTTTTACATCTCCATATGACTAGCCAACCAATTTAGGTTAAAATATATTGTATTTCATATTGTATTTCTTTCTAATTTGAAATTTAGGTTAAAATATATTGTATTTCTTTCTAATTTGGAATCAACATTAGGACTTAAGGATGGAATAACAAGGGTTTTCATAATAAAGTTAATTGCTTAGTTTTTAAAATGATCAATACAATCAGATTTAATTTATCTTAGTCAAATTCAAAATAATCTAAAATTAAGTTTATATAAGATTTGTAAAAGAATATAGAAGAACTAATAATTCTAACAAAACTATTATATTAGTAAAGTTACATGTAATAATTAATATAAAAATTATAACTAAAAATATGACTATATTTGTTTCAATCAAATATAAGCTTTCTAAATTTACCATAAATTTATATAAAAAATTAATTTAATATACTATATGACAATTATATAATTTTGTATATTAATAATTTTATCTAATTTAATTTAGGTTGCTCTCATAATATTATATAATTTTCACTATTATGTATATTTGTATCTATTAAATTGAGCATATTTTGCATCTCTTGTTAAATCATGATTTAGGATTGGACCTTAAATGCAACTTGAAAGATGCACATGTAACATTTTATACTTCAAGTTATTAATGCCAATATGCATTTTACAATGGTAGAATGGGTGGAGTGGGATGGTGTGAGCGTGTTAACGTTAACTTTTATTCTTCTAAGTTAAACCATTTTTTTAGAAATTAAAATAAAAAGTTTAAGTTAGTAAAAAAATAAATAAATGGAGATAAAAGAAATATAAATTATTTTAGATGTAGTAAATTAAATTATAATTATTTTGTAGTGGATATCTATGTATATATTTTTAGATAGATTTATTTAAGATATCTATACTAGTCATATAACAACTAGTAGAAAGGATTAGATTAACCCTCAAATTTGGATTCCAATTGTGTGTTTTAGATTCATTTTATTGAAGTGCACAACCATCAATAATACAAGTATGAATGTAACATAGTAGAGGAATAGAAAATCTAAGAATAAATACCAATCCTTGGGAATGAGCATATATTGAGTCAAGGCTATATGTCAAGTCCTCAATAATAATCATACCACTTGTACTCTTATTGTATAATGGGGTTTAACCAATAAAAAATGAAATTAAAAAATGCAATGTATTTATTATCATTATATTTTACAACACCACACAAATTACTATAAAAATGCACATTGAAGTAAAAGAAAATTTAGTAATTCATCAAAAGGATATATACATAGATATGAATGGCTTCTCATATTTAAAAGAATAATAAGATGTGTGTGTGTTTTTGTGTGTGTGTGTGTGTGTGTGTGTGTGTGTGTGTGTGTGTGTGTGAGAGAGAGAGAGAGAGAGAGAGAGAGAGAGAGAGAGAGAGAGAGAGAGAGAGAGAGTTTTCAATGGATGTGGCTATGCTCTAGACAAAATGTGACTTTGACCACAATGGAAAAAATCGAAAGCACAATGGATTTTTTTGAAATTTTCAGCATTTGTTCTTCATGATGTGTATTTTCTAATCGACAACAATGATGAAATTGAGAAAAATCATAAAAATTTACTTTTGGTGCATTATATCTAGAGCATAGTTGGCACTAGTTTCAAATATGTTCAATAAATATATGATCTAAGGGAAACAATATCATTAGGTATCATTTTGGTCAACAAGGGCAATGTGTTATCATTTGAAAATGGCATTCTCATGAGAGTAATGCTAGGTACCAAGGTGTCCCCAATGTTGCTCCCAAATAGGACCTTTGATTAAAGTAGACAAGATTTTATAAGCACTCATAAGTATTATCTATTATTAGGTCTTGTCATAGGTAGGATACTATAGCATTCAATAGAATGCTACTTCTCAATTAATTTGTCCAATTAGAATCTTCTATTTTTCAAAAACTTTCTATTCTATATAGTTCTCACATATTTTGATATTTTACTAATTTCAAAAAAAATATTTATTTCCAATCTTATTGGTTGTAGCCTTGTTACACTCATGAGTTGGCTTTTAGTTTTCTACTTAATTTTTTTTTATGTAAACTTTATAGCTATCATTAATATGATAAGGCAACTCAATCTAATAAAATAAATTTGTGTGACAATATGTAAGAATATCAGAATTTGACATATCTTATCTTTATCCCCTCAATTTTAGACATTTTCCTTTTTCACAATAGAAATTTCTAGAAAAACCAAAGCTTCTTCTAGAAAAATCTAACCAGTCTAGAAAAATCTAAACCTTGCAAAATTACATTTTGTGCTAGAAAATTCTTCATGTAATATTTTCTATTTCTTTATAGAACACGTTAGAAAAAGCTAAACCAAAAGATTCTAGAGTCTATAGAAAATCTTGCATCGATATATGCTTGTAGCGACGAAATTTGGTGGAGGAGCTTTGATATTGTAGTAAGCTTTTTCATTCCCATTTTTTCAAGTTTGTCTAGCCCAATGATTAATGTATAGAAAGAGTCTTTGGATGGTAGTAAATATAACTGGTTCCAGTTGTATTAAAACCATATCAAAAAATAATAATAAAAGGTGCTCTAGAAAAAACTCCCACATCAAAAGGTAGGAAGAAAGATCAGAAAAAGTTAAATTTAATTAGTAAGTCACTAGTGGAGGATAGTTTTTTGAAGACCATTCAATCCCATATCTCTCCTAAAAAAATGATTGTGATATCTTGGAATGTAATAGAGCTAAATAAAATCCCCAGTTAAAAGTTAATCTAAAATTTGTTTGATTCTCATTCTCCCGATGTTGTGTTTATTTTTAAAATATAAGTTATTAGTTGATGGTATGAGATAAGGCATTTAAATTTGGTTTTGAATTCATAGTCAATGGATTGGGCTAACTCAAGGGATATGGCTTGCCTTTGGGCCACACAAGCATGTGCCCCTTTGTTGGAATTATAACATCTCTTCTATTTGTATGGATATTGTAAGTTGTGAATCTAGTGGGAATGTTCTTACTAGTAATTTTTATGTTCTAATATATTTTGTTAAAAAATAATTTCTTTGGTCTCACATCATATATGTTTGACCACTTGATCCTTTTTCGCTTGGATCATTGCACAATCTTCTAACACAATTTTGTTTGGATGAAAAATGGGGTGGTAATGCTAGACTTGATCCTTCTATGGGGATGCTAATGGATAACGTTGAGATATTGCAAGTTGCGGATCTTAAGCCTACTAATGGTTTATTTACTTGGAACAATATAAGATGTGGAGATAAGGTTGTAGAAGAGAGATTAGATAGATTTTTGTCTCTTGTTATTGGATGGGTGATAGTTGGGTAACTAGTTCTAATATTTTAGATTGGAAAGAATCTAACCATAGGTCAGTCAAATTAAATTACACTCACTTTTGTGTCTCAAGAAATGCCTCCTTTAAGCTTTAGCTTATGCAACTTCAAGAGTCTTCACTTTAAAAACCTTATGCTTGATAAATCATATTATGGAGTTGTAATGTATTAGAAAAAAGGTGACACACAACCAGGGGGTGAATTAGTTGTGTCCAAAACTCCACAAAATCAAACTAATTTAACCTTAAAACCATAGATATGATAATTAAGCATGGAATAAAAATCCAAAACATGACATAAAATTATAGCAACAAGATTTTTGCATGGAAACCATGTTAAGGGAAAATCCACAATGAGGATGGAACCCACAAGATAATGTAAATTCTATTCAAAGTACTATACAATGTCAACATCATTACAATGATAATGCACATGCACTGAATAACGCTTCTTGGAACTCATTACTCAAATACAAATAGAGAAGTCACATTGCCTTGCCACTTAGATGGACCGCAATCCATGTGATCTATGGATTGTGAACTAGATAATAACATCTTCAACATGATTGAGTTAATTGTATTGAAGTACAAATTACAACATTTATTAACACACTAAATCTCTACCTCAATTATAGATATCGCATCCACACAAATTATCTTGCATCTTCTCAATCATATGATCACAAAATCATTACATTTATACAATCTTTAAGCCTTGAGAAATAAATAAGGCTCCCATCACCTAATTATAAAACTACAATCATACATAATACAATGTAGTGAAAACTAATACACATCAAGAAAGATATATATCACACCATTAAATTCACCCTCAAACACGTTAAGTATCCAAATTAGTTTTAATCTCTCATTTCATCAACATCTCTAGACCGAATCTTAAGAAGATTACCTATCAACCAAGAAAAATAACTTGAAAACCTCCAAATTATGAATCAATTGAGACAATGACACACATCAATGTCCCAAACACACTACATAGATCCAGATATCAAAATATTTTAATACTGAACCATACCAAACCAAATACTGTCACATAAAAAATTGGATATTTTGTTTACAGATATGATGTGGTTTATTTATTATGCGTAAATTCTTATGCCACATTAGGAAAGTGAAAGGACCTTCATGTACAATACTTTAAAGGGGCTCAAACTAGATCAACACAACTTAAGTAGGAGTGCCAATGTCAAATCCAAGTCCCTAGTCTAGGCACTTTCCCTTAATTATAATTATGCAAATTAATTTGGATTAAGTGATTAGAAAGTGTAATTAAATTAACCAATTGAGATGCAAAAAATGAATAAACTTGTATGGAATCAAAGAGACATGCAATGATCAAATCTAACCCACCAATATAGAGATTATGGGATGAAAAATCAACTTTAAGGTCAAAAAGGAGTATCCACTCAAATCTGGAAAATGGAAATTAGAAACTATTAGAAAATAAAATTGTTTAGGATTTGTGATTGCAAACTGAGACTTTCCAATTTGCAAATTTGGAGGCTTGAGGACAGGGATAACTTTCCAAGTCCAAGTTGAAATGGATTCAAATATGACCTAGGTAATAAAAGAGGTCATCCCTTACCTTCTTTGCATGAAGTTGAGAGCTTTGGATATCAACCTATAACCTAAAACCCTAATCTGTGAGCATGTGTTTTATAACTTTGAAACATTTTGTTTTTGTTGTGGGGGGGATTGATGGTACAAGATAGGGGAATCCACAAAGGAGATGTCCTAACCCCTACCAATTAACCACATAATAGAATATAAACAATAACATGAATATCAAAATCCACAATAATGTCAATTCTCATAATAGAATCATAAGATTTTCATTCAACATGCCCAATTGTAAGGCCTTTTGGGTTATGACCAAATATGAAGCAATTTACAATAGTGACTATGTAAGACCTCAAAAGATTTAATCTCCTAGCTAGTCCAAATCCACACTCTGGTAGAAACTCCAAGAAGAATCTAAACTTGTGCTCATAAGCCACTAAGAAAACTTCATGTTTCCTAAGATCACACTTATCTACTAGCTCTACTCAAACTTTTCTCCTCTCAACTACTCATTCTTCTCCATGTTGAATGACCAATCGATTCAAGACTCCACAAGACCCCCTTACTTATAGCCAACTAAGCCACAAGTCAACTTATAACATATATTAAATACTAAATTCCTTATAAGGCTTACAACACTCATTAAATACACCTAGGAAAAATAACCAAGACCCAAATAGGTCTACACAAACTCCAACATCATGATCTCATGCCACATGCATTAAATTATCAAATTTGTAAGAACTTTGTTTGAAAAACCCAAACAGTTGAGCATCTGCATCCACCAGCCAAGTACTATCGAGATCCTACAAGCATTATAGAACAACATAGTATATGTTGAGCAATAGAATATGTCAAGCTCATTTGGCGACCAAGCACATCAATCAACGCTACACCCAAGAACTAACCAATAAAGATTGAGAACAATTCCTTCTACGACTGAGCTCTCCAACTCCAAGGTCCAACCACTTCACCATGCACGATTAAAAACTACGCTAGGATGCTCCTGCATCATACACCCCAGGTGCAAAAATATGTTCTTAGTAGTCTAGAATAACATCTGGGATTTAGCATTTAAATCCCAAATCGGTTCTTCACATACATATCCTCTAAGTATTCAACTTGCACAATCTTTCCCTTCTTCCATCTCTTCTTCTTCACATCCATCCTTGGTGTGTTACATGTTTTCTTTCCACACTGATCTCTAACACTATTAGAATCCTTCAACTCAACTTGGATATAAAAACTTAGGTTTCTTCTAGTAAGTTCTTCATTCTACAAAGGAATTAGTGAATGCTTCCTTCCACCTTTCTGAACATTAATCACATTCTTGAAACAATCATGCATAGCCCTACAATCATACTGCCAAGGTCTACCAAGCAATATATGACAACTACTCATGTACACAATATCACACAACACTTGATCCTTCTACTACACAATTTGAAAATCAAGAAGACATTGCTCCCTCACTTCCAAAGCATATTTATCTTGCAACCAACCAATCCTATAAGGACAAGGATGTCTCACTCTCTTCAAACCAAGCTTTTGAACCATCTCCTCAACAAAAAGGTTATCTATACTACCACCATCCACAATCACCTTGTAGATTTTAATACCATATTTACAATAAGTCTTGAAAAAAATACTTCTTTGACAAGGTCCCAATGCCCTCTTACCAAACAGTACTCATCGAGCCAACAAACTCTCTCCCTATTTAGGTTCATTAATACGGTCTTCAGCCTCATTCACAACAACAACTCTTCTATCACCCGCCTTCTAGGAACATTCATAATATCAATGTCCCTCTTCACCACAATGAAAAAAATATTTTTTAAAGGAAACCTTACCCATCCTCTTCCTTAGCTCAACAAGTTTCAGTTTATCTTTTACACTTTGTTTATCCTTTGCTAAATGATCTTCCTTCTCTTTCCCACAAGACTAGTTTGATTTCTTCTCTTTAAATTATATTTTTCCCTTAGAACATATTGATAAGCATCCTCAACAAAAAAAATATTTAACATACTAATCTCATCCTGAGTATTGAATTTCAAGCCATTAATGTACTGTGCCATCTTCCCCTTAGAAGTTTCTTTATGCCTAGACAAAATAGTCAACTTGTAGAACTCCCTTCATAGACAAATCCTTCTACTTTAGATTTTGTAACCTCTTAAACAATTCAAGTTCATAATTACTAGGTATGAACCTATCCTTCAATTTTGTCACCATCAATCTCCAAAGAGTGATCTTCATTTCACCTTCATCTTCTCTATCTCTTTACAATTATTCCCACTAAAGAGAAGCATGTCCTTTCAACTTAGCTTGTTCCATCCTCACTTTGAGTGGATCTACAATATCCTCTCACTTAAAGTAGTCTTCCAATTCAAGAATACAATCAAATAGGTCTTTAGGATTCAAAGTACTTGAGAAATTTCAAACATCCATCTTATTCTTTAGCTTCAACTGAGTGTGAGATCTAGCTAGTTGACCAACTTTATCTTCTATAGATCTCTCCATTCTATTAGTTATGTCTTCACGGCTCAATACAACAACCTCAAAGTCTTCAAAAAATTCCTCATAACCATCTTCAATACCCATATGTTGAGGTACATGAGAAATAGCCCTCATGATCTTATTCTTCATCAACTCCATCTCAAATCTAAAATTTATTTTAATCTTCTATAAGATCCCTACTTCCATGACATCAGAAAGATCTTTGATCACCTTAGGGTTCAATATTCTTAGAGGGATCTTCCAAGATCTTTGCAAACCCACTCACAAAAAATCCACAAGATCAATCAAATCCTCTAATCTTCATCCCAAGTCTTGGTGCAAATTTCCTCAACTTCGGTGATTTGTCTACACGCTTAAGAAAATTTAAGCTCTCATACCATCTAATGTAGTACAAGGTAGGAGAATCTCCAAAGGAGATGTCCTATCCCACAATAGTTAGCCACACAAAAAATATAAACAACAAAAAGATTAAGATCTAAGACAATGCCAATTCTCATAATACAATCATAATATTTTCATTAAACATGCTTGGTTCTAAGGCCTTCTAGGTTATAGCTAGCTACAAAGAAATTTCTAAGGCCTTCCAATTTCTTAGCTAGTCTAAATCAACACTCGGGTAGAAATTCCAAGAAGAATCTAAACTTGTGCTAGTAACCCACCAAGCAACCTTCTTATTTCCCAAGCTCACACTTAGCTACTAGCTCTTCTCAAACTCCTCTCTTCTCAACTACTCCTTCTTCTCCATGTTGAATTACCAATTTATTCAAGACTCTACAAGACCCCCTTACTTATACCCAACTAAGCCACAAGTCGGCCTACCAAGTTACAAATTAAATAAACCCTTATATTAAATGCCTATTTAAGTCACAAGTCAGCCTATAATAGATATTAAATACCAAATGCCTTAGAAGGCTTACAACACTCTTTAAATACACCTAGGGAAAATAATCAAGACCAAAATAGGTCTACAAAAACCCCCATAATCACTCCATGTCACAATCTCATGCCACATGCATTAAATGATCAAATCTATAAGATCTCTATTTTGAAAGCCCAAATTGTCAAGTGTCAGCAACCACTAGCTAAGAATTGTCAAGCTCCTACGAGAATTGGTAAGAAACATAGTATACATGAAGAAATAATATATGTCAAGATTCTTTAGGGATCAAGCACCTCAACCAACATTACACCCCAAAACTGGCCAATAAAGACTGAGCATAAGTCCTTCTACAACCAAGTTCTCCAACTCCAAGTTCCAACCACTTCACCGTGCAAGATTGTAAAATACCCTAGAATGCTCCTACATGACACAATAAAAGATAGGATAATACCCAAAGGAGATGTCCTAGCCCCTAGAAAATAACCATATAGTGGAATATAAAATATAACATATAGATTTACATCCAAAATAGTACCAACTCTCGTAATAGAATCATAAGATTTACATCCAACATGCCTAAATATAAGACCTTTCGGGTTGGAGCCATATACAAAGAAAAAATTCTAACTCAAATCCTACCTATCCTAGATATGTAACATAACAACAATTTGATAGAAACCTCCAGTGAGATCTAAACTTGTGCTCACAAACCACCCAACAACCTCCTTGTTTCTAAATTGCAACCTCTAGCTCTTCTCAAACTTTTCTATCTCAGCTAATCCTCCACCAATGATGTGGAATCCTCCAATAATGATCACTAAACATGATTTACACATCAATGTAAGCTCCTTATATAGCTCGCTAAGCCACAAGTTGGCTAGTCAAGCAATTAATTGCAATATAGGTCCAACCTTGGAAGAGTAAACCAAAACTATAGTAAATGTTAACAATAATCAATGCTCGATTATATCTAGGTCCACACATTACCCAAGAATATGCCCCTAACTTATAGAGATTCCATTTCATAATAAAGAACCGTGCAAGATGAAAAACTCCATATTTTATGTGAAACTAGGTAAAAATTGATACCCAAGAAATATGGCAATATCCCCCATCTCCTAATGAATTAGGACTTGTGCTTTTAGATTTAGAAATTATTTTAAGTCTTATTTAAGCCCGTCAGACTGAGAAGGCTAATTCCTTAAGGATAAATAGCTACTCAATGCACAAATAACACATAGAAAACATAAAATATAACTCCAACAACAAGGTAAAATGACTCTAACTTCAACACAATCCATCCAATCCTTAAGTGCTCATAGGAAAAGGTTCAAAAACATGTCTCAAACACATCCATAACCTCAAAAACTATAACTCCACAAAATTAAGCATGAATCCCCTCCATACAAGATTTTTGACTTCCCTAGGATGCTCCTACATCATACACCCTAGGTGAGAAGAAAATATGTTCTTAATGGCTGGAAGAACATATTTTAGGGTTAACACATAAACCCCAAATTGGTTCTTCAACAAATTTCCTCCACCATATCAACTTGTACACTCTTGAATTTATTCTTCTTCTACAACTATCATCTTCACATCTATCGTCGGTGCACAATAGGTTTTCTTTCCACTTGCATCTCTAACCCTTTCAAAATCCTTCAACTCAACTCAGCTACCAATACTCAAGTTCCACCTATCGAGTTCTTCATTAAGAAAAGGAATTAGGGAATGCTTTCTACCACCTTTCTCAATAGTAATCACATTCTTGACACAATCATGAATAACCTTGCAATCATACTTCCAAAGTCTATCAAGTAATATGTGACAACTAATCATGTCCACAATATTACACAACACTTGATCCTTATACTACCCAATCTGATAGTCAATAAGACATTGCTCCCTCACTTCCAAAGCATGTTCATCTTGTAACTAGCCAATCCTATAAGGACAAGGATGTCTTACCCTCTTCAAACCAATTTTTTAAACCATTACTTCAACATCCAAGTTATTAGTATTACCATCATCTACAATCACATTATAGATCTTACCACCAGACTTACAATGAGTCCTAAAAAAATTCCTCCTTTGACAAGGTTCTAGCGTCCTCTTTCCAAGTAGCACTCTTTGAATCAACAAGTTATCCCCATCCTACTCAAGTTTATTCACCAATTCTTTGACCTCTTGCACCGCAACACTTCTTCTATCACTAGCCTTAGGACATTCATAAGCTCTATGTCCTTCTTCATGACCTCTATAGCAAGCACCCTTAAATGTACCTTTGTATATTCTCTTCCTCTTTTCAATAGGTTCTAGTTCATCTGCATAAATTAGTTTGTTCTTCACCAAGTGATCCTGCTTCTCCTTTCATTGAGGATTACCTTGATGTCTCCTCTTTGACTTATCTTCTGCTCTCAAAGCATGCTGGTAAACACCCTCAACCAAAGCAATATTCAACATACAAATCTCATCCTAAATAGTATATGTCAAACCATTAATATATCTATCCACCTTCTCCTTAGACAATTCTCTATGTCTGGACTAGATAATCATCTTGTAAAACTTCTCTATATAATATTTCATGGTCATGTATTTCTACTTCTAATTCTACAATTTTTTAAACAAATCAAGTTCATAATCAACAAGAATAAACTTGGCCTTCAACTTAGTCACCATCAACCTCTATCTAGTGATTTTCAATTCACCTTCTTCTTCTTGATCTCCCTACAATTCTTTCCACTAAAGAGTAGCATGTTATTTTAAATAATTCTATGCCAACCTCACTCTAAGTAGATCTTCAATATCCTCTAACTCAAAGTATTCTTCCAATTCACCAATCCAATCAATCAGGTCTTCATGATTTAATGTACCTGCAAAATTAGAAACCTCCACCTTATGCTTCAACTTCAACTGAGATCTAGATCTATCAAACTAACTAGCCCTATTTCCCATAGGTGTCTCAACTCAATCAGTTCTACCTTCACCACTTGATCCAAAAACCTCAAAGTCTTAACAACTTCCTCATAACCATCTTTAGTATTCATATGTTGAGGTAAACCACCTATAACACTTACGATGTCAACAATCATATTCGTCTTCATGAACTCCATCTTAGATTGGAAATCTACTTTAACCTTCTCTGAGATTCCCACTTCCATAGCATCATAGAGATCTTCAATCACCCTAGGGTCAAATCTTATTGGCATTTTCCAAGATCTTCACAAACCCTCTACAATAATCTACTAGATCCAACCTTCTCTCTTAGAATCTTCACCCTAGGTTCTGGTGCAAACTACCTCAACTTCGACAATCTGTCTACATGCTTAGGAAAAACTTCACTCTAATACCACCTAATGTACTAAAGGTAGGGAAATACCCAAAGGAAATGTCCTATCCCCCAAAAAATATCCACATAGAAAAATATAAACAATAACACATAGATTAGATCCAAAATAGTGCCAACTCTCATAATAGAATCATAAGATTTACATCCAACATACCCGATTATAAGGCCTTTTGGGTTGTGGCAATATAAAAAGAAAAAAATCCAACACGAATCTTAGCTAGCCCAAATTTTTAACATAACAACAATTGGGTAGAAACCACTAGCGAGATCTAAACTTGTGCTCGAAAACCCACCAAGCAACCTCCTTGTTTCTAAACCACAACCACTAGCTCTTCTCAAACTTCTCTATCTCAGCTACTCCTCCACCAATGATGTGGAATCCTCAATAATCATGATATATACATTAATCCAATCTCTTTATATAGCTAGCCAAGCCACGGGTCAACTAGTCAAGCAATTAATTACAATATAGGTCCAACCTTGGAAGAGTAAACCAAAACTATAGTAAATATGAGAAAAAATGAATGCTAAGTTATATTTAGGTTCACACATGACCCAAGAATATGTCCCTAACCTAGAAAGATCTCATTTCATCATATGAAACCATGCAAGATGAAAAATCTTCATGTTTTAAACAAAACTTGATGAAAATCAATACCTGAGGAAAACTGCAATATCTCCCACCTCCTAATGAATTAGGGCTTTCAATCTTAGATGTGGATAGTTTTTTAAGTCTTATTTAAGCCCCTAATACCAAAAATTATATTTCTTAAGGACCAACAACTATATGATGCACAAATAGCATGTAGAAAATAGAAAATACAACTCCAACAACAAGGTAAAACAACTCTAACTTCAATACGATCCATCCAATCCTTAAGTGCTCATATGAAAAGGTTCAAAAACATGTCTCAAACACATCCCTAATCCCACAAACCATAACTCCACAAACTTAAACATGAAGCCCCTATATATAGGATTGTTTATTTCCCTAGGATGCTCTTACATGATTGCATCAAGACTCCTTGGTCAATCCTGAGTTGACGAATCAACCTCAAGGAGATAAAGCATATAAAAATCAAGAAACATCTAAATATTTACCTCACTTGTTTAATCATCATGGAAGGATTCAGCCTATTCTCCACAAAGATGTGTCAACATTTATAAGAAGATGATGATGCAGGATGTCTCCATGAAATTAATTGATCCAATAATAAAAAATAATAGGTCCATGAAGATTTTATTATGTTCTATCTTTTCTTTTTTTTATTTTTGTGGATTTTTCTAAAATTATTTTTGGTTTTTGGCTTACTAGGAAACTAGAGAGTTGAGGCATATGTTAGGGAAAATTTTGTTGACTTGATACTTTAGATCTATTGAGAAACTACAATGAATAAGCATTATAAAATTCAAATGTGTTTGATATAGTGAATGTTAAAGTTATTATGAGTAATGGACAGGAGAATGGTGTTAGAATATATAGTCCACTGATATAACTAGCAAGGGGGTGGTGGGGGGTGGTGATATCACCATCTACATTAACCTTCAACAAACTTAACCATGTGATTGATATAAATTGAAACCACAACAAGATACCCATACACAATTAACACCAAATATGTTAACTAAGGAAACCCTTGATCTGAGGGATAACCCCATTGGGGATGGTACCCACAAGATTATGTACTAATATAAATATTATTTGTTAGAGGATAGACCCTAGTATGTGTCTATTATAACAATCAGTACATATGAGTCCCTATTAGGAGACTTGGAATCCTTGTTAGGAGTTGTGGAAGACAATTGGACCCATTGCCCAAACAACTTCAAGGTTAAGATCAAAGAACCTACTATCCAAATGATCTCTATATTATTCCTTTTAGAATAATAGAATTGAAATGTAATTCCTCCTCTGTCTTTGTCCTGTCAACTGGTCTACCTCACAATAGGTGTATAATAATCATGCTCTAGGCCATGCTTAGGAATAGTGTATTCAATCTAAGGATTATTTTTCCCACTATGAGGTGCATTTAATCTTGTCAACCCAAGGACGTATACTTCAAATGGTTGGCATAGGTCTCTTGATGAGTCATTATGCTTATGCCACGAGAAGGTAAAATGCAAAGAAAAGAATCTACACTATCACTGCAGGAAACTAACACACTTATTTGGAACAAATAGTAGAAATGTAATGAAATGTTAACATCTATTCCAACTCAGTTCGTCTACTATAACTATTCTCACATATCCTATTGGAATGTTCACAAAGTATGATGCTATAGGAAGGAACTTACAACTTCTACATGCAATACTAGAAATATTGGAAAAGAAATCTATACTACTCCAATCTAATCCACCTCCCAAGTGGGCCCCCTCGGTTCACTTCTAGTAATCTACTAACATAGAATAGAAGCCAAAAACTATTTCATTATGTTTCAAAAATTCAATACATGGGAACAATACATAGAATTGTAAAAACAACTCACTATAAAAGTTAATAGTTTCTTGTCATAAACTTTCTCCTTCTAACTAACTTAACACACATCGTTCGGTCCCTATAAATAGAAGATTGACATTTATTCAGAAATAGAAAAGTAAACAACCTAGCTATAAATTGTCAAGAGAGAAAGAAGGAAAATAACAGCCCAAGGCAGGAATAAAAGATAATGGCTTAAGGCGAGAATGATAAAGTCTGGACAACCGCTTTGACATAGCAATAAATGCAAAGAATATAGAAAGTCTTCATGGCTCCTCCATACTTGCAACCATGTCCTGCATAGTGAGTGGGCACCACAATTTTGGTCTAGCTAGTTTCCCTAACTCTAGATACTTTGGAGCTCATTGAAGGGCAGCCTCCAAATTGATGGGACTATGTGGCTCTAACTTTTTAAGTGACTGAGGTAATTTGGCCCATCTACTTCTAGCACTAGCCATAGCTCTCTAGGAGGCAAAGTAGGGTAAGTTCTCATAATTAGCATAGTCTTGGTTCTAGCAATGAAGATTCTATCCCTTACCCCCTTGTTCTTATCCCCATAAGTTAATCTAAACCAATCCCTAAGAACTTCTTCTAGTTTACTACTCTTAGCTTTTAATGGCAGGGGCTCTGTCCTTTCCTCATCTTTATAATTATGTATTTGCCTATCATAGTTTGCCTCATTAGACATCTAGGACATTAAAGCTCTTAAATGTATATCCCCTATATAGAGTAAAGTATTTGATTGGGTTTCTGAAGGGATAATAAAATTATGCGCATATAATTCATAGAGAAAATTTTGTTGCCAAGATGGTAGAGTCTGGCATAAACCATAGAATTCTTGGGCCAATTTTAATTCTACATTAATATCCTTAAGGGTTAGCATAAGTTGGAATAAAATAAACTATTCCTTTAAACAAAGAGCATAGATTCATGGCAGTGGTCTATAAGCAAGTGCTTGATCAGCCAATTTGAGAGCACAATCCATTCATTATTTTTTATTTACTAATTGCTCCTTCAAATCATTGATTTCTTCACCTTGGGATGCTATGAATTTCTTCATCTTTTTCCTCTCCTCTTCCCATAAGGCCTCAGCAAACATATGTTTTCCAAACAATTGGAAAAGGAGTTTCTACAGGGTAATGGAACTGCTATCTTCTTCATAATTTATTTTTCTCTTCCTCTATTCCCTCCATGAATGTTCTACAAAATCAATAAGCCATGTTGATTTATGGGGAACTAGGGCATTGTTTGGATAAACTTGCTCAAGAACTATTTCATCTTTACTACTCAAAGTACCTAGTTGGCCTGCTAGGGTATCATTTGGAATTTCATTGACTTCAACCCTACATTCCTCATTAGGGTTTTCAGGAATGTCTATAGTTTCAAGATGAGGAGGAGAGTGATCAGGAACAATTTGTACAGGGGATTCTATAGTAGATAGTTTGGACAAAGTGAATTCTTTAGAAATTTTCCTTCTCATTCTAGGGCTTCTTCTTATAGGGGTTTCTTCTTGTATCACAACCTTTTTCCTACCTCTTCCTTTTGGTGTCTTTTCTATAGGAGTAACTACTATAGGACCCTTCTTAGTTCTCTTTTTCCTTACAACTATAGGGTTTGGCTCTCCTTTTACCAGAACAGAGATTTCTTCTTGCAATTTTTGTTTTCTCTTTGCTCGACTAGAGGGTTTCTAGGTTTCTTGAATACGTAAAGGCACGGTCTCTTGCACATTTTCTTGGACACTTTCTTGTACATTCCCTTGCACATTTTTGGTTTCAGCCTCTTGAGTACTTTTCTCAATAGGTTCATTAGTGGGAACTACATTCTCCTAACTGCGATGTTCATTAAGGGCAACCTGGGGTTGTAGAGTTTTAGCTTGGACAAATTTTGCTTATGACATGGGAGAAACATCCCTAAGTGACCTTTCTGTGAGTAACTTAATTAAAGCATGATGGGTGACAGAATTGTCCTTCCCCTTTTGGGTTTCTTCAGCACTAATATACAACATATTGTACAAGAAATTAGGAACATTTACTAGATGATTATGCTTTATATGACTGAGCAATTTAAAATGGTGTGCATGCAAATATGAAAATCTTCCTTCACATGTGAGGTACCTAATAATGTGCATGGCTAGCTCATTGTATGGTGGTAGAAGAGATGTTCTTTTGCAACCTTTCTTGGTAATATCCATCTAAGGATCAGTTGGTATGACAAACTGAGCTCTAGCTAATCTTGCATCATGGGTATTGGGATAATGTTATCCTATTGCCGGAAACCTAGTTACTTCTGCTATATGCTCTTCTATAGCAATCACCATTAAACCCCACACAGTAGCTTGTCCTTCATCAAACATCCTTGTGAACTCTATGGCTGGTTCATCATCAAATGCAATCAAACTTAGGAAATACCATAACTAGCCACACACATTAAATCTCCTTATGACCTCTACATCTAAGAGAAAAATGGTATGTTCCACTAGTTCTCATCTCTGTAATTGTCCACTCATTTCTGCTTAACACTTGAACTATTTTCACTATTTCCACCTTATGAATCAGCCTTCTTTTGTTATTTTGCAGACCCATTTTCACATTTCATTTGATAGGTAATAAATGTCACAACAATTTGTTATGAGCAATAATATGGCTTTAATGAGAGTAAATCATGGATGTGTGTGAAAATCATCCAAAAATAGAATTCAAATCACTAAAAATTTAAATACAAGTCACATCACAGCCTGGCAATAAAATCATTCAAAAATAAGGGATATAACACTTAGACATTTGTGTACTTGTGACAATTAAATTCCATCAATGAAGGAAATATTAAGATTTGGAAAAATCTTTACAAATAAATATGAATGTCATTAAGTTTTAGTAACCTCCCTACCCCCTATGAAATATGGACAAGTGTCCACACTTGTTAGACCTAGTACGAGGTATGGAACTAGCATAATGCCACCATAATATAAAGAATGTAGTATTAAATATAATCAACAAAATCTGCATACTATAAATGAATAATAATTTGAAAATCTTATACCGATTAAGTGATCATCACACATACAAAAATGTGGTGGGAGTTACATCAGCAGTGGCAGCATCCGTTACCAAACTTGTTGTGTTTATTGAAAGCATTTAGAAAATAATGACGAGGAAAGTGGGTGGGTAGAAGGTAAAGAAATGAGATGAGGTGGATGGGTGGAGGGTAAAGAAATGAGATGGGATGAGAAAGTGAATGGAGAAATTTGGAACTTTATGTGCACATAAAGTTTTTATTATGAGCATGCACAAAGAAATTAGTGTTGAATAGCAGTAGATGGAAGGTTAAGACCTTCGGCTATAGGAAGAGTTACCTAGTTTGTATTTGAATTTGGCCGCTAGAACTACCGCAAGAACTCCTCTTTTATTTGGGGCCATTTATATAACTTGAGTTTGTGACCATTGACTAATAATTTAAAAGACAATGGATTAATGGTAGTTAATTGAATAGCTCCATTGTCAAAGACATGATTAACTTCATATGGACCCAACCATCTTGTCTACAATTTTCCTGGCATATCTTTAAATCTAGAATCATATAGTAGTGCCCAGTCACGAGCTTGAAATTATTTATTGATAATGTGGGATTCATGCCATTGATTTCTTTGTTTTTGTACAATTTTAGTGCACTCCAAAGTAGCTTTTTGCATTTCATCCAAAGAGTTATGATGTAGAAGATGTTCTATCTGTGCTATAGGAAGTTCAATGTCCAACTCCAATGTAGTTCTTAAATTTTTATGTTCAAATTCAATGGGGAGCATTGCTACCTTACCATATAGAAGCTCAAATTGTGTGAATCTTGTAATAGTCTTAAATGTTCTTCTATAGGCCCAAATACCTTCTTGTAATCTTTCAGTCCAATCTCTATGGTGCAAATGAACCATTTTTGTTAGGATATTCTCTAACTCACAATTTGTGACTTCTACTTGCCCATTAGCTTGAGGTGATAAGGACTAGATTTCTAGTGCCTGATGTTATATTGTTTCATCAGTTCTGAGATTAGATTAGAGGTAAATTGTGTACCTTAGTCAGTGACTAGCTCTTTGGGTACACCATAGCAAATAAAAATTTCTTCATATAGAAATTTTGCAACTTTTTCATCATGAGATTGCTTCATAGCTTTGACTTCAACCCATTTTTGTCAAGTAATTATTACATACAAGAATATAGGATTTCCCATTGGATGGAGGATCAATTGGACGCATGAATTCCATGCCCCATTTGTCAAATGGTGTTAATGTCATCTATGGGTTAAGAGGCATTTCATCTGTTCTTGTTGGTCGACCCATCCTTTGACACTTATCACACTTCTGTGTATAGTTGGCTGCATCCTTGTGAAGTGTAGGCCAATAATAACCAATTGTCAAGATTTTCAAGGCTGTTCTTTTTGCTGCAAAGTTCCCTCCACATGGTTCATTATGACATGCATATAGAATATCATATTTCTTATCCTCTCTCACACATCTTCTCATAACTTGATCATGTCTAGTATAAAACAAGAAATTATCTATCCAAGAGAAATGAAAACTTTTTTCTACAAGCAACAACTTTTCCTTGTAAGAAAAATGCTTTGGTATTTTATTAGTTGCAATGTAATTAGCAATGTCTGTATACCATAGATTTTGAACAACAATATGAAATAAATGCTCATCTAGAAATGCATCATCTACCAGAGTAGTGTCATTATCATCATGATGGATTCTTGATAAATAATTAGCTACAACATTGGCTCTTCTAGGCTTATCAACTATAGTTATATCAAATTCTTGCTACAACAACAACCATCTTGCTAACCTACTTGTTATGGTAGGTTTGTTCACGAGATATTTAATTACTTCATGATCAGTATGAACAAATATGGGATAGCTAGTTATGTAGTGATGAAATTTGTTCATGGCATAAACTACTACTAACAATTATTTTTCAATCACTATGTAGTACAATTCCTATCCATGAAGGCTCTTGCTAATATAATATATTGCATTTTCAAGATTTTGAGATTGTTACCCTAGAACTGCACCTATGGCATAGTCAAAAGCATCTGTATATATATGAAAAGGTAAATTCCAATTAAGGCCTTGTAAAACTGGGGCTATAGTCAAAAGTTTCTTAAGCTGTAGGAAGGCTTCATTACATTCAGATGTCCAACTGAATTCAACTTCCTCTATGAGTAATTTATACAAGGGACTAGCTATTTTGCTAAATTCTCTTATGAAATGTCTATAATATCTAGCATGACCTAGAAAAGATCTTACATCTTTCGATTTTGTAGGTATGGGCAATGTTTGAATTACCTCTATCTTAGCTGGATCCACTTGTATTCTTGCAACTGATATTAATAGACCAAGTACTACACCTTCCTACATGAGCATGAAACATTTTTCACTATTAAGGGTCAAATTATTTTCTTGACACCTTACTAAAACCTTTTCAAGATTCATCATTGATTCCTCAAATGTGAATCCAAATGTTGTGAAATCATCCATATATATTTCCATACAATCATGTTATATATCAACAAAGATGCTAATAATAGGTCGTTGAAATGTTGCAGGAGCATTACATAGACCAAATGGAAAAATAGAATATGCAAAAGTACCCCATGGGCGTGTGAATGTGGTTTTGTCTTGGTCTTCAGGAGCAATGCTAATTTGATTATAACCACTATACCCATCTAGAAAAGAGAAATAATTCTTGCTAGCTACAGTGTCTAGAACTTGGTCTATAAATGGTAAAGGAAAGTGATCCTTTTTAGTGGCCTTGTTCACTTCTTTATAATCTACACAAATTCTCCATTTTCGTCCCTTTTTGGGAACTATGACTAGGGGCAACACCCATATACTATCAAATATAGGATAAATGAAACTAGAATCAAGCAATTTTTGCAATTTAGTTTTAACTATTTCCCTAAGGCTTGGATTTATCCTTCTCTTAGGTTGACGGAGTGGTAAACACCCTTCATTGATGTATATCCTATGAGTGCACAATGTAGGACTCAACCCTTTCATATCACTATAATCCCATGCAAAGGCCTTTTCATGCCTTTGAAGCAACTCTTGTAACTGTTCCATTTGTGTGGGTGATAATTTGGGATTAACAAATAAATTATGACCTTTAGATAATTCAATGGTAGTGGTAAAATCTATCATAGTAGCTTCAAATATTGGACTTGCTTGTAATTCAAATGATAAGAGTTGATGAAGAATATTATGTTCTTTGAGTAGAGTACAATTCTCATCACATTCCTCATATGTGATTAATTCCAACATAGAACTTTCAGATATACCTTTTTCTAACACACAACTATTAGTAAGAATACTTTGAAGTACTGAATCTTCCTCCTGCAACTTTAGAAAGGATTATCTATGTAACATCATGAGTTGTACTATAGAATTTAATTCTTCTTCTTCATCCCCTAAATCTGACCAAATAGATGTGCTCAAATCTAATAATGGTTGTACTAGAGGATATAAATCAAATTTTTTTGTTGCTTGTCCATTGGATATGGTCATATTTCTTGATCTACAACTTATATTTGCATTAGTTGTAGCTAACCATGGTTGACCTAGTATGACAAGGTAACTAGATAGATTAACTTTGGGGGATAGAATCATGAAGTCTACAGGATACTTTAGAGAGTCTAAGGTTAAAACTATTTTTTCTATCATCCTATCAGGGGTGATAGTAGAACTATCTGCAAGTTGCAAAATTGTTAGAGTAGCCCTTAATCCTTCTATTTTCAACTTCTTCATAATGTCTTTGGTCATGATATTTATAGCAGCTCCAAGATCTATTAAAGCATTTTTAACAGATTGACCATTGATACTGAAATCTACAATTGGACTACTTGAATCATAATATTTTGGTGTGATCAATTTCCTAACATAATGTCAGCCAATTGTCCCACAACATGGACTGTGGTGGGGTTCTTTTTCTTTCTTCTAGGCTTCTTCAAGAAGGCTTCTCTAATGGCTTTGCCATAGATTGTATCATCTTTAATGGCTTGGAACAGAGGTATTTGGACATGCATGTTCTTCAACTAATCAACAATATCAAAAGGATGTTCCTATATTTGTATAGGTTTCCTTTATATAAGTTTTTCTAGAAAAGGAGGTTCCACTACTGGTTGAGCTTGGGTTGAAATAGTGATATTGGTTGGGTCAACCACTTTAGCAACTAGAAGTTCTGATGCTATAGGAGTATCTAGCATCTCAATTATAAGAGGTGGTTTAGGCACTAGTAAAGTTGTACTAGATCTTATATGTATATCTATAACACTCAAAGTGTAAGTAGGATATTGCTAAGCATCAACACTATACATGAGTTGTTGTGGCTATTGGCTATTTGGATTTGGCTGAGGTTGTGTAGGTAACTATGTCTATTTTTGAGGTACATGATTTGTAGGTGGTGGCATTAGAGCAGGTTGTTGAACTAGAGGTGGTAATTGTGGAGTATTGGTATTTTGGTTAGGCCACTATTGAGATCCCCTCCATTGGTTCGTAGACTGCCAATTCCCTTGGGGTTGTTGCCATTAGTTCTATTGGTTCCGCTAGTAGTTCTATTGTTTTGTCATTGGTTATTCTATTGGTTAGGCCAGGATTGTTTGGAATTATGAGGACATTGGGGTTGTTGCAGACTATTTTGCCCAGCATTATTCCAATTAGGTTGATATTGTGGAGGACCCTAGGAATTATTGTTTTTCCATTGATTACATATGAATTTGAATTTTGCAAAGGTTCCTAAGGCATACCTTGACGTCGGGGCCATGGCCAACGTTGAGCAAAAAAAAAAATACTAGCTCATCATCTCCATCTATCTTGAGGTACTTGGTTGGAAGATGTTGGTTCTCCATGCTTACAACCACTTTGCATTGGAAATCCTTCTTTTGCTTTTGGCAATGAGGGTAGTATTCAACTAGTTGTAATTCATCTTCTGCATGCTTCTTCTTTGTAGTCATTTTGTCAAAGTGTCTAGTGACATCATTTATGATGTCCTGCTTGAAATCTAACAATAGATTAGATATCTTGAGCTTTGAAATACCTTGATTGATTCCTTTAGTGATTATGGAATGAGGTCATCAACCTTTCTTCATAGTTGACCTTGAATAGTTTTGACAGATCTTCTTGAGGTCATCCCAAGAAGCTTCATATACATCACCACTAGCTATTAAGTCCAATGCTTCTAGATAGTCATCATTCAGACCTCTCAGATAGACTAGCTTTTGTGAATCCTCAGACAACACATGCTGAGATTTCTTCTGTAGTGTATACAAGAAACATGAAATGTATTCTTCCAATTTTTCTTCCTCCTTTTGTGATATCCTGAAGGCATCATCTCCTCTTGAACCAGATGTTTTTCAATACTCATTATATTTATCCAAAAATAGAGTTTGCATTTCATCCCAAGTTCTTACTGCATTAGCTCCTAAGCCCATGAACCATCATGAAGTTGACTCCTTTAATGTTGCTTCAAATAATTTGAGCTTATGGGCATCAATGTTGTAGTCAAAACTATGAAAGAGTATATCAAACTCAAACAAGAAAGTATCAGGGTCTTCAGTTGCAAGGCCATAGAACTTTGGGAGAGTAGTTGGAAGTATGTTTTTGAGATTAGCATTGGTTTTAAGACTTGGAAGAGGGAATGGAAAAGTAGGTTATGCCATTACTGGAGGTATTACATTTTGAGGTTGTTGCTGAAAAGGAACATTGGGTACTAGGTTATTAACAACTGGTGGATTTAAAGCAATTTTAGCAAAAGGTTGAAGACCACTTGTATCTATAGGTTCTTCTTTTGAAGATGATTCTATAGGAAAAATAGGGCTTCCATCTTCAAAAGGCAACTCAACTTCTTCTTCAATTTCTTCATTCAAATTAATAGACTCCCATGGAAGAAATCTACCATATTCATCTCGTCATATTCCTCTTCGATGCATGCAAAAGTTTTAAAACTAGAAATTTCTAAAAACCTGATCTAAGAACTATGACTCAAGAATGCTCCTAGCTTGACACCATCCCTGGCAATGGTGCCAAAAATGGTCCAACTCACAATAGGTATATTATAATCATGCTCTAGGCCATGCTTAGGAATAGTGTATTCAATCTAAGGATTATATTTCCCACTATGAGATGCATTTAATCTTGTTAACCCAAGACCATATACTTGAAATGGTCGGCACAATATGTGCACTAGGTCTCTTAATGAGTCATTATGCTTATGCTATAGGAAAGTAAAATGAAAGGAAAATAATCTACACAATCACTACAGGAAACTAACATACTTAACTGGAACAAATACTGGAAATGTAATGAAATGTTAACATCTATTCTAACTTAGTTCATCTACTATAATTGTTTTCATAGATGTTACAGGAACATTCACAAAGCATGATGCTATAGGAAGGAACTTACAACTTTTACGTGCAATACTAGAAATGCTAGAAAAGAAATCTATACTACTCTAATCTAATCCACCTCCCAAGTGGGCCCCCTTGGTTGGCTTCTACTAATCTACTAACATAGAATGGAAGCCAAAAACTATTTCATTATGTTTCAAAAATAATGTACATGGGAACAATACATAGAACTGTAAAAACAACTCACTGCAAAAGTTAACGATTTCTTGTCATAGACTTTCTCCCTCTAACTAAACTAACACACATTGTCCAGTCCCTACAAATAGAAGACCGGCATTTATTTTGAAACAAAAAAGTAAACAACCTACCTAGAAATTTGTAGGAGAGAAAGAAGGAAAATAACAACCCACGACGGGAATAAAAGATAACGGCTTAAGGTGGGAATGATAAAGTTTGGACAGCCACTTTGACATAGCAATAAACACAGAGAATATAGCAAGCCTTCATGGCTCCTCCATACTCACAACCATGTCCTTCAATACCGTTATGACTTTTCCACCATGGCTAAACTTCAATGTGCTTCTCCTTGAATGTTGTTGTCTATTTTCAACATTCATCTTTGAATTCTTCCAATCATCTTCAGCATATTTCCTAATAGGTTAGTTATAATGTACAGATGTTAACAAATAAGAATTATCAAATTAAATTCTAATATAAGAACACACATTTTGATAATTATATGAAATACTACATCATATATATGATATTGGCAAAAAATGACATACTATCTACCCATAGGTTAATCATTGGTTTAGGTAAACATAAGTTCACAAATGTTTTGATGAAAATGAAACAGAGTATTAACAAAGTGTTTAAAACTATCATGAAATAGAGGCAATAATTAGCCTCATCATCAACCAGACCTTTTCTCCTTTAGATCTTGTAACTAGATCTCATACTATGCATCCAATGATCCCTTGGATTGTTTACACACATTTAGTCAGCATTCTTCTCCTTCTCGCACTCCGCACTAATACTTCACATTCCACTTGATCTTCTTTATCCATGTCTCTCTCAAAAACAAAGAAAAAAACTTTCCTTTATACCATATCTTCATAATAATTCCCTGAGTCAACCTTGAGGCTTTCCCAATTAATTAAAATAAGATAATTAATTAATTCACAATTATAACAACAATGTCGGCTCACAGTTTATACAAAACTTTAAATGTGTTTTGTGCACATGCTAGTGTCACCACACAATTGTCATCTATCAATGTTATTGTGCATCACCTTCATTACATTTCAGATGAAAGATAGAGATAGATCACCAGAACTCTATTTTCCAATGCTTTGTCTTTGCACTACTTCTAGTAAAACACATAACTTTTGTACAACATCAAATCAGATTTAGCCCTTTAAACCACATCATCAAGACAACGTCAAGAACATGTCCTCCACTAAACATCATCTAAAGCTTCCTCAGCTACTACACATACCAAGATTACTGACTATTATTTTCCCAGTCTTAGCAAAATTACTATTATGTTGACATCAATGAAAAATGCAGTCATGAATGCAACATATCAATACTATCCAATGCTTATGATACTCCCCCAATGTAGTATAATCAAAATTCATGCTAACAATCTTCCCCTTTGGCATTCAAGGCAACATAGATGAAAAATATCCAAGTTCCAAGAATATAGAATTGTACTCTATTGTTGTCATCTACTCAAGACCTCTTCATCAATTTGAAACCTTCTCGAACATTGTATTGTTCTTTTTCTTCTTTTAGGATCGACAGTAGTTGTTCAAAGGAAAAAAATTACAATACTTTTTGGCTGCATTTTCACACTTACACTTCCCTCTGCTCACTTACCTATTCTTCTGTGCACTTACATGAATCTTTCTAAATATCTCTAAAGATATAACTCTCCCCCATTTCCATCTCAATAGATGCTTCTCTTCCTACTGCTAATGTACATTCTCTAGATATGATTTTCATGTAAATTCTCTCCCCCATTGACATCAATGTCAGAGGTGTCAATCACAATACCAATTGTTACATACCAATTGCTAATCAGCTGCTCAAATCATCAACTAGCTGGAGTGTCCAAAGACACTATTCAATACCAAATACCCAAAGCCTTCTATGACTTAGTACATATCAGATACTCCCCCATACATGAAGCATCAACATTCAGTCTAGTCTAACCATAGTGCTCTATACTACTAGACTAATGAACTCCTTGCATCAACTACTTTGAAGTAGGTTGGGGCATAACCCCAAGCATACCTCTTTAGTACTTAAAGTATCTTTAGGCAAAGACTTCATAAAAATATCTGCAATCTAATCTTTATTGCTTGGATACTTCAACCTTATCTCTTTCTCTACTACCTTCTCTCTTAGAACATGATACTTTATGGATATGTGCTCTGTCTTAGAATGCAATACTAGATTATTAGATATAATTACTATACATGTGTTATGAAAGTAAATTATAAAAGGTTCTATAAACTCAATTCCAATATCCTTCAACATTTCTTTCATCCACATAACTTGATTATAGTTATTTGTTGCTACAACATACTTTACCTCAATTGTACTCTGAGATATACAGTCCTATTTCTTTCTCTAGCAAGAAACCAATATTCCTCCAACAAAGAATGCTCCACCACTAGTGCTCTTTCTGTCATCTATATTACCTTCCCTATTTGCATCAATATATGTGCACAAGGTGAAATCACATGATCTATCATACCATATTCCATAATCAGATGTGCTCTTCAAGTATCTAAATCTCCTCTTTAATACTACATAATGATACTCTTCTGGATCAGCTTGAAATCTTGCTACAATCCCAACTACATTTTCTCTATCAAGTCTAGTGAGTCAGCTATTTCAATCCTCCAATCATAGATCTATACTTTTTCTGCTCAATTGTAGGTGTCTCATCTTTACTAGATAACTTGTGACCAATCATCATGGGTGTACTAGAAGGTTTGCAACTTTCCAAACCAAATATTTTCAAAAAAACCTTTCAGATATTTAGTTTGTGAAAGAAATATCACATCTTTGTTCTGTGCAATCTGCAATCCTAGAAAAAACATTATTTCTCCTATCATGCTCATTTCAAATTAATTTTTCATCTCTTTAGCAAACTTGTCACTTTATTCATCATTTCCTAGAAATATCATATCATCCACAAATATTACAATGATAAATAGACCATAATCAATTTTTCTCAAATACAAATTACCATTTGACATACCTTTGATGAATCTAAGCTTTGATAATACCTATCCAACCTTGCATACCAGGTTCTAGGTGCTTACTTCAAACCATAAAATGCTTTGTTTAATATGCATACAAAATCTTTATCTTTTGTCAGAGGAAATCCATTAAGTTGCTCAATGTAGACTTCTTCTTCAAGTTCTCCATTAAGAAAAGTTGACTTGACATCCATCTGATAAACCTTGAAATTCTTGCTTATTACATAAGCCAAGAACATCCTTTTTGCTTCCATTCTTGCCATGGGTGCATAGGTTTCTTCATAATCTATGTCTTCTTGCTATGAGTATCATTTGCAAACAAGTCTGGCCTTTTTTCTCACGACTTCTCTTTGCTCATTCATCTTATTTATGAATACCCATTTGGTTTCTATCACATTCTTGTCTTTAGCTCTAGGAATTATTTCCCACATCTATTCTTCATAATCTAATCTAGTTCTTCTTTCATAGCTTGCATGCAGTGATAATCCTTACATGCCTCATCTGTGCTCTTAGGTTCCATTTTAGAAATTAGACACAATTCCTCATTCACTTTGTTCCTTTTCATCACACCTTTATCTTTGCTCCCAATTATCTACTCTGGAGGGTGATTCTTTGTCATGTTACTACTAGAAGTAGGAGTTAACATCTCAACTCTAATCTCTTCCCTAGGTTTATATCTATGTTCTTCTCTATGCTCAAAAGATACTTCATTTTCCAAGCCATTGTTAGTCTCAAAAATAGCTTCAACATTCTATCTAACAAATCTAGAATTATCCTCATCTTCATCAGAATTATAATCTACCATCTTCTCTTTAGTACCAAACTTTTCATGAATCCTTACATTTGTGCACTCAACTATTGTCTAAGTTATATAGTTGAAACATCTATATGCTTTTCTTTTCAATGAGTAACCAAGAAGATACCTTCATCACTTCTAGGATCAAACTTACTTATATCATCATCTCTCTTTATGTAACACTTACTTCCAAATATTCTAAAATACTTGACTAATGGTGAATGACCAAACCATAACTCATAGGGTGTCTTGCTCATACCTATTCTAATATGTATTCTATTCAAAGTATATATTTTAGTGTTAACTGCTTCTCTCCAAAATGTTTTTGAGACATCATTCTCAAATAAAATCACTCTTTTTGTTTCTACTATTGATTTGTTCCTTCTTTTAGAAATCCCATTTTTTTTAGGTGTTCTAGCTGGACATCAGGTGTTCTAGGTGAATATAATTGTCTTTTGATTCCATTCTCTTCACAGAACATGTTGTACTCTCTAGAGGTGAACTCTCCTCCTCTATCTAATCTTAAAGACTTAATCTGAACTCCAAATTCATTTTTAACTCTATTCTTCAATATCTTAAATTTCTCAAAAGCTTCAGACTTCTCTTTAAGAAATGCTACACACATCATCCTAGTGAAATCATCAATAAAAATCATAAAGTACCTTTCACCATAGAATCCTCTCATTCTTGTAAGACCACTTAGATCTATGTGAACAATTTCCAATTTATCTATAGCCGAGAACTTCTTGTTAGGAAAAGACACTTTCCTCTACTTCGCCAAAATATTTTCCTTGTAGACAACATTATTAGGCTTAATAATTTTACATAGATCCCTTACTACAAATGTATTGCTAACTTTCACAATATTATCAAAGTTTATATGACAAAACCTTCTATGCCATAACCAACTGTTATCAACCTTTGCAACCAAACATGTTATTTTAGTATGATTCAATTGAAATACATTACCTTTGGATTTGGTTCCAGTACCAATCAAATTATCATCTTTGTCTTTGATAATGCAAGTGTTCCTCTATGAATTACAAAAAGTATCCTTTGTCTACCAATTAAACAACACTTGAAAAATTATGTTTCAAACCATCAACAAAATAAACATCATCAGTGTCAGTTTTACGATCAAGAGTAGTAGACCCATTCCTTGTAATATGACAGGTTGCATTGTTACCAACTCTAGCTAGACCTCCATCATGATGTCTAAACTTTAAAAATTTGATCATATCACCAATTATGTGATGTGAACATCCACTATCAATTATCAATCTGATTTCTTCTCAACTTGGGTAACTAGAGCTCTCTCTTCTCTAATTTCTCTATCAAGGTGATCTTCCTTAATAGCCACAAATCCTAATTCATCATCACTTTCACTTTGATTTTTTTCATCCTAATTCCTCTAAACTTTTTTCTCTCTTTTAGGAAATTTAGATGCATAATGACCATACTCATCACAAGTCCAACATTTAAATATTTTCTTACCATCTTTTTCTCTTCTCATCAGAAGGGTTATTCCTTCTTCAATTTTATTTTCTTCTTCAAAGCTACTACTACTAGAAAATCCTTGTCTTACACTTTTACTTCTTGACAAATTAGATCAAATATTCATAGCATTGAAATTTGTCTCAACTCTAGCTAATTCTCTGAACTGTCTCATTTTTTTTCTATAGATTCTAATCTTCCAAGCAAAGTTTCCTTTGTGAAATCCTTGGTGCAGGGCACTACTAGCTAAATCATCTGAGTTGTTTGTTTGAATGGTGGTCATAAAATTTTTAAGTCTTCCATATAACCTCATCATCTTGCTTAGTTCCACTAAGAGATCGAATACTTGCAACAATTTATAATATTCTTTCTACCTAATTTCTAATGAATTCATCTTCCATCATCTTAGCATCTTGAAATGTGCAAATCTAACTTTACAATTTCATTCTTTTTGCATGTTCATCACCTTCAAAAGTAACTTGTAATGATTTAATAATTTTATGAGAAATTTGGAATGTCTTTACCTGATTGCATTCATTCTCTGGAAGAGTTGATAGTAGGGCTTCTCTCACTCTCATGTCACTCATGAATAGATCTTTATTTGCTTCACTACATTCTTAAAGCTTTCCTTCTTCCACAATTGTCTTCTCATTCTTTGTCTAAGATCCAATAACCTAGACCCATGCACAATAGATGAGTTTTCATCTTTTCCTTCCAACTATCATAGTTGGCCCCATTGATTCTCAGACTAGCTTTCCTGAACATATTCACCATTGATCTCCCAAATCTATTAAGCTTTATCTTCAAGGACCTAATTCTATGATACCAATTGTTAGAATACATAGTCCAGTGATATAATTGAGAGGGTGGGGGAGTGAAATAGTTGTAAAATTATCATCATCTACATTAACCTTCAAAAAACTTAACCATGTGATTAATATAAATTGAAGCCAAAACAAGATACTCATACACAATTAATGCAGATGGTACCCACAAGATGATGTAAAAAATAAATATCCCTTATTAGAGGATAAACCCTATTAGGATTTTGTTACAACATTTAGTACATATGAGTCCCTATAAACTTTGAATCCTTGTTAGGAGATTCCAACCCTGTTAGGAGTTGTGGAAGACAACTAGATCTACTGCCCAAACAGCTTCAAGGTTAAGATCAAAGAACCCACTATCCAAATGATCTTTGTATTATTCCTTGCAGAATAATAGAATTGAAATGTACGTCCACAACTATCTCTATTCAATCAACTAGACTTCTTCTCATTTAGATCTTGTAACCATATCTCATACAACACATCCAATGATCCCTTTAATTGCTTACAAGCATTCAGTAAGCATTCTACTCCTCACACTGCGTACTAATACTTCACATTCCACTTGATCTTATTGATCCAACTCTCTCTCACAAATAAAGAAAACAAATTTCCTTTATACCATATCTTCATAATAATTCCTTGAGTTAGCCTTGAGGATTTCCTAATTAATTAAAATAAAATAATTAATTAATTCACAATTATAACAACACTTTTGGCTCACGGTTTATAAAAAAATTTGCACATGTGAAACCACATCTTGCACACACACTGGTGTCACCACACAATTTTCCTCTACACTATTATTTTTGCATCACCTTCATTACATCTTAGATGAAAGATAGTGATAGATCATTAGAACTCTATTTTCCAATGCTCTGTTTCTGCACTGCTTCTAGTAAAACATGTATAACTTCTGTACAACATCGAATCAAACTTAGTTCTTTAAACAAAATCATCAAGACAACCTTAGGAACATGTCATCCATTGTACATCATCTAAAAATTCCTCAACTCTTGCAAATAATAAGATTACTAATTGTTAGTTTTCCAATCTAAATATAATTAATGTTATGTTGACATCAATGACAAATGTAGTCATGAATGCAACACATAAATATTCTCCAATGCTTGGGATACTCCCCTAATGGAGTATCATCAACATTCATGCTAACAAATGGTGAATAATGTTAGGATTTTCTATGCATGCTAGGGTCTTTGTCCCCTAGCCAGTGGTCCAAGATTCTTCTTTTGCTAAGGGAAAGGAAAAGCTTTTATGGATAATATAGCTAAGAGGAATAGTCAAGTGGGAAATGTAGGCAAAGGAAAGTCCCAATTGCATGATGCTATTTTTGATAAAGATGGTTTTATTGTTGTTCACTAACAAGATAAGGGGTGAGGATAGAAGAGGACCTTTTTATCATCAACAATTTGATTCTAGTTTTCACTGATTTGAGGTGTTGGATAGTATGACCTTAGATGAGGGTGTTCCTCCTAGCATCTCTTCTGATTTAGTTAGCTCAATGGGGGGTACCCCACCTCATGAATCATGTCCATTAATCAAGTTTGTGGTTCATTAGCAATGTGAAGTCCCTATTGCTCCTAAGTCTAGCACTATGGTGACTCCTAGGGAGCCTCAGGATAATGAAGCAGTTTTGGTAGATTTAGTTAAGGAGGTGTTGGCTTCTAGAAGCATGGTTAAGGTTGATCATGTTTAAGGTTAAGAAGCTTGATTAAGGTTGCTCATGTTTACTTTCAAAAGGAGTTTGATGCTCTTTCTTAACAATTCCTATGGAGTGGTAATTTTCATAATTCAAAATGGAGTTTAATTAGTTGGGAAATGGTTTGCAATCCTAATAAGGAGGGTGGTCCAGGTCTATGCTATGCTATCTTGAGTAGCCAACCTTATACTTATCCACACTTTCATCCGTTGTGAATTTGATTTGATAAATCCACTTACACCGAACCAACTTTCTTCCTTTAGGAAGAGGAACTAAGTCCCAATTGTTGTTTTTCATTAAAGAGTTGTGTTCCTCCTCCATGGCCTTGTCCCATTCGGTAACCCCTGATGCTTCCTTAAATGATTATGGATTAGAAGCAATGACAATATAAGCATGTGGAAATGATTTTTGTTGTGACCTTGTCCTCCTAGTATCTGAAGGATTCCCCACCAATGAACCTACTAAATCAAGTGTTTGTTGTACCCAACGGGGTCTACTGGAAGAAGAAGAATGAATATCCTCAACTATTTGTAGACCCTATGAAGGTGGTGTCTTGTGAGTCAAAGTTGAAGGAATGTTATCTTCCATGTCACTATCATCACTATCATCACTTTCCATGAAGCAAGAAGAAGTAGGTGAAGGAGCCAAACTTGGACAAGTTTCTTCAAAGTGAACACTCCTTTCAAAGAAGATTTCATGTGTCTTTGGATCCATGAGTTTGTATACCTTAATGTGGTCAGGATATCCAACAAATGTACAAGGTTTTGTTTGAGGTTCCAATGCCTTCCATCTTTGTAGAGGTATCCTTGCCCATGCTGGACAACCAAAAACTTTAATGTGTTTTACAGTTGGTTTTTTGCCATACCAAGCCTCAAAAGGTGTAATTCCATCTAAGGCCTTACAAGGACTTCTATTTTGGATGTAATTGGCACAACACATGGCTTCTGTCGAAAAAAATTGATCTAGAGACTTATGTTGTAGCATACACATGGTCATCTCTTTAAGGGTTTTATTCTTCTATTCAGCAACACCATTTTGTTGTGGAGTGTATGCAACTGAATGTTGAAGATCAATACCCTCATGAGTACAAAATTCTATAAGCCTAGAGTTCAAATTCTCTCCCATTATTTGTTTGAAGAATTTAGATGGCTTTCCCTGATTGCTTCTCAACTTGAACTTTGAAGGTGATAAACTTATCAAACACTTCACTCTTATGAGCTAGAAAGAAGACCCAAGTGTAGTGTGAAAAGTCATCAATGAAGGTGAGAACATAGTGAGCCTTTCCAAATGATGGTACTAGAAATGGGCCAGCTACATCACTATGAACCAATACAAGAATAATAGTAGCTCTCTAAGACTTCCCCTTGTCAAATTTCTCTTTGGGATGCTTGTCTACTTCACAACCTGTACATACACCCTCTGAATACTTGACTTGAGGTAGACCTATGACCATATCCTTGTTGCTAAGTTGTTGAAGGTAGCAGTAATTGAGATGTCCAAACCTCTAATGCCATAGTTTACTTTGTAAATTTGAGTCAGTCAACAAGGCAAGGGAAGTGGACTTAGGCACAAAATGAGAAAATGAATAAAGTCTTGTCTCATGTTAGCCTTTCCAATTGCTGCCATAGAATCATCCTTTAGATTTTTCACCACAACCAAATCAAGAAGGAATTCCACTTTGTTTCCACATCCACAATGAGTTATTTGGTAGATTGAAAGAAGGTTGGTGCTAAGGGGATAGAAGAAAGGAGTTGGGTCTCAATTCAACAAAAGTTTGTGGATTGAGATCGTGCTCTTTTAGAAATGGGTACCCATTTTAGGCTCAGGCACCTAATTCAAAATTTTAAAAATGAGCACCTATTTTCTTGAAAATTGGGTACCCATTTTTTATTTTCAAAAAATGGGTGCCCCTTTTTGAAAACATAAAAATTTGTATTCTTTAGAAATAGGTACCCATTTTTGAAAATTAAAAAATGGGTAGTTGTTTCTAAAAATTTAAAATTTTGTATTTTGGGAGGATTTTATATGGTGATTTGACATTTTCAAAATGGGTACCCATTTTTTGAATTTCAAATAATGGGTTCCTATTTCTTACAACATTGGGTGGGATTTTTTTCTCCTACCTCAGATTTTGGTTCATAATAGGCTTGGTGAGACCAAGCCTATGCCTTGACCTCTCAAGATTTGGCTAAGACATTGAATTGACAAATTCACACCTTGCTATAATTTTTAGAGGGTCTTCCCAATCAAATCTCTTTATGAAACAAAAACCCATTAGAGCTCTCATTGTCCTAATTTCAAAAATATAAATTTTATAGTGCTATGATTTTATTTACTAATTTTTCACTATTTTTTAATGAAAAGTGGTACCTAAATGTAAAATAGTAAATTTCACTAAAACTTTAATAACTTTTTTTTTTTTTTTTTTCTTAAATTAATTTATATGTCATTAATCTATATAAAATTATTTTGATGTTAAAAAAAAATTGAAAAAAGTAAAATTTTGATCAAATTATGGTGTCCATACACGAGAGGTTTTAAGATTTTCCTTTATAGCCAATTAATAATTAATAAAAATAAAATTCTTCAATAAAAAGTTAGGAAAAATATTGTCATCAATCTTAGGTGTATTAGGTAACAACTCACTTTAAAAGGATTTATGAAAATACATTTATTTGTGTCAAATTATGGTGTCTGTAAATGAGTGTGGTATGGTCCTGAAACAAATATTTTGAAAAAGTGGTTTTGAGAGATCCATACCAAAAACAAAATATATCATATGGGTACACAAATAAATTACATATTCAAAAACTAAATTTCGAACAGTAAAATTTTTATTTCTAAAGGTTTTTTATATTCAATATCTAAATGCCTCAAATTTTGACATCAATTGACAAGAAATTTTAAAAATAGGAAAAACACTTTTTGCCCAAAAGTAAGACCCAACTTCTTGCACTTACCCAAGGTTGGGAACATGGAGAACATCCTTGAAGACTCCATTGTCCAACTCAACATTTTCTTTTCCTTCAACTTCCACTTAAGTGTCATTTCCCACATAGATGTAAGGTACATGTGGTGGTTTCAAATAGGAAAAATGCTCCCTTGAAGCACCCATATGATGTGTAACTCCTAAATCAAGAACCCATTCCTCAGAATTGTTTGTACTTGCTACCAAAGCTTGTCCCTTACCTTTTGAAGTGGTTAAAGATCCCCTTATCCTTATAGGCCTTTGGTACATCAATTTTATGTTTCCTCATTAAGTTTAACAACTCATCAATCTACTTATCCTTACACTCATATTCATCATGACCATTCTTCTTACAATAGGCACAAGTTTTTTTGTCCCTTTTGTTGAATTTGTTCCCCTTCTGATTATTTTTGGAAAAATACTTGGCTTGTTGTGAGGAAGATTCTTGTGTTGAAGATTGATTCGTAGAGGAAGATTATTGTGTGTCATCTTGTGGCTTAGCCTTCCACTACTTTTGCTTCTTCTTGGAATTTTTATCACCTTGATTCCCTTGATTAGCTACCAAGGCTTTGGTCTTGGAAGACTAGAGAATTCCCATACTCACTAACTTTTCATGTTCTAAGACTAGCATTCCTGAAAATGACTCAAATGAAGGCTTAGTGAAGACACTACCCATTGTTAACTTGTGAGTATTATAACTGGAAACAAAAGCTACATATTTAGGAGGAAGATGAGTCATCACATCTTCCATCCTTGATGGGGTCACCACAATCCTTTAGTTCTGTCCTATACATATCTACTTGGGTCAGATAATCTTTGATGGTGTCAAGATTCTTAGGATCCAATTTAAGAAGATTTTCCTCAATGGTGTAGGCCATATCTTCATCTACTACCCCATACAATGCTTCAAGTTTATCCCAAATTTCTATTGGATTGTTAAGGTTCTTGATGTGATATTTGACAGGATCTGAGATATTCTTTAACAAGGTTCCTAGGGCCATTTCTTATTTTGATGCCCAGTCTTCTTTACAAGACTCATCAGCATCATCATCAGGTTTCTTTGCTACTCCAGTTACATATCATAGTAAACCTGTTTCAATTTATGGTTCCTTTATCTTTCCTTTCCAAGTAGCATAATTATGTGGTGTTAACTTAGAGAAAGAACCCATAATGCAAAAGAAAGAGCTCAATATCAAGGAGACACAAGAACACAATTTTGAAACTTTATATGTAGTGCATTTACAATAGGGCACCTATCAAAATGGACAAAAGTGGACTTCTAATTTTTCTATTTACAACCTCCTCTTGGAGTTCAAATATGGTACTCTACAATGTAGCTCAAATGTACAACAATTTTGAAATTTGATCAAAGCAATACAATGCAAAAAAGGACCTATTTTTGAAAGTGGTATTTTTGTCCACACAAGCCTATAATCTAATTGCATACCTAGAAAGTAGACAAAAAATTATACACTTTTTAAAAAAATGAAACCTAAATATGTGTCCAGATGAGCTTGAACTAAGCCTTTGAAGTCGCAAAATTTGGGATTTACAATTTGCAAAAAAATTTAGGAACAAAGATCTCAAACATCCTACAGCAATGTGTAGATCACGAAATTCTACCCCAAAACAAAACAAAAAAAAAAATTATTTGGAAAAAGGAGTCTATATGAGGAAGATATCATTGTTTGAAAATCACCCTACAATTTTTTTTCCTGGATTGCCACTGTCACACCTCCAAAAATCAATTGATTCTAGATTTCATCTCAAATGTCCAATTTTGATGAAACAAAAATCAATTTGGGGGTTTTTTGACCTTCTGAATATGATGCCAATATCTGATTTGCACCAACAACCTACAATCTTGTCTTGCAAAAAAAATCTCTCCTACTAGCCTAAAAGGCCAATTTTTTCACAAAATTTCAGAAATAAAATGCAAATATGAAAAGTAAAAATGTAGAGATGCACAAATATTTAGATCTAAGAAATTAATTACATAGATTTAAAGAGATCATACCAATTTCAAAAATCGGGCCTTTGAGTTCTGGTTTGCAAAAAAAAATTGCCTCGAATTTCACTATGGCCTAGGGTAGGCAAATTTATAGTCGAAATTCACTGAATCAATCCTTTAGATGCAATGGTAAGGTCCACTTTGGCTCTAGTTGCTCCCAATAACTACAAATACTCTGGATCTAAATCATGGTCCTCCAAGAGGTGATACAAAAATGGTTTCCAATGGCTATGTGAAGAGAAACTCCCTCGTCTTGAATACCATGTAAGAATTTTCCTTAGGAAAAAATAACAACCAGATCAAGAAGCTCAAGCACTAGCACAATATGGACCAATAATGGATGATTGGAATAACAATAATGAGAATATAATATGTTTAATACACATTAGAAGTGTCTATATATAAAGGCATCTAGAATGATTAGGTCTTAGCAAAGTGATAAGCCTCACAACTAAGCACATATCCACCAAGAGTGGATCATCCCCCATTGAGCACAGAAGTTAGTGCAATGATGAGAGGATAAGTTTACATAGGTTTCTATCATAAAAAGATGTTGTAGATGCCATGTGCTTAATTAGAGTGCAAACAACTATGTTGTCTACATGACAACTCAGATGATTATGCAAACGCATGTGTTGTCAACAAGAAAACTCATATAACTATGCATACTCCTAGGTGTATATATGATAAATAATAAAATAATGCATTTAACCTAAGTAAACTTAAGTAAAGTGTAATAATAACTAATTATTTACACTAACAAAAATGATAAAGGAATTTTCATTTGTCAAAGTAAATATGCAAAAGATGTTTTGAAAAGATTTAAATTAATAAATTGCAGTCTAGTTTCTACACCCATGCTAGTAGGCACCAAACTAAATAGAGAAGATACTTAGAAAGGTTTTGACTCAACTATATTTAGAAGATTGGTTGGTAGTTTGATGCATCTCACTACTACTAGACTAGATATTATGTATGGAGTGAGTTTAATCTCTAGATTCATGGACTCAGCCAAGAACTCACATTGGCGGGAAGGAAAAAGAATATTAAGATATATTGTAGGATTTATGAATCATGGCATATTGTATTCTACTTAAAATGATTTTCAATTAGTTGGATATACAGATAGTGACTTTGTAGCCTGGAATGTTGAAGATAGAAGGAGCACATCTAGATATTCATTTCATCTTGGGATAGGCGTTGTAGCCTGGGCATCAAAGAAGAAACCTATGGTAACTCTCTCATCAACCAAAGAAGAGTATGTAGTGAGAATAGCAACAACATTTCAAGTAGTATGGATGTAAAATTTTTTGAAAGACTTAATGCAAGCTCAAGATGACCTACTACAATTTATTGTGATAACAAGTCAGCTATTGAAATTTCAAAGAACCATGTGTTTCACAAGAGGACAAAGCATATTGACACAATTTATCACTTCATTAGAGAGCTAGTTAATAATAGAGAAATTAATCTTCAACATTGCATATTAGAGGAGCAACTTGTAGATATCTTCACCAAGGCTTTAACATAGGAACAATTTGAGATTTTGAGAGAAGCATTGGGAATTGTAAATATTAATGATGTAGATAGTAGAAATTAAGGGGGGGTGGGGGGGTGGGGTGTTAGAAATATTAATTTCTACTTAGAATTAATATACTATATTTTTATTGTGCAGCAGCACATTGTATTTTTGTATTTTGATTTTCCTATGCCTCTGCCCAACCAACACATTTTGTTTCAACATATCCTTATTATAGTAGATGCATTTTCTTCCTTCCCAATTCTCCTATAGATCTAACAAAGGGAAAACTAAAATTCTTATTATATTATCAATGACTATTGACCAAAATTATATATTTAAAAAAAAATTTATTAATTTTTTAAAATATTTTAATAATTGAAATTAATTATACTTTTTAACTTTATTGTTAATATCTAAAAAGAAATTTCTCAGTAATAAACAAATAGTCCATAATTTATATTTTTTAATATATATACAAATTAGTAATTAGTAATTAAAAATAAATCTTTTACGTAACTATAACTAAGGAGGTGAATAAGCTTCTTCTTTGCTTCTCTAACCTATAATGTCAAACTACTTAGAGATCTTATGTGAATGGGTCATAGCCATGCAATTACAGAATGATAGTCATAGTACTTGTCTAGCAACATTTTTTCATCCATGAAAATTGCATTTCCACTCTCAGTTTAGATAGAAATGGTCACATTTTTCTACCGAGTACATTAAAAGCATTGAATTTGACTAAAACATTGTCAAATAAAGTATCATCCATTTTTACATTTCCATATGACTAGCCAACCAGTACATTTATAGATTTTGTGTGAAGATTTAGGTAAAAAAATAAAAAATTACTCCTTTCTAGTTTGAAACTAGCATTAGGATTTAAGGATGGAATAACAAAAGTTTTCATAAAAAGGTTAATTTCTTAGTTTTTTAAATGATCAATAGAATCAAATTTAATTTATCTTATTCTAATTCAAAATATTATAAAATTAAGATTATATAAAATTTGTGAAAGAATATATAAGAACTAATAATTTTAACAAAACTATTATGTTAGTAAAGTTAAATATAAAAATTATAACTAAAAATATAACTATATTTGTTTCAATCAAATATAAACTTTCTAACTTTATCTTAAATTTATATATATAATTATTCAATATAGTATATGACAATTATAAAATTTTGTATACTAATAACATTATCTAATTTAATTTAGGTTACTCTCATAATATTATATAATTTTCACTATTATGTATATTTGTATTTATTAAATTGAGCATATAGGACAACAATTTAAGTTTTCATAATGCATTAGGCAGGAACTATGACAAATCATGACCTTAAATGCAACTCTAAAGATGAACTACTAGTAGAAAGGATTAGATTAACCCTCAAAATTTGATTCCAAACGTCTATTTTGGGTTCCTTTTTTTGAATTGCACAATCATCAACAATTACAAGTATGAATCTAACATAGTAGAGGAATAGAAAATCTAATAATAAATACCAATCCTTGGGAATGAGCATATATAGAATCAAGGCTATATGTCAAGTCTTGAAAAATAATCACACCACTTGTACTCTTATTGTTTAATGGGTTTTATTAACTAATTGAAAATGAAATAAAAAAGTGCAATGTATTTATTATCATTATATTTTTCAACACCACACAAATTACCATAACAATGCACATTGAAGTAAAAGTAAATTTAAGAACTCATCAAAAGGATATATATGTAGATATGAATGGTTTTTCTTCATGCATGCTTCTTTCGAATGAGTGGCCTATAATATAAAAAAGATTTTAGAAAGTAGTGCTATATAGATTGAAAAGAATAATGAGATGTGTGTGAGAGAGGGGGTTCATCTTTGATGTCCATAACATAAAAAAGATTTTAGAAAGCAGTGTTATATAGATTTAAAAGAATAATGTGATGTTAGAGAGAGAGAGAGAGTTTTCAATGGATGTGGCTATGCTCCAATCAAAATGCACCTTTGAATCATCATGTTTTCAAAGATCTAAAGAAAAAGAATGGACTTTTGGTGCATTCTATTTGGAGCATAGCCGATGCCAATTTCAACCATGTTCAACAAATAAATGATCTAAGGACAACAATATCATTGTGTATCATTTTGGTCAACAAGGGCAATGTGTTATCATTTGAAAATGAAATTCTCATGATGAAAGTAATGCTAGGAACCGAGGATTCCCCAATGTTGCTCCCAAATAGGACCATAGATTAAAGTAGACAATATCTTACAAGGACATGTAAGTATTATCTATTAGTGATGTTAGTATTGTTAGGAAATAGAATGGTCATCATTAAGCATAAGCATAAGATATAATAATTATGGTTAAAAAAAATATGAGCACTTATACTGTAAGCATCATAATCATGAAATTTATCATCAATACAATAATGAAGGGGAAAATGCTACAAAATATGTTTGGATCATTGCACAAGATTTTAACACAATTTCGTTTGGATAAAAAATGGGGTGGTAATGCTAGACTTGATCCTTCTATGGGGATGGTAATGGATAATGTTGAGATATTGCAAGTTGTGGATGTTAAGCCTACTAACGGTTTTTTTATTTGGAACAATATAAGATGTGGAGATAAGATTGTAGAAGAGAGATTAGATAGATTTTTTTCTCTTGTTATTGGATGGGTGATATTTGGGTAACTAGTTCTAATATTTTAGATTGGAAAGAATCTAACCATAGGTCAATCAAATTAAATTACACTCACTTTTTTTTCTCAAGAAATGCATCCTTTAAGCTTTAGCTTATCTGGCTTCAAGAGTCTTCTCTTTAAAAACCTTATGCTTGATAAATAGTAGGAGGGGAAGCTTATTTATGGAGCTATCATGTATTAGAAAAAAAGGTGACACACAATGAGGAGGTGAATTAGTTGTGTCAAAAACTCCACAAAACCAAAGTAATTTAACCTTAAAACCATAGATATGATAATTAAGCATGGAATAAAAGATCCACAACATGACATGAAATCGTAATACCAAGATTTTTGCATGGAAACCATGTTAGGGGAAAAACCAGGGTGAGGATGGAACCCACAATATAATGTACATTCTATTCAAAGTACTATACAATGTTAACAACATTACAATGATAATGCACATGCACTCAATAACACTTCTTGGAACTCATTACACAAATACAAATAGAGAAGTCACATTGCCTTGCCATTTAGATGGACCACAATCCATGTGGTCCATGGATTGTGAACTAGATAATAACATCTTCAACATGCTTGAGTTAATTATATTGAAGTAAAAATTACAACATTTATTCCTGCATGAAATATCCAGCTCAATTATAGATCTCACATCCACACAAATTATCTTGCATCTTCTCAATCATATGATTATAAAATCATTACATTTATACAATCATTAAGCTTTAACAAATAAATAAGGCTCTCATCACCTAATTATAAAAAAACAATCATACACAATAAAATATAGTGAAAAATAGTACACATCAACCAAGATATATATCACACCATTAAATTCACCCTCAAACACATTAAGTATCCAAATCAGTTTTAATCTCTCATTTCATCAACATGTCTGGACCGAACCATAAGAAGATTACCTATCAACCAAGAAAAATAACTTTCAGACCTCCAAATTATGAATTAATTAAGACAATGACACACATCAATGTCCCAAACACACTACACAAATTGACATATGAAAATATTGTAATACTGAGCCACACCAAACCAAATATTGTCACACTATCAGCACTGGACATCTGAAAAATGCCAGTCACAATACAAAAACCTATAACTCAATCCAATAAACATATGAACCTCTATAAATTAAACTAAATGAACCATAGAAATCCATCAACATAATGCACATGTCCATTAAAAATATTTGTTCAACATGATAACCACACCCGACCATTGAACTCACTAAAGAATACATGAACACTTTCCTAAACAATAGTGTTAAAATCATAGGATTGTTGCAAATGAAATGATATTGTCTATGATTTCTCTATATTTCAAATGCAACAATATCTCTCTCATTTATATTGGGAATAATATTATGAAGAGACATGTTTATTCATTAATTATGTAATGAATATTATAACACACACACACACACACAGATATATATATATATATATATATATATATATATATATATATATATATATATATATATATATATATATATATATATATATATATATATATATATATATATATATATATATATATATATACACGCATGCGCGCACGCACACACACGCGCGCGCGCACACACACACACACACACACACACACACAATGAACAAATTGTATCTCAATAACAAAAAGTATGTGAATATTATCCCAACATAATGTACTCATTTTCCAAGAAACTTTAATTTATCAAGTATAAGATTACAACACTACGCCAAATCTATGCCATTATATCTCCTTTTTGCTCCTTTTTTACTTCCACACATTGTTTTAATGTATTTCTATTCTAGTTTTTTAAAACTTAGGTTTAATTTATCTAGTTAGCACTACTACTTGGGGCATATTTTACACCAACTAGAAGAGATCAATCTCAGTTTGGGTAATGTAACATAAAAAATTGGATGTTTTGTTTATGGATATGATGTGGTTTATTTATTATGTGTAAATTCTTATGCCACATTAGGAAAGTGAAAGGATGTTCATGTACAATCCTTTAAAGGAGCTCAAACTAGATCAACCCAACTTAAGGAAGAGTGCCAATGCCAAATCCAAGTCCCTAATCTAGGCACTTTCCCTTAATTACAATTATGCAAATTAATTTGGATTAAGTGATTAGGAAGTGTAATTAAATCAACCAATTGAGATGCAAACAATGAATAAACATGTATGGAAACAAAGAGACATGCAATGATCAAATCTGACACACCAATATAGATATTATGGGATGAAAGATCAACTACAAAAATCAACTTTAAGGTCAAAGAGGAGTATCCACTCAAATTTGGAAAATGGCAATTAGAAACTATTAGAAATTGAAACTATTTAGGATTTGTGACCTGCAGATTGAGGCTTTCCAAATTGCAAATTTAGGGGCTTGAGGATAGAGATAACTTTCCAAGTCCAAGTTGAAACATTTTACAACTTTGAAACATTTTTTTTGTCGGGGGGGGGGGGCATTGATGCAATGCAAGATAGGGGATTCCACAAAGGAGATTTCCTAACCCCTACCAATTAACCACACAACAAAATATATACAATAACATGGATATTAAGATCCACAAAAATGCCAATTCTCATAATAGAATCATAAGATTTTCATTCAACATGCCCAATTGTAAGGCCTTCAGGGTTATGACCAAATATGAAGCAATTTACAATAGTAACTATGCAAGAACTCACAAGATTCAATCTCCTAGCTAGTCAAAATCCACACTCTGGTAGAAACTCCAAGAAGAATCTAAACTTGTGCTCACAAGCCACCAAGAAAACTTCATGTTTCCCAAGATCACACTTATCTACTAGCTCTACTCAAACTTTTCTCCTCTCAACTACTCATTCTTCTCCATGTTGAATGACCAATTGATTCAAGACTCCACAAGACCCCCTTACTTATACCCAACTAAGTCACAAGTCAACTTATAAGATATATTAAATACCAAATGTCATAGAAGGCTTAAAAAACTCATTAAATATACCTAGGACAAATAACCAAGACCCAAATAGGTCTACACAAACTCCCACATCATGATCTCATGCCACATGCATTAAATTATCAAATCTGGAAGAACTTTGTTCAAAAAGTCCAAACAGTTGAGCATCTACAACCACTAGCCAAGTACTATCAAGATCCTACAAGCATTGTCAAACAACATAGTATATGTTAAGCAATAGAATATGTCAAGCTCATTCAGTGACAAAGCACATTGATCAACACTATACCCAAGAACTGACCAATAAAGACCAAGCACAATTCCTTCTATGAATGAGTTCTCCAACTCCAAGGTCCAACCACTTCACCATGAAGGATTGTCAACTACCCTAGGATAATCTTGCATCATACACTCCCAGTGCAAAAATATGTTCTTAGTAGTCTGGAATAACATCTTCTGGGATTTAGCATATAAATCCCAAACTGGTTCCTCACATACATATCCTCTAAGTATTCAACTTGCACACTCTTTCCCTTGTTCCATCTCTTCTTCTTCACATCCATCCTCAGTATGCTACATGTTTTCTTTCTACACCAATATCTAACCCTCTCAAAATCCTTCAACTTAGCTTGGATATAAAAACTTAGGTTCCTTCTTCTAAGTTATTCATTTTGCAAAGGAATCAATGAATGCTTCTTTCCACCTTTCTCAACACTAATCACATTCTTGACACAATCATGGATAGCTCTGAAATGATACTACCAAGGTCTACCAAGCATTATGTGACAACTACTCATGTCCACAAATATCACACAACACTTGATCCTTCTACTACACAATTTGAAAACATATAAGACATTGCTCCCTCACTTCTAAAGAATATTCATCTTACAGCCAACCAATCCTATAAGGAGAAGGATGTCTCACTCTCTTCAAAACAAGCTTTTGAACCATCTCCTCAACAACAAGGTTATCTATACTACCACCATCCAAAATCACCTTGTAGATTTTAACACCATATTTACAATGAGTCTTGAAAAAATTACTCCTTTAACAAGGTTCCAGTGCACTTTTACCAAATAGTACTCATCGAGCCAACAAGCTCTCTCCCTATTTAGGTTCATTGATATGGTCTTTAGCCTCATTCACAACAACAACTCTTCTATCACCCACCTTCTAGAAACATTCATAATATTGATGTCCCTCTTCACCAAAATGAAAAAAATACCTTTAAAGGAAACCTTACCCATCCTCTTCCTGAGCTTGACAAGTTTCAGTTCATCTTTTGCACTCAGTTTATCCTTTGCTGAATGATCTTCCTTCTCTTTTCCATAGGAACTACCTTGATTTCTTCCCTTCAAATTATCTTTTTCCCTCATAGAATATTAATAAGAATCCTCAACAAATGAAATATTTAACATACCAATCTCATCATGAGTATTGAATTTCAAGCCATTAATGTACCACACCATCTTCTCCTTAGAATTTTCTCTCTGCCTAGACTGAATAGTCAACTTGTAGAGCTTCCTTCATAAAAAAATCCTTATACTTCAGATTTTGTAACCTCTTAAACAATTCAAGTTCATAATTAGTAGGTATGAACTTATCCTTCAATTTTTTCACCATCAATCTCCAAAGAGTGATCGTCATTTCACCTTCCTCTTCTCTATCTCTTTACAATTATTTCCACCAAAGAGAAGCACATCCTTTAAACTTAGCTTGTTCCATCCTCACTTTGAGTGAATCTAAAATATCCTCTAACTTAAATTAGTCTTCCAATTCACCAATCTAATCAAATAGGTCTTAGGATTCAAAGTACTTGAGAAATTTCAAACATCCATCTTATGCTTTAGCTTCAACCAAGTGTGAGATCTAGCTAGTCGACCAACTCTATCTTCTATAAATCTCTCCATTATATTAGGTATGTCTTTACCACTTGATCCAACAACCTTAAAGTCTTCAAAAACTTCCTCATAACTATATTTAGTACTCATATGTTGAGGTACACAAGCAGTAGCCCTCACGATCTTATTCTTCATCAATTCCATCTTAGATCTAAAATTTATTTTAATCTTCTCTGAGATCCTTACTTTCATGACATCACAAAGATATTTGATCACCTTAGGGTTCAATATTCATAGAAGAATCTTCTAATATCTTCACAAAACCACTCACAACAAATCCATAAAATCAATCAAATCTCTTAATCTTTATCCCAGGTCTTGGCGCAAATTTTCCTAACTTTGGTGATTTCTCGATACGCTTAGGAAAATTTAAGCTCTCATACCATCTAATGTAGTACAAGGTAGGAGAATATTGAAAGGATATTTCCTATCCCATAGCAATTATCCACACAACAAAATATAAACAAAAAAATAAAGATTAAGATCTATGACAATGCCAATTCTCATAATAGAATCATAAGATTTTTATTCAACAAGCCTGGTTCTAAGGCCTTCTAGGTTATAGCCAGCTACAAAGAAATTCATAATATTAATTCTATAAGACCTTTCAAGATCCAATCTCTTAGCTAGTCTAGATCAACACTCTGGTAGAAATTCCAAGAAGAATTTAAACTTGTGCTAGGAACCCACCAAGAAACCTTCTTATTTCTGAAGCTCACACTTAGCTACTAGCTCTTCTCAAACTTCTCTCTTCTCAACTACTCCTTTTTCTCCATGTTGAATGACCAATTGATTCAAGACTCCACAAGACCCCCTTACTTATACCCAACTAAGCCACAAGTCAGCCTACCAAGTTAGAAATTAAATAAACCCTTCTATTAAATGCCTATTTAAGCTACAAGTCAGCCTATAATAGATATTAAATACCAAATGCCTTAGAAGGCTTACAACACTCTTTAAATATACCTATGAAAAATAACCAAGACCAAAATATGCACACACAAATCCCCACAATCACTCCATGTCACGATCTCATGCCACATGCATTAAATGATCAAATCTGCAAGATCTCTATTTGAAAAGCCCAAATTGGCGAGTGTCAGCATCCACTAGCCAAGAATTGTCAAGCTCCTACAAGTATTGGCAAGAAACATAGTATACACCAAGAAATAATATATGTTGAGATCCTTTAGTGATCAAGTACCTTGGCCAACACTACACCTAAGAACTAGCCAATAAATATTGAGCATAAGTCCTTCAACGACTGAGTTCTCTAACTCTAAGTTCCAAACACTTCACCATGTAAGATTGCAAAATACCCTAGGATGCTCCTACATGACACAATAAAAGGTAGGAGAATACCCCTAGGAGATGTCCTAGCACTTAGAAAATAACCATATAGTGGAATATAAACAATAACATAGAGATTTATGTCCAAAATAGTACCAACTCTTGTAATAGAATGATAAGATTTACATCCAACATGCCCAACTATAAGACCTTCTAGGTTGTGGCCATAGACAAAGAAAAAATTCCAACTCCAATCCTACCTATCCTAGATATGTAACGTAAAAACAATTTGATAGAAACCTCTAGTGAGATCTAAACTTGTGCTCGCAAGCCACCAAGCAACCTCCTTATTTCTAAATTGCAACCTCTAGCTCTTCTCAAACTTTTCTATCTCTGCTACTCCTCCATAAATGATGTGGAATCCTCCAATAATGATTAGTAAACATGATTTCTAATCAACCTAAATCCTTATATAGCTAGCTAAGCCACAAGTTGGCTAGTCAAGCAATTAATTACAATATAGGTCCAACCTTGGAAGAGTAAACCAAAACTAGAGCAAATGTGAAAAAAAATCAATGCTAAGTTATATTTAGGTCCATGCATGACCCAAAAATATGCCCCTAACTTATAAAGATCCCATTTCATCATAAAGAACCACACAATATGAAAAACTCCATAATTTATGTGAAACTGGCTAAAAATTGATACCTGACGAAAATGGAAATATCTCCCACTTCTGATGAATTAGGACTTGTGCTCTTAGATTTAGAAATTATTTTGTGTCCTATTTAAGCCCCTCAAACCAAGAAGTTTAATTCCTTAATGATAAAAAGCTACTTGACACACAAATAGCACATAGAAAACATAAAATACATCTCCAACAACAAGGTAAAACAACTCTAACTTCAACACAATCCATCCAATTCTTAAGTGCTCATAGGAAAAGGTTCAAAAACACATCTCAAACACATCCCTAACCTTAGAAACTATAACTCCACAAAATTAAGCATAAATTCCCTCCATATAGGATTCTTGACTTCCCTACAATGCTCCTGCATCAAACACCCTAGGTGAGAAGAAAATATGTTCTTAATAGCTGGAAGAACATCTTTCAAGGTTCAACACATAAACCTCAAATTGGTTCTTCACAAAATTTCCTCCACCATATCAACTTGTACACTCTTTAATTTATTCTTCTTCTACAAATATGATCTTCACATCTGTCGTTAGTGCATAATAAATTTTCTTTCCACTTTGATCTCTAACCCTTTCAAAATCCTTCAACTCAACTTAGCTACCTATACTCAAGTTCCACCTACCAAGTTCTTCATTAATAAAATGAATTAGGGAATGCTTTCTATGACCTTTCTCAATAGTAATCACATTCTTGACATAATCATGAATAACCCTACAATCATACTTCCAAGGTCTACCATGTAATATGTGACAACTAATCATGTCGATAATATTACACAACACTTGATTCTTATACAACCCAATCTGAAAGTCAATAAGATGTATTGCTCCCTCACTTCCAAAGCATGTTCATCTTGTAACCAGCCAATCCGATAAGGACAAGAATGTCTTACCCTCTTTAAACCAAGTTTCTGAACCATTACTTCAGCATCTAGGTTATCAGTACTACCACCATCTATAATCACATTATAGATCTTACCACCAGACTTACAATGAGTCCTAAGAAAATTCCTCCTTTGACAAGGTTCTAGTGTCCTCTTTCCAAGAAACACTCTTTGAATCAATAAGTTATTCCTATCCTACTCAGGTTCATTCACCAATTCTTTGACCTCTTGCACCACAACACTTCTTCTATCACTAGCCTTAGGACATTCATAAGCTCTATGTCCTTCTTCATGACCTCTGTAGCAAGTACCCTTAAATGCACCTTTATATATTATCTTCCTCTTTTCAATAGGTTTTAGTTCATCTACATAAATTGGTTTATTCTTCACCAAGTGATCCTGCTTCTCCTTTCCTTGAGGATTACCTCAATGTCTCCTCTTCAACTTCTCTTCTACTCTCAAATCATACTAGTATGTTTAGTTGAACCACATTTAGTACTCATATGTTGAGGTAAACCACCTATAACACTTATGATGTCAATGATATTATTAATCTTCATCAACTCCATCTTAGATTGGAAATCTACTTTAACCTTCTCTGAGATTCTCACTTCCACAGCATCATAGAGATCTTTAATCACCCTAGGATCAAATCTTATTGGCATCTTCCAAGATTGTCACAAACCCTCTACAATAATCAACTAGATCCAACCTTCGCTCTCATAATCTTCACCCTAGGTCCTGGTCCAAACTACCTAAACTTTGGCAATTTGTCTACATGCTTAGGAAAAACATCACTCTGATACCACCTGATACAGTAAAAGGTAGGAGAATCCCAAAAGAAGATGTCCTATTCCACAACAAATATCCACATAGAAAAAAACAAACAATAACACATAGTTTAGATCCAAAATAGTGCCAACTCTCTTAATAGAATCATAAGATTTACATCCAACATGTCTAACTATAAGGCGTTTTGTGTTGTGGCCATATAAAAAAGAAAAAAATCCAACTCAAATCCTAGCTAGCCCAAATTTTTAACATAACAACAATATGGTAGAAACCACTAGCGAGATCTAAACTTGTGCTTGAAAAGCCACCAAGCAACCTCCTTGTTTCTAAACCACAACCACTATCTCTTCTCAAACTTCTCTATCTCAAATATTTATCCACCAATGATGTGGAATTCTTAAATAATAATTATTAATCATGATATCTACATCAATCCAAGCTCTTTATATAGCTAGCTAAGCCACGGGTCGGCTAGTCAAGCAATTAATTACAATATAGGTCCAACCTTGGAAGATTAAACCAAAACTATAGTAAATGTGAGAAAAAATGAATTCTAAGTTATATTTAGGTTCACACATGACCTAAGAACATGTCCCTAACCAATAAAGATCTCATTTCATCATATGAAACCATGCAAGATGAAAAACTTCATGTTTTACAAAAAAATTGATGAAAATCAATACCCAAGGAAAACTACAATATCTCCCACCTCTTGATGAATTAGAAATTTCAATCTTAGATGTAGGTAGTATTTTAAGTCTTATTTAAGCCCCTAATACCTAAAATTATAATTCTTAAGGACCAACAACTAAATGACGCACAAATAGCATGCATAAAATACAAAATACAACTCCAACAACAAGGTAAAACAACTCTAACTTCAATACGATCCATCCAATCCTTAAGTGCTCATAGGAAAAGGTTCAAAAACATGTCTCAAACACATCCCTAACCTCATAAACCATAACTCCAAAAACTTAAACATGAAGCTCCTATATGTAGGATTGTTTATTTCCCTAGGATTCTCCTACATCATTGCATCAAGGATCCTTGGTCAATCCTGAGTTAAGGAATCAACCTCAAGGAGATAATGCATATAAAAATCAAGACACCTCTAAATATTCACCTCACTTGTATAACCATATTGGAAGGATTCAATCTATTCTCTGCAAAGATGTGTCAAAACTTGTAAGAAGATGATGATGCAAGAGTCTCCAAAAAATTAATAGATCTAATAATAATAAATAATAGGTCCATGAAGATTTTGTTATGTTCTACCTTTTCTTTGTTATCTTTTTCTTGGATTTTTCTAAAATTATTTTTGGTGGTTGGCTTACTAGGAAACTAGAGAGCCGAGGCATATGTTAGGGAAAATTTTGTTAACTTATTGATACTTTAGAGCTGTTGAGAAACTACAATGAATACGCATTATAAAATTCAAATGTGTTTGATACAGTCACTGTTAAAGTTATTATGAGTAATGGATGAGAGAATGGTGTTAGAATATATAGTCCACTCATATGATTGAGGGGGTGTGGTTGGGGGTGATATCACCAACTACGTTAACCTTCAACAAACTTAACCATGTGATTAATATAAATTGAAACCACAACAAGATACTCATACACAATTAACACCAGATATGTTAACTAGGGAAATGCTTGATCTGAGGGATAACCCCGGTGGGGATGGTACCCACAAGATAATATACTAATATAAATATTATTTGTTAGAGGATAGACCCTATTAGTTTTCTACTACAACAATATATACATATGAATCCCTATTAGGAGACTTTGAATCTCTGTTAGAAGTTGTGAAGACAGTTGAACCCACTGCCCAAACAACTTCAACATTAAGATCAAAGAACCCACATTTCAAATTATCTCTTTATTATTCCTTAAAAAATAATAGAATTGAAATGTACTTCCTCCTCTATCTTTGTCCTATCAACTAGAATTTTTCTCCTTAAGATCTTGTAACCAGATCTCATACTGTGCATCCAATGATCCCTTGGATTGCTTACACACATTCACTAAGAATTCTTCTCCTTCTTGCACTTTGCACTAATACTTCACAGTCCACTTGATCATCTTGATCCAAGTCGCTCTCACAAACAAAGAAAACAACTTTCCTTTATACCATATCTTCATAATAATTCCCTTAGTCGGCCTTGAGGCTTTTCCAATTAATTAAAATAAGATAATGAATTAATTTACAATTATAACAATAATGTCAGCTCATAGTTTTTACAAAACCTTACATGAATTTTTTGCACATGCTAGTGTCACCTCACAATTTTCATTTATCACTATTATTTGTACATCACCTTCATTACATCTCTGATGAAAGATAGAGATAGATCATCAGAACTCTATTTTCCAATGCTCTATTTCTACACTACTTCTAGTAGAACATGTATAACTTCTATACAATATCAAATCAGATTTAGTCCTTTAAACCACATCATCAAGACAACCTCAGGAATATTTCCTCCACTACACATCATTTGAAACTTCCTCAGCTCCTACGCATACTAAGATTACTGACTGTTATTTTTCTAGTCTTAACAAAATTACTGTTATGTTGACATCAATGACAAATGTAGTCATGAATGCAACATATCAATACTCTCCAATGCTTAAAATACTCCCCCAATGTAGTATCATCAACATTCATGCTAACAATCTCCTCCTTTGGCATTTATGGCAACATAGATGAAAGAAATCTAGGTTCCAAGAATACAGAATTGTACTCTATTGTTGTCATCTACTCAAGACCTCTTCATCAATTTGAAACCTTCTCAAACATTGTATTGTTCTTCTTCTTCTTTTAGGATCGACAATAGTTGTTCAAAGGAAAAAAATTACAATACTTTTTGGTTGCATCTACACACTTACACTTCCCTTTGCGCACTTACCTATTCTTCTATGCACTTACATGAATCTTTCTAAATATCTCTAAAGATATAACTCTCCCCCATTTCCATCTCAATAGATGCTTCTCTTCCTGTTGCTAATTTACATTCTCTCAATATGATTTTCATGTAAATTCTCTCCCCCATTGACATCAATGTCAGAGGTGTCAATCACAATACCAATTGTTACATGCTAATTGCTAATCAGCTACTCAAATCGTCAACCAGCTGGAGTGTCCAAAGACACTATTCAATACCAAATACCTAGAGCCCTCTATGACTTAGTACATATCAGATACTCCCCCATACATGAAGCATCAACATTCAGTCTAGTCTAACCACAGTGCTCTATACTACTGGACTGATGCACTACTCGCATCAACTACTCTAAAGTAGGTAGGGGCATAACCCCTAGCATACCTCTTAGGTACTCAAAATTATCTTTAGGAAAAGGCTTCATAAAAATGGCTGTAATCTGATCTTTATTGTTTACATACTCCAACCATATCGCTTTCTCTACTACCTTCTCTCTCAAAACATGATACTTTATGGGTATGTGCTTTGTCATAGAATGTAATACTAGATTCTTAGACATTTTTACTATACGTGTGTTATGACAATAAATGATAATAGGTTTTGTAAATGCAATTCCAATATCCTTCAACATTTCTTTCATCCATATAACTTGATTACAATTATTTGTTGCTACAACATACTCTACCTCAACTATACTCTGAGATATACAGTCCTATTTCTTTCTAAACCAAGAAACCAATCTTCATCCATGAACGAATGCTCCACCACTAGTGCTTTTTCTTTCATCAATAGTGCCTTCCCAATCTGCATCAATATATGTGCACATGGTGAAATCACTTGAGCTATCATACCATATTCCATATTTAGATGTGCCCTACAAGTATATGGATATCCTCTTTATTGCTACATAATGATACTCTTTTGGATCAGCTTAAAATCTTGCTACAATCCTAACTACATTTTCTATATATGGTCTAGTATTAGTCAAATATTGCAATCCTCCAATCATAGATCTATACTTTTTTCTACTCAATTGTAGGTGTCTCATCTTTACTAGATAACTTGTGACCAATTATCATGGGTGTACCAACAGGTTTGCAACTTTCCAAACCAAATATTTTCGACAAATCTTTTAGATATTTAGTTTTTGAAATAAATATCACATATTTGTTCTATGCAATTTGCAATCCTAGCAAAAATTTCATTTCTTCTATCATGCTCATTTCAAATTCATTTTTCATCTCTTCAAAAAACTTGTCACTTTATTCATCATTTCCTCCAAATATTATATCATCCACAAATATGAGAATGATAAATAGATCATCATTAGTTTTTCTCAAATAAAAATTACCATCTGATGTACCTTTGATAAACCCAAGCTTTGATAATACCTATGCAACCTTGCATATAAGGTTCTAAGTGCTTACTTCAAACCATACAATGCTTTGTTTAATATGCACACGAAATATTTATCTCTTGTCATAGGGAATCCATCAGGTTGCTTAATGTACACTTCTTCTTCAAGTTCTCCATTAAGAAAATTTGACTTGACATCCATCTGATAAACCTTGAAATTCTTTCTTGTTGCATAAGCCAAGAACATCCTTACTACTTCCATTCTTGCCATACGTGCATAGGTTTCTTCATAATATATGCCTTCTTGCTATGAGTATCCTTTGCAAACAAGTCTAACCTTGTTTCTTACGACTTCTCCTTGCTAATTCATCTTATTTATGAATACCCATTTTGTTCCTATCACATTCTTGTATGTAGGTCTAGGAACTATTTCCCATGCCTCATTCTTCACAATCTAATCTAGTTCTTCTTTTGTAGCTTGCATCCAATGACAATCCTTACATGCCTCATCTGTACTATTAGGTTCCACTTGATAAATTAGACACAATTCCTCATTCACTTTGTTCCTTGTCATCACACCTTTTTCTTTACTCCCAATTATCTACTCTAGAGGGTGATTCTTTGTCATGTTACTGCTAGAAGTTGGAGTTGACATCTCAACTCTAATCTCTTCGCTAGGTTTAGATCTATGTACTTATCTATGCTCAATAGATATTTCATTTTGCAAGTCATTGTTAGTCTCAAAAAGAACTTCAACATTATGTCTAAGAAATCTGGAATTATCCCTATCTTCATTAGAATTATAATCTACCATCTTCTCTCTAGTACCTAACTTTTCATGAATCCTTACATTTGTGCACTCAACTATTGTGTTCTATAGTTGAAACATCTATATGCTTTTCTTTTCAATGAGTAACCAAGAAACATGCCTTCATTGCTTCTAGGATCAAACTTACTTATATCATCATCTCTCTTTATGTAACACTTACTTCCAAATATTCTAAAATACTTGACTGATGGTTAATGACCAAACCATAACTCATAGGGTGTCTTGCTTATACCTTTTATAATCTATACTCAGTTCAAATTATATATTGCAATGTTAACTACTTCTCTCCAAAATGTTTTTGAGACATCATTCTCAAATAACATCACTCTTGCTACTTCTGCTATTGATTTTTTCCTTATTTTAGAAATCCCATTTTTTTCAGGTGTTCTAGGTGGATATCAAGTGTTCTGGATGAATATAACTATCTTTTTTTTCCATTCTCTTCACAAAACATGTTGAACTCTCTCGAGGTGAACTCTCCTCCTCTATCTAGTCTTAAACACTTAATCTTAACACTAGATTCATTTTCAACTCTATTCTTCAATATCTTAAATTTCTCAAAAGCTTCAGACTTCGCTTTAAGAAATGCTACCCACATCATCCTAGTGAAATCATAAATAAAAATCATAAAGTACCTTTCACCATAGAATCCTCTAGTTCTTGTAGGACCACCCAGATCTATGTGAACAATTTCCAATTTATTTGTAGGTGAGATTTTCTTTCTAGGAAAAGACACTTTCCTCTACTTAGCCAAAATACATTCCTTGTAGACAACATTAGTAGGCTTAATAATTTTACATAGATCCCTTACTACAAATGTACTACTAACTTTCACAATATTATCAAATTTTATATGACAAAACCTTCTATGCCATAACCAACTATTATCAACCTTTGCAACCAAACATGTTATTTCAATAGGATACAATTGAAATACATTACCTCTAGATTTGGTTCCAGTACCAATCAACTTATCATCTTTGTCTTTGATCATGCAAGTGTTCTCTATGAATTGCAACAAATATCCTTTGTCTACCAACTATACAACACTTAAAAATTTATGTTTCAAACCATTAAAAAAATAAACATCATCAGTGTTAGTTTTAGCATCAAGAGTAATAGATCCAATCATTTTAATATGACAGGTTGTATTGCTACCAACTCTAACAATACCTCCATCATGATTTTTGAACATAAAATATTTGTTCATATCACCAATTCTATGATTTGAACATCCACTATCAATTATCCAATCTGATTTCTTCTCAACTTGGGTAACTAGAGCTCTCTCTTCTCTAATTTCTCTATCAAGGTTATCTTCCTTAATAGCCACAAATCCTAATTCATCATCACTTTCACTCTAATTTTTTTCATCCTAATTCCTCTAAACTTTTTCTCTCTTTTAGGGCATTTAGATGCATAATGACCATACTCATCACAAGTCGAACATTTAAATATTTTCTTACCATCTTTTTCTCTTAATATCAGAAGGGCAATTTGTTGTGGTCCCACAACACATGCCCCATTCCTCACTAGGAATGGGGACCCCCTACTTTATTTGGACTCCTGAACTCATAGTTCGGGATTTGATAAAATATTAGAGCCAAACAGTTAAAAAAACTTAGAAAATCAAAAAAACCCAAAAATTTAAGAAATTTAAAAGGCAAAAAAATATAAAAATTTAAAAATATAAAAATTGGAAAATTAAAAAAATATATATATATATATATCCATCGTATAAGCGAGCACATGCACCAAGAAGGTGTGCACCGCACACCCATGCACTTGTGCATTGTGCACCTACTCAGTGGTTGAGGTTATAAAAACCCCCAATGCTGCCCAAACAGTTCAATATTTTATGCTTCTTTTGTAAACGGTGCACAAGGTAAGGATTGGGTCAAGAAACCTTTTCCCCTTGATCGAATACCTAATACAATGATCTTTCATGCACGTGCCCACCCAAAAAGAGGTTGATGAAAGAAAGTAACAATTCCTAACTTTGTGGCCCAATCTCCTATCAGGCCTGAGACAATCTACCAGCTTGATCACTTGGTTGGATACTATCACCCTCTAGAGAGGAAGGGAAAGAATAAAAGAAAGAGGACCTCCCCTTAGAGGATTTAAGTAGAACAACTTGCAACATAGGCACTTCCATAATAGCAAGAAAAAAGTGCACAAGGGTTTGATGATACTGGAGCTACTCAAGTCCAGGATGAACCTAAGTTGCCTCTCATTGTGTCCAGCCAACCAAAAGAGGGTGAGATTCCATAGGCCACCATTCCTCCTACACAAGAAGAGATAGCTTCTCCTTCTACCTCCAAGAAACAAAAGAAAAGGATTAATATCTAGATGAAAAAGAGGCAAATGATCAACAAAATATTGGTGCCTTCCCCATCTATTCCTAAAAGCATTCTAGAGCGAGATGAAGAGGAACAAGAATAAGAATCAGAAGAGAAACTAGAACAAGTACCCCTACAAGGAAGAACTTGACTAGCAAGAGCTACAGAGTTACAAAGGAGAAAGAGTGCCATGGGTACGTCACCATCCACCCAAGCATAACCTTTAGAACTCTCTTCTTTGAAAGATGAAGTATAGTAGTGGGTGGATGAATAGAGTGAAGAGGGCAATGACATTTTTTCAATGTTAGATTTTGATTTTATGCCTATAGGTACACAGTTGATTGGGAATAAGATTAGGGGCACTCCTATAGGTGAACCTCAAAAGGAAGACTAGATGCAAATGTTGCCAGATATACAGGGTCCTGATCTTACTCACCCATCTGCACCACAAAGTACAATGGCAGATAAGGGCTCAGTTACTCCTCCACGTTTGAGTTCAGAAGAAGAGTAGATTCAGAAGGAACCATCATAGGAGGAAGGACCAGAATAGATAGGGACTAATCAAGTGTCAAAGGAGGGACAAATGGTACAATATTCTCAACTACCTTCCCAAGAAATAGAGGTTCAAGCTATAGGGTCTAATGAGACTAAGGCTATAGAAGAAGAGCCCTCCCAATATGAGACAACACCTAGCAAGAGTGACAAAGGGAAGGAAATTGTAGAACATGCTCCTTCATCATCAAGAGCTAGGTCCCCAGTAGGGTGCTTCCCTAGATTGATTTGGAAGGAAATAATGAGTACTAAGCCTCAATTCCATTCTTTAGAGGAAGTCATTTGTGACATTGTAAAGATTTTGAATAAACTTGAGTCTTCATCACATGAGGAAATGCCATTGGCATTTGTCACCAGTACACAAAGCCAAAAATTGTTTGCACAAGTGGCTATCCCTCTGAAAGAAACAGATACGAAAGGCCTTGGTCTTAAGGATTACAAATTGAAGGATGTTATGTCGGGGAGGCCTACATGAGATTCAGCCCAATTGATGATGACCATGGGGGTCAAAGAGTTCCTCAAGAACATGGAGAAAGATGAGGTTGTACTCCAAACACTTCAAAGGTAGGTTGAGATCCTAAAAGGATATCTAGCCGAAGTAGTTGATCCTCTTGATCCTAAGCACCCTGAGAAGACTTTGAATACTATTCTTAGAGAAGGGGGAGCAGCACATATTTATGCATTTTTGAAAGCCTATTAGTATTGGCGATAAAGTTTTGAAGAGAAAGGTATCTTGATCATCATAGGGAATTTGAAGTTACTGCATGCTATGCAGGAGAATGTGAATAAGATTGTAGCAATTATAAAGCAAGACTTTAGTATTATGGATAAAGTATGGGCTTGGAGTAAGGATTTGCAAACTTTACAAGCCATAAAGGGCCAAAAATTCCTAGTTTTGATTGATGTATATACCAAAGAAGAATTAGATATGATTGATGAGACCAAGCCCGAGAGCAAATTTTGGAAGCAGAGAGACACTATAGCAATGCGTGCTTGGATATTTTTACAGATGAGGAAAGAGAAAAGTTCTTACCCATAGAGATAGTGGTTGAGAATTTTAAAAATATTTTTGTAGAGGTTATTGATGATGAGGACATCCGACAAGCATTCAAAATTGAAGAAGCATATTAGAATCGAATACCAAACTTAGGGATTTTGTTGATACTTGAATTGAGGTAGAAAATTATCAACAAAAGGTCAAAGATAAATATGAGGTTTTATATCTACCATATGCAGCTAAGATTACTAAGATGATAGAGGAATTCAAGGGAAAACATCCAAACATAGCTTTGGGATGAAGAAGAACAAAACCCAAATGCCAGAATTTCAATTTTGACACTCAATAAAATTTTGAAATTTTGACCTTGTCAAACTCCACAAGTATGTAGGTACATAGATCTGTAGCTCCACAATTTGAAGGTGCACTGATAGTTAACTGCTTGTTCCAAAAATAACATTTTCCATGCATTGAAAATGCATTATGATAGCAGTTTAACTTTGACACACACCTAGTGAAGGACCAACTTCTAATTTTGGCACCTCCAGACACTCCTACTGCGACTGAAGGCTTCCTCTTCTTTTCTCTCTCATAATTTCTTTGTTTTAAACATGTAGAAGGCTCATGCATCCAATTAATGAATAAAATATAGATGGAGTCCTACTAAGCACCAGATCAATTTGCCACCTAGGTGCATTGGAGACTATGACACTTTCAAAAAAATGTTCTTGGAACAAATCAAAACATTCATTAACCCTATTGTGATGCATCAACAATTTATATCAATGAAAAGGGGCCCAGCTAAGATAGTTTCTTGCTTCAACCATTGCTTTCATATGGCATATTGCAAGCTAGAGATGCCATACACTATACCAGTTGAAGCTGCTATTCAAATTTATCTAAATGCTATGGACCATCTTATTGCAATTTTTTTGAGAAAACTTCTTGTAGAAAATATTGACACATTGGATAAAGTCTTTGTAGAGGCAATTAACTTCACTAAGCAAGCTAATCCTAATAGAGGAGGATTAATGCTTCTAGCTCTAGCTATCACAACAATGCCATCATACCCTACCAAAGTACCCACAATGCCTAGTCAATTCATACCTATGAATCTAGATCCATTATAATAAGCACCCACTCCACAAAATCTCGCTCTAACATATCCAAGGTTTGAACCTCCAAAAGCTGCTTTCTTTGAGCAAAAGGTAGCAGCACCCGCTAAAGCAGACAATGGTTTTGTTTCTAAATTTGGACATATAAAAAAGACTATGTCCCAAATGAACAATGAACTGACTCATCTTAGGTTGTCTCAAGGACAAAACAACAACTTCCAAAGAAATAATGTTGGTCTATATAACAAAAATTATGGCAAGAATTATAACAGGAACTTTAGTTGGAACAACAACAACAATACAGGAAACAATAATGGGGGAAACAACTTCAATGCTCCTAATCATATTAATGGTTTCCAAAGACAGAACTAACCATGGAACACTTGATCGAATAGTGGAAGTATTTCTATTGATAACAATAATAAAAATGTTCAGTATGTCAATTTTAATCAATATGACAATAGTCAAAATGTACCCAACAATGATGGTTTGTATTTCAATGGGAATCAAGAGATGGCTCAAAGTTCACAAGTGAATTATAATGCTTCTCCTATCTAGTTTAACACTATGTTACTAGAATCCTATGATTCTACATAGAATGTGCACGTGGAACAACCACCTAGCAAAGAGTTCTCTTTTCCATTCAATCAGAAACCTGACCTTCAGCATGATGAGATGTTTTCTTTTCACAATGACAATTGAAATAAATATAATCTGAGAAATAGAAAGGAACATTTGATGGATGGGATTCCTCTAGGTTTACAACCAACTCCTCCTGATCTGTGAGTAAGTAACAATTTGGCACCAATTAGGCCACCATATGGAGGACAAAAGAATTAGAGTCAAGTGAATGTACCAACAATAGTGAAAAATCCTACTTGGTCTACTAAGAAGTATAGTGTCATCGAAGACTTGAAAAGAACCAAAGCAAATATGTCCATGTCAAAATTGTCTACAACAGTTAGAAACGCTCATGAAGACTCTAGATCATCCAAAGGTATCTCACAATATGAATACTACCCCTCAAAAGATAGTGTCTCAACAAGTCAATGCAGTAGAAGCGATGCCCACTATGTTTATAGACAAGGTTGAAGTACCCCCATTTCTACTCAGCATTAGGATATATGGAAGAATCTCCACAATTTCTTGATTGATTCAGCAGCCTCATGTAATGTCATGCCACTATCAATAGCACAAATTTTAGGGGTCAATCCTCGACCTTCTAATTGGATAGTGATATAGTTAGACAAGACCAAGGTGAAAGTTATCGACGTATCGAAAGACATTTGGATATAGTTGACAATCGATCCCCAGATCCAAGATGTCATTCATATACATGTGGTTGAAATTTTAGAGATGTATGGGTTGCTCCTGATTAGAGAATGGACAAAATGCCTAAGAGGATGGTTTTCTATTGATTTCACTCAGTTATGGTTACCATGGAAAGGGTTGAACAATCAAATCAAGATAGATGTAGAACCCAAATTGAAAACAATGATTACAAACTACAATGCCCCAAATGAGATAGCATTCTTACAATCAGGTTTGGGTTCACATAAGGTGATGGCATTCAACACTATTCCAATCAAAGCATCCCAAGATCAGGATAAGGAACTTGAGATATCAATCCCAAAGGATGAGATCCTGACACAATTCATAGATAATATGGTGACTAATTTGTAATGCTTGGGAGAAGAAGTTGACCCCAACATCTTACTTCTCCCTAGATTCTATCAATTACACAAAGTTAGTAACTTTGAAATTGAATGCTCATCATGCCAAGAAGCAGTTACAATGGTGTTAACACATATAATGCAAGGCAAGGATAACCACATTCCAAAAAAGGGACCTGTGGAAGATCAAAGTAATATAAACTCAATTGAGTCGGTAGGGCAGATCAAAGAAGAAATTGAAGATCTAAATGTGTCATACAGTGATACCTCTTTAGATGGGGGAGGTTTTTCTTCTCCTCCTCCAAGGATGGTTAAAGTCCAAAGAAGAAGATGATATGTAAAAGTTAAAGGATGGACTTTAGTAGTCATTAATCCTAAACCTAGAGTTGAGGAAATCAAAGAATTGATAAGGGAAATTTAGGATAAACAAGAAAACCACACACTTCATCTATCTATAGATTACAAAGGGGAATCATCAAGTCCACCCCACAAGAAGTTGTAATGGGTGCCCAAGAAACAATCTTTCAACTTTCAGATCAAAGAAAAGTTATGAAGGAACAAGCACAAGGTTAAAAGGCCCAAGGAAGATCCAATTTGGACACTTCACTTTGATGGTTCCAAATGCGAATTAGGGGCTAGAGTAGGTATAGAATTGGTTAATCCAAAAGGTAAGTCCTTTTATGTAGCATATCAATTACAGTTTAGATGTACTAACAATGCTACAAAATATTAAGCATTGATCCAAGGACTTCTCTTTGCACTCGAGAAAGGAGTTGCAGCCCTCATAATCGAAGGAGATTCTCAATTGGTTATTCGAAAAGTAAAATTATTATACTCTTGCAACAAAAAAAGGTTACTTTCCTACAAGAAAAGATTATGGGATTTACTGGATAATTTTAAAGCTTTACTGGGATTTACTGGATTTACTGGGATTTACTGGGATTTACAAGATTTACTGGATTTACTGGGATTTACAAGAAAAGGTTTTTAGTAGAGTTGGTTGCTGCCCCATATATTCTAGACAATATTACAAACTTTCAAGTCTTTCAAGATGATCAACACATACTTGAATTTATCATGTGCAATGGTCACTTTAAAGGGCAAGAAATTGATGACAATCTAGATGACAAGCCTAAGGACGAAGAACTTGAAGATGAAAATGGGATCCTGAATTTAAAGGCTAACACTATTCCCAAAGGGATGGTTGAGCTAGAATTCATTTTTCATCATGATGAATTAGAACTTAATAAAAGAATGATCCAAGAATAGGGTATTGAGGAGTGTGATGAATACAACCTAGGAATTGAAGAAGATCCAAGGATGGTCCAAATAGGGAAAGCATGCAATGCACAAGAAAGGGAAGAAATGCTCGAATTGCTTACTTACTGAGTATAGAGATGTCATTGCTTGGAGCTATAAAGAATTAAAGACATATGATCTTGAGATTATAACGCATGACATCCCATTGAAACCAGATGCCAAGCCTTTTTGGCAAAGACAAAGGCCTATTAATCCCATCCTTGAGCCCCTGATAATGAAGGAAGTCAAGAATTTGCTGGATGCAAAGATAATATTTCCCATTCACCATTCTACATGGGTGGCTAATTTGGTTCCCATGTGGAAGAAGACTGGAGAGATCCACCTTTGTGTTGATTTTCATAACTTGAACCTGGCATCTCAAAAGGACAATTATCCTCTACCCTCACTTCATGAGGTTTTGCAAATTATAAATGGTTCAAATATGATGTCTTTCCTAGATGAATATTCAAGATATAATCAGGTGATGGTTGAAGAAGAAGATCAACTAAATACAACTTTCACAACTAAATGGGGAACTTTTGCTATAGGAGAATGCCATTTAGACTAATTAACGTAGGGGCTACATTTTAATGAGCCATGGATGAAGCTTTTAAGGGATTGGTAAATAAGTGTATAGTCATCTACATGATGATTTAACCATTTTTTCAAAACATCGAAGCACTCACATTGCTGATTTAAGGTGGGTATTCAATAGATGTCCCAGGTACGACATATCCCTCAACCCTAAGAAATGTTCATTCGAGGTCACTAAAAGAAAGCTCTTGGGTCATATCATTTCTGAGGTCGGGATCTCCATCGATCCTAATAGAATTGAAGATATTCTTAAATTAGCACCTCCTCGCGGTCGAAAGGAACTAAAGTCTTTCTTCAAGAAGATAAATTTTGTGTGAAAATTCATAAGTGGATTTGCAGAGATAGTTTATCCCCTTAATGATTTACTCAAAAAGGGGGCTAAGACAAAATGGGTTCCAGAGATTAAGAAATCATTCAAAGATATCAAAGTGGCTATTTCTATAGCTCCAGTCTTAGTAAGTCCTAATTATGAGTTATAATTTAAGATATATTCTTTCACTTCAAAACACTCTTATATTGGGATCCTGAAACAAAACAAGGAAAAGGAAGATGAAAGAGCAATTGCTTTTATGAGTTGCCCTTTGAAGAATTTTGAGTTAAAATACTCAAACCTTTATAAAAAAAATCATTAGCATTAATCAAGGCAGTAAAGAAGTTCTGTCACTACATACTAAGAAGTAAGGTGTATGCAATCATACTTGATCCAACAGTAAAGATGCTTTTGATGTAGAATAAACTCAGTGAAAGATGAGGTAAATGGATGGCCATACTTCAAGAATTCAATTTGGAAATTAAACCTATGAGATTAGTTCAAGGTGAAGGGTTGTCAAGAATGATAGCTGATATCTAGGATAGAGATGAAAAGGAGTTCAAGTTTGACAGTGAAACAAATGAAGATGATCAGGATAAGAGGATTGTATCTCAAGTTGATATTGGCCAAGGTGTGGTCAAAGATGTTTGGTATCAAGACATTGTTTATTATCTTCGACAAGACTAATGCCCTGGTTGGATGAATAGTCCACAATGTAGGGGACTCAAAATGAAGTGTGAGTCCTACATGTTACATGAGAACAAGTTGTATAAAAGGAACTATGAAGGGATTTATCTGAAATGCTTAGGCTGTGAGGAAGAAAAGGAAGTCTTGGAACACTTTCATGACAAGTATGGTACAAGACATGGTTCAGAAGAAGCAATGGCTCACATAATTCTAAGATCGGGTTATTTTTGGCCCTCGATATTCAGAGACACTTTCGAGCATGTATGCTCTTGCCATATCTGTCAAACTAGTGCCAATAGAGAAAGGAATCTAGTGATGCCCTTACAGCCTGTGTATGAGATACGCCCCTTTAAAAAGTGGGGGTTGGATTTCATTGGTCTAGTCAATCCACCATCATCAACTAGAGATGAATTTATTCTCATAGCTATGGATTAATGCACATGATGGGCAAAAGTAGAAACATTCAAAAATTACACTACTAAGGTGGTAATAGACTTCTTGAAAGAACACATTGTTACTAGGTTCAGAATGCCTTTTTCCCTTGTGTGTGATAATAGGTCTACCCTCGCATCTAAATTATTGACCCAATGGGCATTTGAAAATAAATTCATTATCAAGTTCTCTTCAAATTACTACCCACAAGGAAATGGGGTAGCATAATCTACAAACAAGAACTTGATCACAGTAATAAGATGATTGTTGAAGGAGAATCTTAGGGATTGGCATATGTAACTCAAATATGCCTTATGGACAGATTGAGTGAGAGTCAAAAATTCCTTAGTGACTTCTCCATATTTGCTTGTCTATCGACAAAAGCTAGTGTTCCCATTTAATCTTAGAATTCCTATTTTGAATTCATGAGTGGGTATGCTAAAGATGTTGATAAAGTACAAATCAAATTGATGAATCTTTTAGAGATGGACAATAAATGGATAGCTGCATTGGAGCACATGGCTAAACATCAAGCTATTGTGGAAAGATGGTTTGAGAAGAGAGCCATGATCAAATCATTCAGGATTTCCAACCTTGTTCTACTCTGGGATAAGGCGAAAGAAAATCCAGGTAGCCATACTAAGTTTCAACATTTGTGGATGAGCCCTTATCAAATTGCAAAATTTTTTGGAGAAAACACTTTTAGGCTCAGTTCCTTACAGGGGGAATTTCTTCCCTTACCCATAAATGGGTAGTTTCTAAAGCATTATTTTGAAGCCTAAAAGACACCAAAAAAAATTAAATTAGTTAGATTTTATTTCTGCATTTAGCTTAGATTTTTATTCTTGCAAGTGTGTTTATTTCTACATGTGTGTTTGCTTTCATGTTGCATGTTTTCTTTTAGTTGTGTGTTTCCTTTCAAAGTTGTGTCAGTCCTGGGGTAAGGTATACTTGAGATTTTACTAACTATTTTTTGGTTTTGATTTCAGGAAGAGGTATTTCTTTTTCAAAACATTTGGACGATTGTGTGTCTTGTACCAACCAAGTAACCAACATTTCTTGTGGAAATAGGGGATTTTTAGTCTGGAAATTAGAAGTCTAGATCGACAAGTTCTCAATACTTCAAAAATTTAAAGATTTGATGGTTTAGGCGTTGTTAAATTGAAGTCAAAGATGATGAGGAATGATCTAAACTCCAATTGTTTTAAACAAGAGAGGTCTCCTCGAAAGGTTGCTAAGATTAATGTTTGGTGTGAGAGTTTATAAAAAGTTCTAAAAGAGGAATGCAAGGGATGTTCACAAGAGATCGAATCCAAGAAATGAAATCGATGTTTTGACTACATAGTCTAAGCATAGTTAGGATACAGAAGAAAAAAAGAGGAAAATGTGGTGTTAAGATTGAATGATTCTAAAGATCTAAAATGGCAAAAGATAAGTTTTCAAAACAAAGTATCTTGTATCCAAAATATTGCTTCATCAAAAGTAACATTCTGAATGACATGGAGCAATAATTCAAATTTTTCAAAAAGCTAAAAGAACGTGACACCCTGCTAAGAGCCCTCGAACTAATTCTCTCATCTAGACAAGAAAATGAATAGCCTTCGTAGAGATTCTGAATGAATGAGCCAAGAGGAGTGGAAGATTGTTTCTGAATTGTTAGAAAAATTTGATAGACTACATCCAAAGATATCAAAGGGAAGGAATACACGAATCACACACTAAGCTTGAAGGTTTTGAATTTTGGGATTTTGATTGCAAAGTCATCTGAAATACATTCAAGATGTTCAAATTTCGTGTGGTGTTTGACACACATTGGAAGAATGTTTCCTGATGAAAAAATGCCTTGGTCATTTCTTCCTTCTTCTTTTTTTGAGGCTATTTGTTGTGGTCCCACAACACATGCCCCATTCCTCACTAGGAATGGGGATCCCCTACTTTGTTCGAACTCTCAAATTCACAGTTTGGGATCTGATAAAATATTAGATTCAAATAGTTTTAAAACCTTTAAAAAAAGGAAAAAAAAACAAAACAAAAACTTAGAAAATTGAAAAAATTGAAAAAGACAAAAAAAATCAAAAAATAGAAAAATAGAAAAATTGGAAAATTGGAAAATTAATATATATATATATATCCATCATATAAGCAAGTGCACACAATAGGAAGGTGAACATCATGCACCCACATGCCCATACAAGTGGTGCATTACTCACCTACCTAGTGGGTGAGGTTATAAAACCCACTCGTGATGCCTAAACACTTCCACATTCTATGTTTCTTTTTTAAACAGTGCACAAGGTAAGCACCTTACTACACTCGGTGCTACATGTCTCCCATAGTCTGGTGTCCCGCACCCAGCATGGTCATTTGGCACCATGTATTTTACATAAATTTTGGCATGCACGTGCTTTGGCACTACTCATGGCCATTGGTGCCAAGCACGGCCATTGGTGCCACGCACCCCTTTGGTGCTACCTCTATACTTTTGATGCCCCATGCCCTTTTCTTTTGCCGCACATACATTAAGTGTTGGATGTGCTTGCCCTCACTGCTTCATGCTCATGGCGCACCTTACACCCATGACGCCACCTTGAGCTAATGCTCTATGCCTATGGCACTCCATACCCATCGTGCACTATGAAAACCCTAATCACACGCTCTCCTCCATGTCGAGTCTTGCACCACACACCCACACATTTCAAAAAATAATTTTAAATATATATATATATATATAATATAAAAAATAAATAAATAAATAAAATTTATATATATATATATAATTAAATTAAATTAAACTAAAAAGAAAAAAAATTTAACACTTAATTAGATGAAAATTTAATATTTTCCTTCATGATTACCTTTTTATTGTCAACTGACTAATGTTTTTTTTTCTCTCATGATGTGCAAGTGACCAAATGGCATCCACATTAGGAATGGCACCCAAGACAATAGTTTTTAAATTCCAAGCCATTCCCTCGAAGTCAAGATCTCATGATGACTACATAGAAGTTTGGGATACTGACCTAGGACACATGAATTAGGGAGAATTCCTAAGAATCTACAATAAGCCCACCGAGAGATCTACATTAGTATCCTCATTGATAATTTCCAAGTTGGTTAATGTAGTGTCTCATCCTATATCAGTATAGTCATCAGAACTAATCATGGCATCAGTGCAACATTTTGTTGCTGAAGAGAGTGTTAGGATAAACCACAGACAGAAATAAAAACTACATGCAAATATAACCAATAACAGAAAATAATAGAACACACAGAAATGAACACAAGGCACCGAGATTTAACGTGGTTCACCCAATCCCTGGGCTACGTCCACCAAACAGCAAGTCCGATCTTATTACAATCCAGTGATTACAACCTGATTACAATCCATAATCCCTTACAGCTCAATACCGCCGCAAGAACCAATTTCGTATCACCACACATGAAAAATACCCAACCCTAAGCCCTTTTTTATACTAGTATTAAACCGCTTTAGGGTTATAACATGTCAGCCATATGTCGGCCATAATTTATGAAGTATGTACAGTACTTTCCTGATCAGTCACCACAATCGAACAATCTCCCACTTGGGGACTGATCAGGCTCCACACTAAACAACAATCTCCCACTTGGAGACTGATCCTGTAGCAATACAACTACCGCATGGGGCTCCCAAATCCTTCATAGAAAATGCATGTGCTAATTGGCATTTCAGCCCCTTAATATGATCCATGTTAGACCCAGCTATAAGCATATCATCAACATATAAACATAAAATAATGTAGCTATGATCATCCAACCTCTTAAAATAAACACAGTAATCTGAATGACACCGATTATATCCATGCTCATGCATAAAACTGTCAAATTTTAGATACCATTGCCGAGGTGCTTGCTTCAAGCCATATAAACTTTTCTTCAATTTGCACACTAAGTTCTTGTTACCTTTGACCTCAAAACCCTATAGCTGAGCCATATATATTTCTTCATCCAAATCGCCATGAAGAAAGGTTGTTTTAACATCCATCTTCTCTAAATGCAAATCTTTAGTAGCCACAAGACTTAAAATAGTACGAATAGAAGTCATTTTAACAACAGGAGAAAATATCTCATCAAAATCAATTCCCTTTTTCTGTGCAAATCCTTTTACAACTAACCTGGCCTTAAATCTTTTCTTACCTCCTTCCTCTTCTTTCAACCTATAAACCCATTTATTCTGTAAAGCCTTTTTACCTGCAGGCAACTTGCACAAATCCCATGTCTTATTTTTCAGCAAAGAGTCCATTTCATCTTTCATTGCAGACTCCCACTGAATCTGAGTATCCACCTGCACAGCTTCATCATAACTTTCAGGTTCACCAGCATCAGTAAGTAAAATAGAATACAAAGAGGGAGAAAACCTTTGTGGAGGTCTAATTGGCCTTGTTGACCATCTAACATTCACTGGTGTGTGTGGTATTTGTTGTTGCAGTTGTTGCACATCATGGGGAATGGCTGGAACATCAGCTTTTGGAGTATCATCCAGCACTACATAATCATCTTATTTCTTCTCATGTTGCTGCAACAGATCTTTGTACAACACTTTTTCATTGAATATGACATCCAGGCTTCTTATAATTTTATGATTTTCAAAATCCCAAAGCCTATAGCCAAATTCATTAATGCCATATCCAACAAAGACACATTTCTTTGATTTAGCTTCTAGCTTGGTTCTATTTTCAGAGTCTATATGAGCAAAAGCTTCACAACCGAAGGTTTTGAGAAAAGAATAACTCACCTTCTTACCAGTCCATGCTTCCTCTAGAATACCACAGCCCAAAGGAGTAGAGAGACCTCTATTAATCAAATATACTACAGTATTGACAGCCTCTACCCACATGTGTAAGGGCAACCCAGCATGCAACCTCATGCTCCTTGCGCGCTCCATTATAGTCCTGTTCATGCGTTCAGCCACTCCATTTTCCTGTGGAGTCCTTGGAACAGTTTTTTGTCTACGAATACCATTAGTGGAGCAATAATCTTCAAATTCATGACTGCAATACTCACCACCATTATCAGATCTGAGACATTTTAATTTCTTACCAGTCTCATTTTCAACCAAGCATTTCCATTTCTTAAAAGTTTGAAATACATCAGATTTCTGTCTAAGGAAATAAACCCATACTTTTCTAGTTGTGTCATCAATAAATGTAACATAATAATGAGAGCCACCAAGGGAAGATACCTGAGCCGATCCCCATACATCTGTATGCACAAGCTCTAATTTCTCCTTTTTGTTTTCCTTCCCTGTCTTTACAAAACTCACTCTCTTTTGTTTTCCATACACACAACTTTCATAGAAATCCATATTCACACATTTTAGACCTGGTAAAACTTTCCTTGAATGAAGTACTTTCATACCTTTCTCACCCATGTGCCCAAGTCTATTGTGCCACAGCGCTGTATCAGAATCTACAATAGCTATTTGTTCTCCCTGCTCAACTGCAGTAATTGTTCCTGAATATTCATTTTTCTCTAAAACAATTAAAGTAGAAGGAACAATATGACCTGTACAAAGATATAAGGTGCCTACTTTCACACCTTTTGCTACTACAAGGGAACCTTTTGAAACCTTCCAATTTTTATCATTAAAAGCAACTACACAACCCTCATCACGGAGTTGCCCTGCTGAAATTAAATTTCTACTTAGTTTTGGAACATGTCTTACCTCATGTAGTAGCCAATGATTCCCATTCTGCAACTTAATCTTAATTTTTCCCTTTCCAACAATCTGAAAGGGTTCATTATCCCCCAAATAAACAAGCCCAAAATCCCCTTGGACATAATCAATAAAATAACCTCTATGAGGTGTAGCATGAAAAGAAGCACCAGAATCTAAAACCCATGAATCATCAACACTCTCTAAAGACAGAAGCAAAGCATCCTCTTTGGATTTTTTACTTACCACATTTGCCTCTTTGTCTCCATCTGATTTATCTCCTTCATTTTTCTTTCGAGTCTAGCAATCTTTCTTTTTGTGCCCTGGTTTCCCACAGTACTAGCAATCATTTGGTCCTCTTGATTGAGACCTCCTCCCCTTTGACTTTCCTCTTGAGTTCCCACGATTTCCAAAGTTACTTCCTCTTTCAGTCGTTCTGCCCCTGCTTTGTGCATTTAAAGCACTTCCTGATGTAGATCCACCTAAGGATTTTCTACGAGTTTCCTCACTTAAAATAACACCGATCACATCATCATATTTTAGGGTACTAGATCCAGGAACAGAATTACTCACCGCCATTACCAAGCCATTCCAGCTTTTAGGCAAAGAACACAAAATCAAGAGAGCCCTAATTTATTCATCAAAATTGATACCCACAGAAGATAATTGACTAGTAATAGTATTAAACTCATTTAAATGATCTGCAACAGATCCACCTTCTGCCATTTTCATATTAAATAAATGCTTCATGAGAAATACCTTATTTGAAGCGGAGGGATTTTCATACAATGTCACTAGGGTTTTCATCAAATCTTCTATCATCTTTGCTTTTGTAATATTAAATGCCACGGATGGTGCCAAGCATAACCGAATGCTTCCAAGTGCCTTTCTGTCCAAAAGATCCCATTCAGCCTCTGACATAGTTCCCTGATTCTTGGCTTTTCCTTCCAACGGCTTCCATAAATCCTTCTGATATAAATAGTCTTCCATTTGCATCTTCCATAACTGGAAGTTCTGCCCATTAAACCTGTCAACCCTCAACTTACCCTCATCTGCCATCACTCCCACTCAACTATGAGACTCCCACTTAACCGTGAGACTTTCCTGCAGAGGATAACTGAAAGACAACTAGGCTCTGATACCACTTGTTAGGATAAACTACGGACAGAAATAAAAACTACATGCAAATATAACCAATAACAGAAAATAATAGAACACACAGAAATGAACACAAGGCACCAAGATTTAACGTGGTTCACCCAATCCCTAGGCTGCGTCCACCAAACAGCAAGTTCGATCTTATTACAATCTAGTGATTACAACCTGATTACAATCCGTAATCCCTTACAGCTCAATACCGCCGCAAGAACCAATTTCATATCACCACACATGAAAAATACCCAACCCTAAGCCCTTTTTTATACAAGTATTAAACTGCTTTAGGGTTATAACATGTATGTACAGTACTTTCCTGATTAGTCACCACAATCTAACAGAGAGAGTGGTCAAGAGTGTCACAAAAGAAGTTGTGTTGGACCTCTGACCCGATAACACTAAGAGGGTCTTCCATCTCCCAAAAGTAGACCAGTTCATTAGACTCTCATATGAAGGGGCAAAGAGATGGTATAGGGAGCACTAGTAGGTAGAAATAGAAATTATACAATCATCATACCTCATTGAGAAGCCTCCTAGGGGAAAGATAATAGGCAAAGTGGATATGACCTGAGGATACATGAAGGAGGACATTGGATACTCTATTATTCTGTTAAGTAGAGTAATGGGCTTACCTATAGTAGGCCACCTTAGCACTTGTATGGTCAACTTCATTGAGACCATCAAAGCAACAAAGATACCATTGGACTAGGCCACCACACTAAGTGAAAACTTGTGTGAACACTTGACAACGGTAAAAGACATGAAGAAGTTTTACATGACTTCTTACATGGTATACCTACTTGCAGTGAGGGTGACAAACTACCTTGGTTTGTACAAGAGAGGTAGTATGTGGGATCCTAATGCCTAGCCAGATAAGTCTACCCTCAGGTAGTAAAGAAGAAGCTCTCGACACAAAGCAAGGAGTACAAAATTATAAATGATGCATTCATTTATGCAAGCATTCAATTCATTGAGGGAGATTATGGGAAGAGGCTATCTAATGAAGCCAAAGCATAGATTACAATTCTTGGAGCCTACTTTATAAAGTATAAAATGTTCACATATCTTCAGGTAGCTGGTGCCTCCATCAATCCTAAGAAGCTCCCAAGATACCCAAGTGACAAACTAGTGTTATTAGAGATTGCCCAACAAATTGAGTTGACATATGAGAAGATTACGAGATAATGGAGACCTTGTTGGGCATGGCCATTAGTCATTGGACCATATTAGGTGAAGAGAAAGCAAGATATTTCATCCTTTGAGTGCAAGTGGGAGAACTATCCCCTTGAAGAATACAACTCTCCCTGGCCTATTTTTACAATGTTGGGAGAGCGGAGAGTCTAGCAAGAAAAGACTTCCATCATGAGGATGCTATTGAAGATCACTAGATGAATGTAACAAATGACTATGATGTCTGCATAACAGACTATTGTAGGATGACTTTATATCTAGTAGAGATGTCTCTCCAGTTGAATATCCCAGAGGATATTCAACTCAGACAAAATTGGTAAAAGGCAGGCATGTCATCAAAATGACAAAGGATTGGATCAACACACCTTTTCCACTTGATCCAATACCTAATACAATGATCTTTCACATGCATGCCCACCCAAAAAGAGGTAGAGGGAAGAAAGTAACAATTCCTACTTTTGTGTCCTAGTCTCTTATCAATCCTGGGATAGTCTATGATCTTCATCGCCTAGTTGGATACTATCATCCTCCAGATAGGAAGGGAAAGAAAAAAAGAAAGAGGACCTCCCCTTAGAGGATTCAAGCAGAATAAGCTGCAGAATAGGCACCTCCCCAACATCAACAATAGAGTGCACAAGGGTTTGATTATACTGGAGCTTCTCAAGTTGAGGATGAACCTTAGTTGCCTCCCATTGTGTCCAGCCAACCAAAAGAGGGTGAGATTCCATAGGCCTCCATTCCTCTTGCACAAGAAGATCTAGCTTCTCCTTCTACCTCCAAGAAACAAAAGAAAAGTATTAAGATCCAGATGAAAAAGAGACAAAGGATCAAAAAAAGATTGGTGCCTTCCCCATCTATTCCTGAAAGGATTCCGAAGGGAGACAAAGAGGAAGAAGAAGAAGAATTAGAAGAGGAAGAGGAACAAGTGCCCCTATAGGGAAGAACTCAGCTAGCAAGAGCTATAGAGTTACAAAGGAGAAAGTGTGCCATGGGTACCTCACCATCCACCCAAGCAGAACCTTTAAAACTCTCTTCTTCAGAAGATGAAGTATAGTAGTGGGTGGATGAACAGAGTGAAGAGGGTGATGATTTTTTTTCAATGTCATATTTTGATTTTATGCTCATAGGTATAGAGTTGATTAGGGATAAGATTAGGGACACTCCTATAGGTGAACCTCAACTGGATGTAGATGTTGCTAGATACACAAGGTCCTGATCTTAATCCCCCATCTCCACCACAAATTATAGTGATAGATAAGGGATCATTTACTCCTCCACCTCTAAGTTCAAAAGAATATTAGATTCAGAAGGAACCATCATACAAGGAAGGACCAAAATAAATGGCAACTGATGAAGTGTCAAAGGAGGGACAAATGGTACAATATTCTAAACTGCCTTCCCAAGACACTAAGGTTCAAGCTACAAGATCTACTAAGACTAAGGCTATAGAAGAAGAGCCATCCCAATAGGAGACAACACCTAGAAGGAGTGATAAAGGGAAGGAAATTACAAAACATAACCCTTCGTCATCAAGAGTTAGGTCCTCAACAGGATGCATCCCTAGATGGATTTGAAAGGAAATAATGAGGAGTACTAAGCCTCAATTCAATTCTTCAAAGGAATTCATTGGTGACACTGCAAAGATTTTAAATAAACCTGAGTCTCCATCACACAAGGCAACACCATTGGCATTTGTCAATAGGACATGGAGCCAAGAATTGTTTGCACAAGTGGCTATCCCTCTAGAAGACATAGATATGGAAGGCCTTGGTCTTGAGGATTACAAATTGAAGGATGTTATGTTGGGGAAGCCTGCACATGATTCAACCCAATTGATGATGACCATGGGGGTGAAAGAGGTCCTCAAGAACATGGAGCAAGATGAGGTTGAACTCCAAACACTTTGAAGGCAGGTTGAGATCCTAAAAGGATATCTACCAAAAGTAGTTGGTCCTATTGATCCTGAACACCCCAAGCAGACTTTGAATACTATTCTTAGAGAAGGGGGAGTAGTGAACATTGATCCATTTTTGAAATCCTATTAGTAGTAGCAGGAAAGTTTTGAAAAGAGAGGTATCTTGATCATCACAGTGAATTTGAAGTTACTGCATACTATGCAAGAGAACGTGAATAAGATCATAGCAATTTTGAAGTGGGACTTCAGTATTATGGATGAAGTACAAGCTTGGAGTAAGGATTTGCAAACTCTAAAAGCCATAAAGGGCCAAAGACACCAGGTTTTGATTAATGTATATCTCAGAGAAGAATTAGATATGATTGATGATTGGAATAAAAAGATAGCAGATAGAAATGAAGTAATGGGATCATTACATGAGGAGATTCATTAGCTCAAGGACCAAGCTCAAGATAAAATTTTGGAAGTAGAGAGACACTATAGCGATACTTGCTTGGAAATTTTTGAAGATGAGGAACAAGAAAAGTTTTTACCCATAGAGATAGTGGTTGAGAATTTTACGAATATTTTTGTAGAGGTTTTTGATGATGAGGACATCGAACAATTATTCAGAACTAAAGAAGCATTGTTAGAATTCGATACCAAACTCGAGGATTTTACTGATACCTAAATTGAGGTAGACAATTATCGATAGAAGCTCAAAGATAAATATGAGGCTTAAGATCTACCAGATGCAGCTAAGATTATTGAGATGATAGAGAAATTCAAGGGAAAACATCCAAACATAGCTTTGGGATGAAGAAGAACAAAACCCAGATGCCAGAATTTCAATTTTGACACTCGATAAAATTTTGAGATTTTGACCTTGTCGATCTCCACAAGTGTGCAGGTCCACAGGTACACCAATCTATAGCTCCACAATTCAGAGGTGCACCGATAGTTAACTACTTGTTTCAAAAATAGTTTTTTCCATGCATCAAAAACACATTATAATGGCAATTTAACTTCGACACACGCCTAGTGAAGGACCAGCTTCTAATTTTGGCACCTCCAGACACTCCTACTTTGACTGAAGGCTTCCTCCTCTTTTCTCTCTCATAATTTATTTTTTTTAAATATGTAGAAGGCTCATGTGTCTAATTAATGAATAAAATATGGATGGAGTCCTACTAAGCACCAGATTAATTGTTAGTTTGTATATATTTAGTTTTTTTTAATGTTTAAAAGGCATTTTATTGCATGAAGTTATCTCTCACTCTCAACACAAATTGAGGAGACAATTTCTTATAAATACCCTATTGTAATATGTAACAAATGTTGCAATTATTATGCACTAAAATTATGCTTTCGGTGCTCACATTTGGAGTGTAGTGATTATTGCCTGAATGTGTCATTGTTTTGTGAATTTTGTTCATGAGATTATGATTGAGCCAAAGGTTTATTGTGTTGTTTCTAGTTGTGTGATCTTTTAGTTTTGGTGTTTGCTAAAGATTTACAAATTCCACTGATGTATTGAGCTCAAGAATAAATCACCAAATTGTGTCTGCATAACTCTTTGTCTAGCATGAGCACACTTTCCATGGACTTGCGATTTGATGAAGGGTGAAACATCATTCAGTTATTGAAATTTCCCATCAATGATTACATCAGTGGAATTTAGGAAGCACTGCTCCTATTTTCATTGGTTACCTACTAATCCCTTTGAAAGTTTAACTTGCAGTGTGTTGTTTTTTATAGCTTATATCTGTTAGGATTTCAATTTCATGTTATTTGCTTTGAATTTCATTTTATTTTCTTTCAAGTTCTATTATTTCCTTTGCTAAACCCTTGTTAGAATAAGAACTCATATTAGTTGCATTGTTAGATTGTATTCATTTATAAATTAACATAAAATACAAAAATATAGTTTTCTTTTAGTGTTATTTTTGAAACAGTGTGCAGATTCTACATTCCATCTGAAATCAAAATGAACTAGCAAAGGCCTCCTCGTGAATATTCACATTTATCTTCAATCGGGTGGGTTCTAGTAGATCACAAGATCACCCAGAACCTTTGAGTCAATTTACAAAATCAGCTTTTCAAGAGAGGAGTTCGCAAGAATTCTTGCCATTTAGCATCATGTCAAATGACAACTCAACACTATTCCTTCTTCAATTTTCTTGTCTTCTTTAGATCTACTACTACTGGAAAAATCTCCTCTTAGACTTCTCCTTCTTTACAAATTAGGTCTAATGTTCATAGCACTAAAAGTTGAAACTCTGGCTAATTCTCTAGATTGTCTCATTTTTGTTTCTACGGATTCTAATCTTCCAAGAAAAGTTTCCTTTGTGAAATCCTTGGTGCAAGGCATTACAAGTTGAATCATCTAAGTTGTTTGTTTGAATGGTGGTCATAAACTTTTTAAGATCTTCCATATAACCTCATCATCTTGCTTAGTTCCACTAAGAGATTTAATACTTGCAACAATTTCTAATATTCTTCATATATAATTTCTAATGGATTCATCTTCCATCATCTTAGCATCTTGAAATGCACAAATCCAACTTTGCAATTTCATTCTTTTTGCATGTCCATCACCTTCAAAAGTAACTTGTAATGCCTTCCAAATTTTATAAGAAGTTTAGAATGTCTTTACCTAATTGCATTCATTCTCTAGAGGAGTTGATAGTAGGGCTTCTCTAGCTCTCATGTTACTCATGAATAGATCTCTCTCTTCTTCACTACATTCTTCAAGCTTTCTTTCTTCCACAATTGTCTTCTCATTATTTTTCAAGATCCAATAACCTATACCCATGCACAATAGATGAGTCTTCATCTTTTCCTTCAAACTATCATAGTTGGCCCCATTGAATCTTGGACTTTCTTTCCTAAACATATTCATCATTGATCTCCCAAAGCTATTAAGCCTTATCTTCAAGGACCTAATGCTATGATACCAATTGATAGAATATATAGTCTAGTGATATAACTGAGAGGGGGGATGTGAATTATTTATACAACTATCATCATCTACATTAACCTTCAACAAATTAAACAATGTGATTATTATAAATTTAAACCAAAACAAGATACTCATACACAATTAATGCCAGCTATGTTAACTAGGGAAACCCTTGATAAGAGGGAAAACTCCAATGGGGATGGAACCGACAAGATGATGTACTAATATAAATATTCCTTGTTAGAGGATAGACTCTATTAGGATTTTGTTACAACATTCAGTACATATGAGTCCCTATTAGGAGACTTTGAATCCTTGTTAGGAGATTCCAACCCTAATAGAAGTTGTGGAAGATAGTTGGACCCACTGTCCAAACAGCTTCAAGGTTAAGATCAAAGAACCCCCTGTCCAAATTATCTTTGTATTATTCCTTGTAGAATAATAGAATTTAAATGTACTTCCTCCTTTGTCTCTATTCTATCAACTAGAATTCTTCTCCTTTAGATCTTGTAACCAGATCTCATACTACACATCCAATGATCCCTTGGATTGCTTACAAGCATTCAGTAAGCATTCTACTCCTTATTGCATTGTGCACTAATACTTCACATTCCACTTGATCTTATTGATCCAAGTCTCTTTGAAAAATAAAGAAAACAACTTTCCTTTATACCATATCTTCATAATAATTCCTTGAGTCAACCTTGAGACTTTCATGGTTAATTAAAATAAGCTAATTAATTAATTCACAATTATAACAACATTTTTGGCTCATAGTTTAAACAAAACTTAATATATGTGAAACCACGTATTGCATACACATTAGTGTCACCATGAAATTTTCCTCTACACTATTATTTGTGCATCACTTTCATTACATCTCAAATGAAAGATAGTGATAGATCATCATAACTCTATTTTCCAATGCTTTGTTTCTACACTACTTCTCGTAAAACATGTATAACTTATGTACAACATCAAATCAGACTTAGTCCTTTAAGCCACATCATCAAGACAACCTTAGGAACATGTCCTCCATTGTGCATCATCTAAAAATTCATCAACTCCTACGAATACTAAGATTACTGACTATTATTTTTCCAAACTTAACATAATTACTGCTATGTTGATATCAATGACAAATGCAGTCATGAATGCAACATATCAATACTCTCCAATGCTAAGGATACTCCCCTAATGTAGTATCATCAACATTCATGGTAACAAATGGTGAATGATGTTAGGATTTCCTATGCATGCTAGGGTCTTTGTTCCCTAGCCAATGGTCTAGGATTCATCTTTTTCTAAGTGACGACATGTTTTTTGGGTGGATATTTGCCAATGTTGTGGGGTGGGTTTGGACATTTTGAAGGGGGCTAGTCTTGTGCTAGGGAAAGTTTTTGTGTATAGATTAGGAGTGTGAAATTCTATTGGGGGATTTTTTGGTTGTCTTTCCAATGATTTGGGTCCAATTGGTAATTTTTTGGTGTGAGATTTTGTAGTCATTGTTGGTTTGGGGTTTTTTGATGCTCACATGGTAGGGCCTTGGGTCTCTACAACATTGGTAATGATAGATGGTTCTTCTTGGATAGTGCATGCAATGGGATCTAAATCATTTTATGTGGGGGAGGGTTCCAAGCTAAATAAATAAATAATGGATATTTTCCATGGAGTCAAAATTGGCTTGTTCTAGTTATTCCTCTAGAGGCTATGAGGGAGGACATTGAGTATTGGGACCAAGCATTCTCTAATATGAAAATTTCTTGGAATCTTGTTACCCTTATCAGCTCTTCAAGCATGTATTTGTTAGTCATAACAGGTGGAAGGTGATATGGAGATTATGGTTGCTAGGAATAGCTATTTTTGTGTTATTTTTTTTCTTGCATGAACAATCGAGATCAGGCTTTTGAAGGGGCCCTTATTTTTATAACCAAGTGGGCTTATTCATTAAATCTTGGCACTCAAGATTTAATTTTGCATTATATCTCTCCTCAAGGGTGTCAATGTGGATTCATCTACCATGTCTTCCACTTAAATTTTGGTCAGAAGGAATTGTTCATCAAATCGCTACTTTTCTTGGAAAGATGGCTATGATTGCGCATCAATCCCTAGATAAAAAGGTTCTTTCTTTTGGTTAAATTTTTATTTAAATTGATTTGAATAATTTTTTACCATATTCTTTTCAATTTTTTCTTGGGTCTTCCTCATGGATGCAATAATTATATTATGAATCCCTTCCCCTCTGGTGTCAAATATGTCATGAGTGTAGACATTTACAGTGCCAGTCCCCCCAAACTTCAGCTTTCCTAACAAATATTGCAAGGAAAGGAAAAGCTTTGATGGATAATATAGCTAAGAGGAATAGTCAAGTGGGAAATGCAGGCAAAGGAAAGTACCAATTGCATGATGCTATCTCTGATAAAGATGGTTTTATTGTTGTTCACTAACAAGATAAGGGGCAAGGATAGAAGAGGACCTTTTTATTATCAACAATCTAATTATGGTTCTAATTGATTTGAGGTGTTGGATAATATGGCCTTAGATGAGGGTGTTCCTCCTAGCATCTCTTATGATTTAGTTAGCTCAACTAGGAGTGTCCCACCTCATGAATAATGTCCAAAAACTAAGGTTGTGGTTCATTAGCAACATAAGGTCCCTACTACTCCTATGTCTAGCATTGTGGTGACTCCTAGAGAGCCTCAGGGTAATGAAATAGTTTTGGCAGATTTGGTTAAGGAGGTGTTGGCTTCTAGAAAGGGTAAGGGGTCTCCTCTACCTTTAGGTTTTCTACAAAGACCTTTTAAGAGGGCTTCTTTTACTCCTTTAAAGAGTGGGAATAAGAAAGACCAAAAGAAGATCAAATTGCTAGGATATGTGTTGGTAAAGTCTTGGGCTGTAAACCCCATGGATTCTCATTTCCCCCACTCTAATTAGTGATGATTATTCTCTATTAGAATTTTAGGGGGTTGAATAGTGTCCCTAGACAAAAATCTATTCACAAGAGTGTGATTAGTCATTCTCTAGATATTTTTTGTATCCAAGAGAGTAAGCTTTCAGTAGAGTCTATGGTCTGGTGTGCTTTTAGGATTTGACCTCATGGATGATGCTAGTGTATTTGAGCTATGGGGAACTTTGGTGGTTTGGCTTTTTTTTTGGGATCTACGAAAAATTTCTCCTCTTGGTTGCATGTATTCTCACTCAACCCTTTCTATGATGGCCTCGTCATTGGTTTTGAGTGAAATGATCTTGGTTACTAATGTGTATGCATCTGGATATTTTGTGGGGAAGCTGGGACTATGGTCACACATTCAGTATGTTAGAAATTGTCATCCTTTCCATCCATGGATTTTAGCAAGAGATTTCGATTCTATTTTCAGTATTGATGAGAAGCAAGTGGGTTGGCTCAATTGGGGTCATCTTCTAATCTTGTTTGCCAAAATATTGATCTTTTGTATTTATTTGATATTCAAACAGCTAATTGGATCTTTACCTCAAATAATAGAAGGTCTAGAATAGATGATATCTCTAAACATCTAGATAGATTCTTGGTTTCCTATTTATAGGTCAGTGGTTCCCTCACTCTCTTCAAAAATTCTAGACAAGAAGGGTTTTGATCATTGGCCAATTAAACTTTATGCTATTGGGGTATTTACTTCTAAGAATCCTCCATTCAAGTTTCAATTTATGTGGCTTTGGGACTCTTCTCTTCATGATCTTATGGTGTGTTGGTGGAGAGATGGTGCCCCTACCTACAGAACTTCTATGTTCTCATTTTCTAAAAAACTTCAATATGTCAAAAGGAAACTCAAGAAATGGAACAATGAATGCTTTGGTACCTCCATACTATGAAAGGGAAAGCTTGGGAGCATCTTGATTCCATTACTAAGAATATTTGGGATCTTAGCTTCTTTAAGGGTCTTGGAAAAGCTAAATCCATTGCATTCAAAGATCTAGAAGAATGAGAACTTAAAGAGGAGATATATTGGAAGCAGAAGGCTAGAGTTGATCAGCTTCAAGAAGGTGATAGGAACACTAACTTTTTTCATAAAATGGTACAATCTCATCAAAATTAGAGTTATATTTCTTCTTTGGTTAATTAAGAAGGTTTGCAACTTTCTTCCTTCCTAGCTTTCCAGGAGGCCACCTAGTATTTTTTTGCCCTCTTTTCTAAGGATTCTCCTCTAGATAACAATGAAGAGAATTGTATTTTTTCTTGTATTCCTTCTCTTGTTACCCAAGAAATGAATGATTATCTCATGTGATTTCTCTCTTTATTAGATTTGGAGGATGTGGTCTTTGGTCTGCATAAGGGAAAAGCTCCTAGCCCTGATGGATTTTCTATTGAATTTTTTTAGGAATTCTAGAACATTATTAATTAGGATTTATTGGAGGAGGTTTAGAAATCATATTCTAGCAAGAAAATGTTCTAGGCCTTGAAATCTACTTTCTTGGTTCTTATTCCAAAAAAAGATGGTGCTAATCAGCTGGAATTATTTAGGCATGTTGCTTTGTGTAATATGGTCTGCAAAGTTATTACTAGGTTGATTGTTGAGAGACTTAAAAGGTGGTTTCCCACTATTATCTCAGAAGAACAAGGAGGCTTTTTTGCAAGTAGATAAATTTTGGATGGGGTGCCTATTGCTACTAAGTATATTCACTCTATGGCTACTCCAAGGGACTGATCTATGTTTATTAAGATAGATATGGTTAAGGCATATGATTGAGTTAAATGGAGTTTTCTTATGAAGGTTCTTCTTGTCTTTAGCCTTAGCCTAGAGTGGGTGATTTGGACTATGAGCTATGTTACTTCTACTTCATTCGAGTTGTTCTTATTAATGTGCAACCATCCCATTTATTTTCCACCTCTAGGGGTTTCTCAAAAACTGATCCTCTCTTCCACCTATCTTTTTTATAATTACGGTTGAAGGTTTGGGAAGATTCATCAAGTTTTAGGTATCTCATAACTTAATTCATGGATGGTATTGGGATAATGGGCTACCTTCACTTTCTCATCTTCAATTTGTTGATGATACTGCTCATATGGGAATTGCCTAAGTCTAGGAAGTTGTGGCATTTTCACATACTCTAGATATCTACTTTTTAGTGTCAATATAGAATGTTAATGAACATAGATCCTCAATATTTATTTTTAATACGATAGAACCTATTCAATGGAGGATTGCTAATTATATTTTGTGGTTCTAGATTGGGTCACTCCCTTTGACATATCTTGACATTCCTATCGTTGTTTTTAGGAAGAATTTGCTTAACAAGATTTGGGAGAAGGTAAAGAATTGGACTCATAGATGGATTTTTAATCCTGCTCAACTCACCCTTCTTCAATCTATTATTTAGGATTTACCCATTTATAGAAGCATAGTTAAGGTTGCTCATGTTTACTTTCAAAAGGAGTTTGATGCTCTTTCTCGGCAATTCCTATGGAGTGGTAATTTTCATAATTCAAAATGGAGTTCAATTAGTTGGGAAATGGTTTGTAGTCCTAATAAGGAGGGTGGTCTTGGTCTATCCTCTGCTATCTTGAGTAGCCAACCTTTGGTTGCTAAGGTTATTTGGTGATGGTGCTTTGGAAAAAATCAACTTTGGGCCTGCATAATCACGTATAAGTATTTCATGGGTGTTAATAGTCACTCTATTTCTTCACTTCCTCTAGAAGGTAGTGACTTGATGGTGTGGAATACTCTCAAGAAGGGTGCTTAGTTGGTTAAGAGAGGCCTTTTCTAGATATCTAAGGGAGGCTTTGTTTTGATCTAATGCTTGGTATGGAAACTCTCCTATCTTATCCATGTACCCTCATCTTCAAACCCTTTGTGAATTTTTTTTTGATGTAGGATAGGATAAGGCGGCTCATTATAAGACTCCTTATCACCTGGGTCTTGTTGTTGGCTTTAAATGGAAGAACTCTTTAGATTGGCATCCTAGGGGCTCAAAGGAGGATCTTTAGGAGCTTTCTAGAATTTTGGCTTCTAGGGAGTGTTTCTCACTAGAGGGGCTAGATGTTTTGTCTTGGGGAGGTTCCTTGTCTAGTACATACACTATTTTTGTTACCAAGACTTACTAGACAATTATTTGGATATTTTGTGGTGTTGTGGTAGAAATAAGTTTTCTTGGTGTGGTTGGTGGTTTACAATCGGTGTCTCACATGGGATAATCTTTGTAAGCATATTTACAAGGGCACTCAATATGTGTGTTGTGCAACAATGAAGGGGATTCTATCTCCCATCACTTCTTCTAGTGCTCTTATTCTATCCAAATATAGCAACTTTGGTGGAATGCTTGGGAAGATCTAGTAGGCATGTGTCATCCTTGTCTTCTTTCAAGGATTACTTGGGGAACTCCCCCTCTACTGCCTCCCCTCTTTAGGTTGCATAGGATGTTGTTCCTTCAGTTATTCTTTAGCATATTTTGTTGGAGAGGACTCGATGAATATTTCAAGATGTCTGGATTGGAGTCTTGTAACTTTAGGAGAAGATTACCCATTCCCTGTAGAAGACAATTTAGCTATGTGTGTTTTAGGAAAAGGTATGGCTCTTGGAGACCTTTCCATTTGTAATTGCCTCATTCTTCAACTTCAAGGAGGGGCCCTAGTGGCTTCCGCCAATGGTTCCATAGTTTACCAAGACACACTAGGCAGCAAGTAAAGTAGTAGGTGAATCATGAGGGAAATTGGACTCCTCCTCCTCTTGGAGTTCTTAAAGTCAATAGTGATGGATCTTCCTAGCATAATCATTTTCCTAATAGTATTGGGGGAGTGGCTCATTGCAACTTTGGTGAAGTGCATTTTTTTTTTCTAGTGCATAAGGGTTGTCATACAAACAATCTTATAGAGGCTTTGGCAATTTTACATGTTGTGGAATAGTGTTGTCTAGGAGGATGACACAGAACTATTTGTGAGTGTGACTCCCAAGTGGTTGTGAGCCTACTTACTTTGAAGCCACTTGTGGGTGTTAGTTGTGACCTAGATTTAGTCCTTAATTTGATTCTCCTCTTGTGTAGATCTCTAGAGTCTTTTCACTTTACCTACATTCCTCCATAATGGAATGGTGTTGCTGATTGTTTGGCTAAATGGGCTTCTGGTCATGTACAATAATGGAATATTATAGATAGGAAGCAATTACCCCCTCAATTAGCTATTGCATTTAATAATCCTCTTGTATATCTTTCTATTTAAATAAATTATTACCCCTCTTTTATTAAAGAAATATTCCATGAATGAAGATATGCTCTTGAAATGCTCCTTGAAAGCTTGCTTGAATGGATGATGCCTTGAATCAAATCTTTCGTTTAGTGAATACTTGAGGATAGTAATAGTTTCCTTTCATGCATGTAATCGATGTTGTTATCAATCATTTATGTAGTGTATATGACCAAATAAAGTCACTTAGCCTCTTTTTATAGTGATTTCAAAATCAAAATCAAAAGGGTTGAATTCACAAGGCAAAAAAATTAATTGAAAAATCAAAAAACTAGCCCGAGATTCAAGGAAAACCACTCAAGTAAGGGATAAACTCGTCCCTTATCTTGGGGCGAGGGAATAATCTAACCATTACCTTAAGGTTTTTGGGCCTTGTAATGGCTTTTGAGGTCTCAAGAATGCAAATATGGTCACCATAAATGGCTACAAACTCGAGAATAGGAGCAATCAAAGCATAAATTCATTCATGAATCCAAGAGATCGTTAGAGGGAGAGATAAAGGGTATTAGAAAGGAAGTGACTATTTTAAAGATGATGTAGGTATTGTGTACCATTTTTATTTTCATTGATATGGGCTCCTACATTGACACCCAAATTTACATTTTTTGAACATGATTTAGAAGAATTAGGCACTTATTTAAATTAAACATTTATGGACATGTCATATTTGATTTTCCTGGTGTGTTTGTAGTTAGGAAATCATGTTGATTTAATGTTGACATATTTTGATCATTGTTTCATGCTCTTATATTATGGTTGATGATCTTAGGTGTAAGGGCAATCTTGCATCACCCAAAAATATTTCTATTTCCAATTTTGTTTTTTCAATAAGGGTTATTCTTGTGTAAAGTTTTTATTTGTGGAAGCTTGATAATTTTAGTAATTTTTTCTTATGTGCTTAGATTGTTCTAATAATAAAGTTTCAGGTTCATCTTAGACATATCAACCTGTCAGATGAGTTTAATTATCATATCATATGTATTAGTGCAATTATTACATATTTTTATATGGGTTTTGGCTATCCAGACTTCGTGGTCAATGATGAAAGCCTAAATTAATCTAAAGCGAAGTCAAACCTTAGCTAATCAAATCTTGCACCATCTATTATTATAGAAATTTAGCCACCATTTTTGAAAAGAGATTATAATAGCCCATCGGGTTAATGGTTTCTTAGTTTTGGCCTCCAGAAGTGGGAGATCCAAAAATGTGATTTTTAAATTATCTTTAGGTAATTCTATGTAAAATAAAGTGCAATAAAATATTATAATATGAGGTTGGTTAGCCTTAAGAGTTAGGGATTAGTGTCTAGAACCTTCTTAGGTAGTGAAAAATGCCTATATCAGTGTAGTATAGGAAATGTGAATCAAGGATAAGAGTATTTTTTCAACACATAAACTACCCATACATATGCATATAGAGGGAGGGTGTCAAGGAAGAGAATCCTTTCAATTCCAATTCTAGAGAACCAGGTCTAGAAATATTATTGCTAACCAAATAATCAAGGAGCACTAATGCAAATTGAATCTAGGAAGAAGAGGGGAAAGTTATCCAAGTCCTTGAAGACCATAGATGGATATAAGAAACTAGAGCTAGATGTAAGTAAATATGTTGAAAAGAAAAAGAGGATAGATAACACACCTCTAAAGTTTGTTTTATGCTTTCTATTTTGATCAACATAAATGGAAATCTTTAGATCCAAACCTGAAACTGCATAACAAACAAAACCCAAAAATCTTTGGGCAAACTATCAAGGGAAAACTGGATCTTCAGGGGTGAAGTGGGATCATCGGGGGTGTAATGCAACCCTAATGATAGTATGCGACATGGATAAATTTAAGAAAACCCCCTTTGGAAAAATGTATAAAATCGTGGCAAATCCAACATTATTTTAGGGGCAAAAAACTAATTTGTATTGGCAATTTTTTTTTTCAAAATAAGAAAAATATTATTTTTATTGGCATTTTTTTTTCAGTCGTATGAAAATTTTGTAAAACCATGGCGAATCTTTAATTATTTCAGAAAATCACAACAAAAAGTATAATATCTAGAAACCATAAAATTGTATCATCCAAGATACAATAACCCTTTTTAATGACCATTAGATGATCTTAAATCAATAATATAAATCCTTATTTAGGCTAAAAAGTTAAACTACAACAAGTTTCAGAGAAAGTTTCCAAAATAATGACACTTGTCCACAATATAATCTATTTTGGACCAAAAATTAGAAGGATAAAAAATTTCTAAGAAAGTCTCTAGAATAGAGACACTTGTCAAATCTATGTACTTTACATATAACTCAACTTAAAGTTTTACTATAGATTGGTGAATGTGACCATCTATTTAGACATGCCTCAAAAATTGTGGGAAAAAATATTTAATTTGCCCTATGGAAAGATTAGATTCCATTGGTGATGTCAATGATAAAATAAAAATGATTATGTATCATTATTGGCAATTGGTTTGAGCACAGGACCTAGTTTTCATAAATTGCAGGCGATGTAGCCACCCCAAAAGTACCAAAAATTTGTAAAATTCAGGGTGCTCGATGAGTGAGATTCACCATTTGGAAAATATTTTCCACTAAAGTAAAACCTAGTATGTGACATTGATTTTGATTTTGTAGTTCTAAAGAAAATTGAAAAGGATACTCAGATCTGCAACTTGTTTGTCAATTTTATATTTACAACCTATAATAAAAAAAGGGTTTTTGTTATTGGTGGGGAGTTTTCCTTGGTCAAACCCAAGTTTAGGAATTAACTTTGAATTGAAATAGCATGAATGTAAAAAAAATATATGGATCTATCTTACAATAGTCAGATCGCTTGAATCGAATGCAATGTCCTTACTTCACCAATTGACTTAAACCAAGAAGATGAAGATGAATGGATGTAGAAGATGCAACAAAGAATCTTGAATGGATTGAAGAAGATCTTGAAGATAAACTCCCAAAAATAATTGAATTCTTGAATCCTTGATCATCAATAGACGAATTCTTGAATGAATGCTTGAAAACTTGAGTGCTTAAGAGCTTGAGAAATGTTGGAACACTTAAGAATGGGATGCTTGGATTGAGAAATGAAGCAAGTGGAAGGGTTTATATAGAGATTAGAATTGAATAATTCTCATAGGTTGATCTACCTAGAAATCAACACTTTAAAAATTCTCAAACATGGGACCTAAGGTGGATACCTAAAATAGGGTTTTGTCAGTGGCACACTGTGCTCCTAATTGGCCCATCAAGGGCAGACTACAACCCTAATTGATCAAGGGCACACTACACCCCTAATGATCAAGCACACAAACTCATGAGACTATCTCAAGACTCAGAAACAAGTCCCAAAATATGGAAATCAAGTCTAGATTCCAAGGAAATACCATTTTGGTGCAAACAGTAGATTCCAAGTGGATAGATAAATGAGAGGAATGACATAGGAGGATAGATCCTACCTCAACCTTAACGTCATGAAAATAGAAGCTTTAAAAATGATGTATTAGATTTTACCCCAATTCCACTCAGGAGGAAGGATAGAAAAGGGAAGAAGGGATGAAAGATGTAAGAAATCGATGATCTCACATTAAATAGGTGCTAAACCTTCATTAAATTTGAGTGCACCTAATTTAAGGAAATATAATAAACAAGCCCCACAGGTTGTCTAGGGCAGTTCTGGCTGATAGTCACAACTCTATCTTGTAAACTATAGTAAAGGAGATTCCTATGTGGGTTTTCATATTGTAACTTTGAATTCTATAATTCCAACTTGTTGAGATAATAAGAAGCCCATATTTTATTCTCTCAGTTCATTGTTATTTTTGTATTTCTATAGTGTGTTTGTGGTATTAAGAGGAGCACCCTTAATTATGTGGTATCAAAGCCAAGTTTTCCTAAGTTAGTAGATAGATTGTTGATAGTGAAGTAGTTTTTACCTTAATCATGGTTGGGTTGAGTGTGTAGATAGTTTTTTTATTGTGAGGCACTTTGCACTATGGTTTTAATGAAAGCACAAAAATTCCTCCATGAAGAGAGTGTGGTGGAAGAGTTGTATGTTTTACGCCTAAGGGTTTTAGAGCCCTCTCTAGACAAATGAAAGCAATGGAAGAAAAAATAAGAAGAGGAATACATCTTTCTATAAGAGATGAAATTGAGGATGAAGGATAAGAAGAAGAAAATGTTGAAGAAGGGGTAGTTCTGAACCAAGCAGAAGAGAGACCTTTTAGGGTCATTTCTAAGACTAGAAAAGACATAAGTTTGAGGTTCCCACATTTTTGGGAAATCTTAACCTAAAGGAATTGATCAACTAGATCAATGAATTAGAAGAATAATTTGAGTACAAATATATTGAAGATCTAGATAGGGTCAAATTTGTGAAGGCCAAACTAAAGGGTCATGCAAAGATCTGGTGGTAGGAGATTCAATTGGAGTGAAATAAAAGAGAGAAGGAAAAATTTATAAGATGGGATCAAATGATAGCTAAATTGAAGCACCAATTCATTCCCATGGATTATGAGCTTGATTTGTTGAAGAAAATGCAAGGGTTAAAACAAGCAAGAAGATCTATTCAAGAGTATACATAAGAGTTCTATTGAGTTCTCATTAGAATGGGCCATGAAAAAGATGACAAGCAGAAACTTTCACATTATCTTAATGGATTAAGGCCAAGCATTTAGGAGGAATTGAGTTTGGTTTGAATGAACAATATTGAAGAGGTATACTAGGGTTTTCCCTAAGAGTTGAGAAAAAGTTGAATAAGAAGTTTGATAACAAGAATAGTGGTATTTTTTTATTCTAGAGAAAGCTCAAAGTCTCTGTTATTCTATTTGCAACAACATGGTTGGGGATAGGCATAAAAGGGACTCAGAGGGAGAAGATGAGAAGTGGAAGAGGCATTCAAAGGTGTGGGAGAAATTGAGGAAACGAGGTATCTCATCCTTCATTGAAAAACTTCATGGCTAGGATCCAAAGATTACTGACCTAATAGTGAAGACCTAGAGAGAGGGGAAAGTGAAGATTGATGGGGTGGAATTTTAGATGAATGAAGGGGTTATTGTTGAGGTGATAAATTCCCTTAACTAGGGCATTAAATTCTATAGGGACAAGAAAAAAATTTTGAATGTAGTGAAAGATTTTTTTAAGGATTCAAAGGAAATGAAGGATCTTGTGAAAATGGGTGCCTATTATGAGCCTACTTCTATTAAGAAGATTTGGAGGTTTATCGTAAGGGAAATTGTTTCCTACATTATGCTCAACTCTAGGTTTGATAGAATTCAAACCCACCATTTCGTTATTCTAAATCATTTCAAGTATGGAACTAAGATTCCATTCCCTATTATCTATCTTTCTCTACTAATAAGAGTATAAGAAGAGAGTGTACTCTAACCAAACCTTCCACAATGGTTTGTTATTACTCTTATATGAGCATTTTAAATCTCTAACTCATGGAAGGGTTGTTTCCCAGAGGGTAGTTTCTTCTAAGGAAATAGAAAGCTCCTACCTCCCGTCGAACATAGAGGACAGTGCAAGTATGCACTCAGAAGAAGAATAGAAGGTGGAAAAAATCATGAAGGATATGGGTAAGAAGAATAGAACGAAGCTAGGGAGAGGTTCGGAGAAAAGGATAAAGTAAGAGGAGGAATCAAAGGATGAGTATAATGATAAGGAAGAGGGGATGGATACGGATAGGGAAGGCAATGTGAAAGAGGATGGATCTAGTAAGGCATATGCAAGCAGGAAGGTGGAGAACTTGGTCAAGAGGAAAAGAGGAGAGGAGAAGGAAGCTAAGAGGGCTCATGGAAAGGGTAAGGAGAGAATTTTTGAAGCTCTAGAAGAGAGGAAGGAGGAAGAGGGCTTGGCAAAAACTGTAGTTTCTCTGGATGAAAAGGGAAGAAAAACTATATGTAAAATTTTCCGTGCTAGTACAATGAAGATGAGGCTTGTCAAAGAACATATTAACCCAAAGGTGCTCAAGGGAAGGAATGAAAAAATTTAGTTGGAAGAACTTATTGATCTAGGCCTAGTGATTCTTAGTGACAATGCACATGAAATGGGTATGAACCTCGTTAACAATGCTACAAATAGCCTCGTGGATAATTTTGGTCCATAAAATGCATATTTCATGAAGTTGATGAAATGAGCTCAGGTTGTAGGGACATGAAAGGATGGAAGGGGTGGGTAAGAATGTAAAAATTGGCAAACTAGAGGCTAGGGTTTCAAAGATTGAAAAAAGGGTGGCAAGGATGGAGATTATGCTTCATAGCTCAGCCAATCAGAGCCTTATCAATATTAAGGTCTAAATGATAACATCATTTAGTTGCACAGGGTGATGGAGGAAAATAAAAAGGGGAAGGAGGATAAGGAAAAAGAGGGAACCAAGATGATCAAGGAGGAAGTGTCTTGGTAGGGGGAGAGCTCAAGCAGAAAAAGGAGAGTGGAAAAGAGAAAGAGGGAAGAGGAGGCTTCTCAAGATGATAGTCACTTGAATACCAACAAGGTAGAGGCCAAGGAAGAGATGGAGTTAAAGAAGGAGCTGGCTAAAGAACTTGTCCCTTGATCACTTCTACTAGTTTTTACTTGTTCCCTAGCTCTTGGCCTTTAGTTTTTTGCTTTCATTTTTTGGTCGGGTCAGGCCAATTGTTTTATCTATTGCTTGGTTGTTAGACCTAAACTATTAGTTTTTTTATGTTGTTAACTAGTGGGTTTTAGGAACCCCTATAAAAAACCTATTTTACTTAATCAAAAACAAGAATAGTGGTAGGGGTGATGGTGGAAGATCTAGTGGACAATCTTATGGAGGTAGAATGAATATTAGAAGAAGAAGAAGAATGAGACTAGTAGTAGCAATCACAACTAGAGGAGAAATAATTCTAATCATTTCCATGATTAGAATAACAAAGATTTGAGAGGAAGAGGAAGAGGGAAAGGATTTGGTAGAGGAGGTTTCTATGGAACGTGTTTTCACTATGGTGAAGATGGAAAAAGTGCATTTTAGTATCCTCCACTCCAAGGAAGAAAAGAATGGATAATCGAAGGTCAAGCTAGAGTTGCACATGTTGATGAAGATACCAAATCATCACATTCTGAACATGTTGAAAGAGTAGAAGTCCTAGTTAACAAAAGAGTCTTTTTGAGTGGTGAGAATGAACCTTATCAAAGAAGGACCTTTTTCCCTATGAGGTACAAGTGTTAAGAAAAGTGTTGTGATGTGATCATAGCTGGTCAAAGCACTAACAATCTGGTGTCAGAAATGATGGTCATGAAGTTAAAACTAAAGTGGCAGAAACATTTGTGTCCATTCTATATTGCTTCAGTGCAAGATGACCACAAGGTCATGGTCACTGAATAGTGCCTAGTGAAGTTCAAGATTGGAAGCTACCAGGATGAGGTACTTTTTGATATCATAACTATAGACATATGTCACATGTTGTTGGGTAGGTTAGGGAAATTTGATAGGCATGTTGTACATGATTATTTTGCGAATAACTACACTCTAACAAAGGATGGAGTGAAACATAAGTTGAAGTCATTGAAGGATAAAGAAGAAAAAGTATGTAGTGCTGCTAGAATATGTTTTGTTGATGGAAATAAGTTTCTAAAGAATATGAGGTGTGAACAAATCTATTTTTCTGTAATTCCAAAATATGGTAAAGAAGAAGTAGAATAGGTGTCAGCATAAGTTGTAGATTTTTTGCAAGAATTTCCAAATATTGTATCCAATAGTATAGTTGGTGGATTACCACCAGTGAAGAAGATCTATCACCAGATGGACTTGATTCTAGGATCCAATTTTCCAAACAAGGAAGCACATAGAATGACACTAATAGAAAGTGAAGAGTTGAATAGACAAGTGCATGAGGTGTTGCAAACATAGTTGATTGAAGAGAGTTTGAGTTCATGTGTTGTTCTAGTACTATTAGCACCAAATAAGAATGGAGGATGCAGGATGTGCATAGATTCTCATGCTATCAACAAGATCAAAATCAACTATAGATTTACATGCCATAGATGGATGATATCATGGACTATTTTAGTGAAGTTGTGTATTTTACAAAGATAGATCTAAAGAGTGGATATCATCAAATAAGGATCAAAGATGGAGATGAATGGAAAATTTTCTTTAAGATGAGGGAAGTATTGTATGAGTGGTTAGTCATTCCTTTTGGGCTAACCAATGTATTGAACACTTTTATGGAACTCACGAATGAGGCACTAAAGGATTTTCTAGGTAAATTTGTCATTATTTACATAGATGATATTTTTATCTTTAGCAAGGAATTTGAGGAGCATATAATGTACATTTGTAAGGTGTTTGAGTATTTGATGGAAGAAAAGTTGATGATAAATCTAAAGAAGTGTAGTTTTGTGAAGAAGTTGGTGTACCTAGGATTTGTAGTTTTAGCAGAAGGTCTAAAAATGGACAATGAGAAACTGAAGGCTATCCTTGAGTAGCCTACCCCAAGGAGTACTATAGAGGTAAGATCTTTTCATGGACTAACTAATTTTTACAAAAAATTTATTAGAGGTTTTAGCAGTATTTCTGGACCCTTGACTAAAATAATGGAAGGGGATAGGAAATAGTTTAAATGGACTATAGGATTAGATAAGAGTTTCAATTTCTTGAAATATAAAGTTATAGAAAAACATGGTTTAGCACTTCTTGATTTTTATAAGATGTTTCAAGTAGACTCTGATGCTAGTAGTACTACAATAGGATCTATTTTGAGTCAAGAAGGTAGACATGTTGCTTATTTTAGTGAGAAGCTAAATGATGTGAAAAGAAAGTATTATGTTTATGATTAGGAATTTTATGCTATTGTTTAGGCATTAAAGAATTGGAGATACTATCTTCTTCCTAAGGAGTTTGTCTTGTACATTGATCATCAAGCTTTGCAATATTTGAATAGTCAAGGAAAATTGAACCAAGGGCATTTGAAATGGGTTGAGTTTTTGCAAAATTATAAATTTATTTTGAAACAAGGGAGTGGGAAGTCTAATAGAGTTGCATATGCTCTTAATAGGAGACAAATTATGTTGACATAAATGCAGATTGAGGTGGTTGGGTTTAAGTAGCTCAACAATTTGCATCTAGAGGATCTTGATTTTGATCAAACTTGGAAAGCTTTTACTAAACCTCTTACACTTGACTGGACAAAATGGTTGGAGTTATAATCCAAGATGGTATTTTGTTCAAAGGAAGTCAATTGTGCATTCCAAGAAGTTCTATAAGGAAGAATCTCATATAGGATAAGAATAATGGAGGTTTGGTTGGATATTTTGTTAGAGATAAGACCATTGCTTTGGTTGTTGAGAATTATTACTTGCCACAGTTACAACAAGATGTCAAGAAAGCATTATGGGTGGGGAGCTGAGGAAGCAGGAGTCATTTAGCTATAAAGAATAGAAAGATAAATGTGTGGTTTGGGATATTCTGAAGAAGGGTAAGGTGATTGTGTATATTGAGAAGTTTCACAACTTTAAACCCCATATAACTGATTATTTCTTCAAGAATTGGTCAATGAACAGGGTTAATCTTTGTGGGGTTATGGTGGAATTGACAGAGGAGTTCATTGCTAAGATTATTGGTCTTCCTATGGAGGGTTTTAAATTCAAGAATGAAACTAGTATATCAAATGTGGCTTTCAAGAAGTTTCCAAAAAATGAAGAGGAGGAAAAATTACTTGTGAAGGATGGGGACTTCTATGACTTGGACCAGATTAAGGTAATATGGCAAGATGTTTTATCTTTTGTCCATGAGTGTTTTATTCTATATGGTAGATCAAAAAGGGTTCATAAATTCTATTTTGTGTTTTTAAACCATTTTCGATATTAGGATAGGTTGTCCTTTCCCTTTTAGTTGAAAAATTCTTTGCTGAATAGCACGAAGGCCCATAGAAAGAAAGAGACTAGGCCCATGCTCCATGAAGGTCTTATTATGTTAATTGAAAATTATTGTAGAAAAAGTGTAGTGAATCTTTCACCTGTAGTGGAAAAGAAGAGGAAATCTCTTGGAAAAAGCCTCTTGACAAAATGACTGCTAAAAAATTTTAAAGCTATAATTCAAAAACTAAGGAGGGTTGTAGTGATAGTAAGAGTAAAACGAAGAAATCTAAGGTTGATAATACTCAAAAAGTAAATGAGGAAGCTATGGATTTTGAGAGAAGTGAAGAAGATGAGGGAAAAATTAAAATTGATGATCTCAATTCTAACCTGGATGAGTATTCTAGTAATTGGGGAGTCTATTTGGAAAAAGATGATGGGGAAAGTAGTAATGAAGGAAAAATGGAGACTAAATTAAAATCAAAACCCTCAGGCCAGAATGACGAAAAGAATATTATGACTCAACGTGAAGGGCCTATGCCTACCCAGATGGATATTAATGAGGTTAAGCTCCTAGTAGACTCATAAAAGGAAAATAATGTTGAGGATAATGCCCTAGTGATTAAAGAGAAGAATTCAAACAAGAAGGACCAAAAGGAGAATATGGCTAAAGAGGGTTTTAACAAAGAAAATTAGTTAAAGCTAGATTATACCCAGGATGTGACTATTAATTCACAAAAAATGTGCGATGATGAGGCCAAGGAAGATGACAACAACATAATGAAGTTGTCTTTCCTCCATAAGGCTAAACTAAAAGTTGATGCCTCTCTCCAGGTTGAATCTTGGCTCTATAATAAAATTATTGTACTCAAGAAAAAAATGGGAGAGCTCCAAAATGAACTAGATGAAGAAAAAAATGAAGAGAATCCAACTAGAGAATCAAGTGGGTAATATCCCTAAGAAGTTAAAGGCCTACAAAATTGACTTACGTGAACTACTTAAGGATAGCAGTCAAACGATGGACATGGAAACCTCAATTTTGTGTTTTATTGCTACAAGCATCAGTAAAAGAAGTAATGAGGAAATCATTTCCCTTGTTGCAGTTAATCTATCTGGTGGCCCTAGAAAGAGAACTAGGAAAAGTACAATGAAAGTTATTTTTGCTACTCTAGGTTCAGCTATGGAGGAGATCCTTCAAGGTAGTGTGGTGGTTTGTAAGGAATTAGCTAAGGTGATCAAAGAGTTAGTCTAATTGTAGGCTCTAGTTGCTAGCTGGGTTATTGGTCTTGGTTTTCCTATTTCAATTTCACTTCTAGCTTTTATTGTCTTGATACTCTATTATGTTCCAAGTCCTTGTAAAACTTGGGAAACTTTTATCGTATATCCTTTTTCTTTAGTTGTAAGGGGATTTGGGTCCCCTCAAAACCTATTTTTACCTAAAAATATGTCAAATGGTGAAAGGACTAAAGCAAAATATGTGCTTTTAGCATTCATTACCTATACCACTGAAGTTGTGGGACGATGTCAACATGGATTACATTCTTGGTTTACCAAGAACTAAGTGATGGCATGATTCCTTTTTTATGGTGGTTGATAGGTTTTCAAAGATGGCACTTTTTATTCTTTGCAAGAAAAAATAGTGATGTTATTCATGTGGTCGAGTTATATTTCAAAGAAGTGTTGAGACTGCATGGTCTCCCAAAGAGTAAAGTTTTAGATTGAGATACAAATTTTTTTGGCTATTTATGGCATACATTGTGAAAGAAATTAAAGACCCGCAAACCAATGGATAGACAAAGGTGGTGAATCAAAGTTTGGGGAACTTGTTGAGATGTTTGGTTGGAGATAAGCTAAAAGAATGGGATCTAATTTTACCATAGGTAGAATTTGCATAAAATAATTTTGTCAATAGAAGTACTAGTAAATTGTCATTCCATATTATAAATGGGAGTAGCCCCAAAAATGCTTTTGAATTGAGGAAATTGGATAAAGGAGAGATAAGTAGTGTTGAAGTAGAGGCTTTTTTAGAATTTGAAGATATAAGGCTAAGGAAGATGAGAAGAAGAGGTATAAGGAATTTAATATTGGAAATGAAGTCATGGTTTATTTTGGGAAGGAGAGATTTCTCGTGGGTAAATATAATAAGCTGAAAATGAAGAAGTTTTGACCATTCAAGATACTAAAAAGGCATGATTATGGAAATGCCTATGGAGTAGAGTTTCAAGTTGAACTAAATATTTCACTAGTGTTTAACATTTTAGACGTGACAAAGTAATATGAAGGTTGTGATTGAGATGAGGTTGCAGATACATAATGGAGTATTCTAAGGAGAATGAGGAGATATTGGGTAGTCATATTGGAAGAAGAACACAAATTAGAACATATCAAGAGTATCTAGTCAAAAGGAAAGGGAAGCCAATGGAGGATTCATGATGGGTACTAAGGGAGGAGGTTGACTATCTTGGTTTTCCTCTAATTACTTAAGATGTGATAGAGTCACTTCTCAAATTACCTTATCTATCTGATGCAGGAGAATCCTAGGTGTAAGGAAATCTTTCATCACCCAAAACTATTTCTATCTCCAATTTTATGTTTTCAATAAGGGTTATTCTTGTGTAGAGTTTCTATTTGTGGAAGCTTGATTTTAGTAAGTTGGTCTTATGTGCTCAGATTATTCTAATAAGAAATATGGAGTTTAATCTTAGACATATTATCTTGCCAAATTAGTTTAATTCCCATATCATATGTATTAGTGCAGTTATTGCATATTTTTGGTATAAATTTTGGTTAACCATACTTTAGGCTCAATGATGAATGCATAAATGGATCTAAATCAAGGTCAAACCTTGGTTGATAGATTCTTGTGTCATTAGTCATAGTAGAAATTTAGTTGTCATTTTTGACAAGGGGTTATAAGAGCCCACCAGATCATCGATTTGTCAATATGGTGTCCAAAAGTGACCCATCCAAAAATGTGATTAGTAAATTTTCTTGAGATAATTCTATGCAATAAAGCATAATAAAATAATATAATATGAGACTAGTCAACCTGAAGAGTTCGAGCTTAATGTTTAAAACCTTCTTGAGTGGCAAAAAAATGCCTTTATAAGGAAGGCCCATAGGTTGTCTAGAGTAGATCTGGGTGATATTCATAGCTTTATCTTGTAGACTGTTGTAAAGAAGGCACCCATGTGGGTTTGTATATTGTGATTCTAAATTCTATAATTCCACACTTGTGGAGATAATAAGAAGCACATATTTTGTTCTCTCAATTTTTTGTTGTTTCTTTATTTTTGTTGTGTATTTGTGGTATTAAGGGGAGCACCCTTCATCAATGACCATATATCACTTATGTCCTAGTGCAACACTTTAATATTTATTTTATGCATGATTTAAGTTATGGTTAAAGTTCTCATCACACCTTTGTGGAGGTTAAGATAGATAAATGCTATGGGTTTCAAGGTTGCATGGCATTTTGTGGATGGTGATAAAAGTGTTGTCATATCCTTGCAACTTGTACATATAGTTAATACCTTTATCCTATGGGCGATAAATAGTGGGCCATGTGTCAATAATGGAATATCCTTGTGGAAATTTTGTAAGACTATTAGTTGGACCTATGACCTTGCAAGTGGATGTTTACGATGATTGTAATAGTTTTTCACATCCTTGTGGTGGCTAGTGGGGGAAATATTTAAGGGTCCTAAGATTACAAAGAAATATAAGATGCTATTGTGATCCCTTGTCATCATCTCATGGCTTATCATGTGAGACCCATTTTTGGACCACAAGGAAGTGAGGATGTTACTCAGGACATTTGATGGTTTTTCTTCACTGCATCACAATGGGGTTACACAAATTGGTATTGTTATATGTTGCAGTTGAGCGAGGGGCATACACTTGTTGAAGACCTTTAGCCTCACATACTTGTAGGCCTAAATTGCATTTAAGGAAAATGGTTGTGATCTTGTGAAGAATAAGAATAAAATTTTAACATCCACTAGGCTAAACACAGCCCATGGGACAAGTAATTGTTAAATTTGGTAAATTGGTTCTCCTTTTATGAAAGTTGATGATGAAGTAAATTTCAGTATTTCTAAAATTACCAAATTTATCATTAGTTGAAGTGAAATTAATTGATAACCCAAGTTAGGTAAGTCACAACCTCACAACACTTTATGTGGGTTACTCAAAACTATTTGAAAATATATTAAAGAATGTAGTGGTGGTAGGAAAAATCTAAGAAAATACATGATGCTGATGGAATATTGTAGTTTACAATATAAAAATAATTTCCTTTACATAAAATCATTCTCTTAATGAACAACCTTTTGAGTGTCATGTGTAACTTTCCATAACCAAGGGAAAAGACCACAACGGCGGGTCTTGTAGTCAGTGCAAATCTTGGGATAGTTATTACTAATTTTTTTGCAATTTCAAAGTGTGAATCATATCTTACATACATAAAATGATAATTTTTTGTAGGAGAATCCTTGGGTCATTGACAATCTTGCATCACCCAAAAGTGTTTTCTTTTAGTTTATCTATTTACTATTTATTTAGATAATTTTCCCATTTTTTTGGCTTGCAATCGATCTAGTCGGTTATTTCTCCTCTATGATTTTGATTATGTGGTCTAGGCATAATTAAGGTCTTATATCTATCTTTGCATCTTATTATAATGTTTCTAGATGAAGTTATCTTAAGATTGGTCCAATCCTATATTGGCTTTCCTATTTTAATAGTCAAGTTTGCAAGTTGTAACTTCTGATGAAGATTCACAACATGCAAAGACAATTGGCACATATTCTATCTTATAACACATTTAATCCACCATCTTGTATGTTTTCACAACACAATGCATTCATGTGGGGTTGTTCTTATAATTTGGGTCTTGACCTATCTATTTGTAATATGTTTCCTTTGTCTTTGAAATTAATGATTAGATAAGCCAACCTATGGTTGTTGATCTTTTATATAAGTACGGTAGTGGTTCTATTTTAGGAAGGGAGAAGTGTGAAAAGTATTCTCCATGGTTAGGAAGTAGAATAGATTCAGAGAAGAAATTGAGATTACTCTAGTATGTTTTTGGTTCCATGATTTTGGGGAATGATCCACTGTAAACCTTTAGTAATTGTATATTAAAAATGACTATATAATAAATGCATTTTCAAGCCAACTTGATGCTAATCTAGTGGTATTTCTCCTAATTTTGTTTAATGAATATTATTTTCTTGGGGCATTCATGCTATTACATATTCTTTTTCCAATATTAAACATGTCTTTTAGGAATTCTTTCTCCATGACTATGTCAAGTGGTATCAAAGTTGGTTGTTGGTTGTACATTAGAGCATAAGAAGCACTTGGAATCTAATACCTTAACTTGCATCTCTTGTTATTATGGAGTGGAAAAAGATAAATTTATGATCTATATCAACTAAAGACTAGTGCAAGATGGAAAGAAGGATTGGCTATTGATAGATTAAGATCACACTTGTGAACATAGTTGTGAGGTGGTAGAAGATTGAATCTAACCTATAGTTGTGGAGGTTGCACAAGGAGGATTGGTTAGTTGCTAAGTTTTGTAGTTATCGAAAAAACTTAGTTTCTTGAGGAAGATTATTGGTGTTGGTAGAGTGTTAGGTTAGATTAAAGAAATAAACTCTTGTGACCAAATTATTGAACCTGAGAAATTAACGATTGGTATCTCACTAAACATGATGCCTAGAAGAATGAGTCCTAGAAGGCTAGAGAAAATAATGGAGGATTTTAGAAATGAGATAAGGACTAAGATACATAATGCTTCAACTAGGGATGGGAGAAACCCTAAGAGTAAAGATGAATTTCATGAAGCTTTTGAAGATCTTGAGATCGATGAAGTTAATATTCATGTTGAAGAGGAAATATTGTTGAGAGCTATGATGTAAATAGGTGAGATTCATAGAATTGATGTTACATGATTTTATAGGTCTTTACGTATAAGGGAACTAACAGATTGGATTAATGAACTAGAGGATTAATTTAAGCTTGAACATGTCAAAGATCTATAGAAAGTTAGGCTAGCACAAATTAAGCTAAAGGGTCTTATTGTCTTCTAGTGGAAAGAATTGTAGAAAGATAGGGAAGATCATGGTGAAGCTAAGATCACTAGATGGAGGGTTACAACTTCTAGAATTAAGGCTAAGTGAATGTAAAAGGATTATGAACTAAACTTGTTTAAGAGGTTGTAGAATTTGAAGCATAAATATTTGACTTTAACATGTGTTTTTTAAAATATTATTCACCTTTTCTAATATGGAATTCTCTATTCCCTCATTCACCTTGTTCAATGATGAAGAAATTTTCCAAAAGATACTCTTATTCCATTCCCACCAAATGGCACATATAATAGTTTTCAAGATACAATTCCATATACATGCAAAAAAAGAGTTGTAAAAGAGCAAGGGCCAAATTTGAAACATATCCCATAAAGAATTTGGAAATAGGAAGGAGATACCTAGTTTGTTGACAACATAAAACCAATATTCATAGGCAAAGGAATGAAAAAGAAACAAATGATCCACTAACTCATAGTCCTCATTACAAGTAACACATTTAGAGGGAAGGGCAATTTTTAATTTTTGTGTCACTAGTAAGGATCCTCTTTCTTTTTTAGAGTGATTCATGTGAAGCATCGTTATTCAGGTAAGATGACATTGTTCCAACAAAAGTTATATGCTTATTGTTTGGTTAGTTACACAAGTTGCTATATTTAATAGCCAAGTGTCCCTATTTGATTGTGCATTCACCACTCTTTGAAGGATCCCAAAATAGCCTATCTAGTTTTTTAGAAATAAAGATATTTATGTTTTCCATCACCTTAGTGAAGTAAGCATGATGTACATTAATAAGGGAACATCTAAAGGATCCTTATAAATGGCCATGTTAGAGAAAAGTTCAATTGCAACAACATAATCAACTAGGAAAATACCCCAAACATATTTTTAAGTGAAGGAAATTTCCCTCATTGTATCACAAGTTATGAGATAGAGCATACCATTCCAAGAATATTTTTGATCTTTTGACCATTATTAACCTCCCAAGACACATAGTTTCTGATTACCTCTCATGAAGAAATCATGAAATCCCAAACAACTAATCCTTTTGGAGTATTAGAAGTGGAAATAATCTCTATAGAATCATAGCAATCCAAGTATTTTGCTTACATTATTTGACACTATTTATTATTTTCTTTACAATACATTTTACAAATCAACTTTCCATTAAAAGCTCTATTTCTTTTTGTCAAAACATGTAGACCAACTACCCCAACCTATTTAGATATTGCCATTTCATTTAAGAAAACTAATGGAATCTTTTTATCCTCTAATTAATTCCCTTCCCATATAAAATCTTGAATCGATCTTTCAATTTCATGAAGTTTCCTATTTGGAACTCTGAGGACTGACATGTAATAGATTAGGATGGTAGATAAACTAGATTTAACAAGTAGGATTCTCCCTGAAAGAGACAACCAATGAGATTTACATGTAGAGATTCTACCCATGATTATTTTCTTAATGTTCTCCAGTAGGTCATCTTATTAGATCCCACACAAAATAGAATACTAAGATAAGTGGATGGTAGTGCTTCTTGAAAGAATCCTACAATAGAAACTAGTGCTTCTTGAAAGAATCCTACAATAGAAACTATCTTCTTTGAAACAATAGCATTGATATTGAAGATGAAGATCTTTGATTTCTAAGAAATAAATTTTGGCTTGATACCAATAAATATAGGTCTAATGTACACTTACTTTCTTTAGCCTCTTTTATGTTTGACAAGCCAAATAAGAGAGTGTCAACTATAAATAAAGAGTGTGTGATAGAAATAGAAGTACCTTGAATGTGGACTCTAGACCAACGATCTTGATTATGCTCATAAGTGATGATCCTACTAAAGGCTCCAACCATAATTATAAACAAATATGGAGACAAAGGATCTCCTTAAGAACAAGAACAAATTTCCACAATCCATGAGATTTGTAGCTTGTTGTTTTTAGATTCAATTGTGTAAAAGGTTATGCATCAATATTTTGGATCACACTATGTGATCCATCATTAGGATGAACATGAAAGATCACTACGCATGCTCTCTTTCATGTCCATCCTAATGATGGATCGCAGAGTGTGATCCAAAACATCGATACAAAATAATGTACTTGATTGAGTCTAGAAACAACGAGATGCAAAGTATCTCCTTGCCTAATTCCTTGTGTAGATGGGAAAAAATATTAGAGAACCTTTTGTAATGACTGAAAAAAGGCACCAAAGATACATGTTTGAATCCATTTGCACCATTTATCTATAAATCCAAATGTTTGAAGAACCTTAAGGAGAACATACCAACTAAGTCTATCATATGCCTTCATCATGTCTAACTTAGCTACAAATGCAACAGACTCACTAGAATTGATGAAATGAAGGACTTCATGAGCTATGAGTGCACCATCCAGTGTCTCTTGATCGAGGACAAATCCACCTCGTTCTCGAGATATGATTTTCCCAATGATAGGTTGTATTCCCAAATACATAGCCTTAGTAAAAAAAATGTAAATTGTATTACATAGTGATATGAATGTTTAATCTAGGAGTGAGATGGGATCCTTGATCTTGGCAATTAATGCAATGTTTTTAGTATTTAAATTCCAAAGCATTGTAGTATTCTTCCTGGATTTTTCCAAAGAAGCAAGCAAATCATTATAAGTGACATCCCAAAACTTTTGGACAAACAGAGCTAGCTATGTATGTATGTATGTATGTATGTATGTATGCATGTATGCATGCATGTATGTATGTATGTATGTATGCATGTATGTATGTATGATCTTTTCACATGACCATGTAATATCTAGGTAATGTTTAAGCCCCCAAAATTTTAAAATGTGACTGTTATTGAAAATATCTTTGTACCTACTAGACCCTTGGAAAAATGCATTACATTATGTTGCTTATTCATTGTCCAATAGACATTCCACTTTGATGGACATTAATAAAATTATTCTTAATTTAATCTAAACTCCAAGTGAACTTGTTGGTGTTTCTATAAATTTTAGCCCTTGCCTACCATCCACTTGAAAATTGAATTTAAATGTTCTCAATTACTTTTTCATTCCACCTCCATAACTTTCCATTGACATTATGGATAGGCTTAGACTCCACCACTAGTAATTGAGAATAAAAATTAAATTAATTTCAATGTGGGATCGGCTGGATATGGTTAATATTTTTTTGTTGCATTGATGACAGTTTTGTAGGATTTTTTTTGGTTGGTGAACTATATCAATTCTAACAAGATAGTTAACTTGAACATATAACATATCTAGATAATTGCAAAAAATCATCATTTGACAATATGTTGAAGTTAAATCACAATTTATTCTTCATTGACTTACATTTATTCATGGTATGCTTTGACTATATAACATAATGAATAGATACCAATCCTAGAAGTAATAAATAGTATGAACTCAAAATAAGACACCTATAACCAGTTTGTATGAAATAAGACAAAAGGATGTAGATTTACTTAAAAATTTCTCACCATCTTTCTTTGTTCTATTCCTATGGATGTAAGAATTGCACCTTGTTGAGGTACAGTTATTGCTTTATAATTATTTTTTAATTTTATATTCTTTTTAAAACAAATAAAAGTTTCAATTTATAAATTTGAAATTTTTCCAAATATTACTAATTTATATTTATTTTCTAATTTTAGCATTTTTTTAATCTATATTTATTATGTCTACTATATGTATTAGTAATTATATTAATAAAATATTTAATTTTAAAATAATTAGTGAATAAAAAATTGATAATAATATTTTTCTAATAACACTAAAAAACATACATTAACATGAATAAAAAATTCACATCATAGGTAGAGGCTTGAATGCCAATCATTAAAAAAAAATACAATTAACACTTTCTTTTAAGATTGGATGAATCCAATGACCTTCGTACTAAAATTCATGTGTGTGTGTGTATGTGTGTGTGTGTGTGTGTGTGTGTGTGTGTGTGTGTGTGTGTGTGTGTGTGTGTGTGTGTGTGTGTGTGTGTGTGTGTGTGTGTGTGTGTGTGTGTGTTGTAGTGAAGGTAAATTCAAGTGGTCATAGCTCATGAGAGCTCTTATTTACTTTATAATCATACTTCCTTAATAAAGGCCACCATAACTCATTTTAGATTAAAAATGGAAAACTCTTGTCTATTTCTCTCAACAAGTGGATATAAGACATACCAAGTAGCTCACTCCAAGATACTAACTCTTCCCACTTGTTGTGATTTCACAATGCACACCCCATTTCAACTAGAAATGGGGACCCCTTTCTTTATCTTTACAGCTTTTCGGAACCTTAGTCTAGGGTATGAGTATTTTTAGGGTTTCTTTTAATGTTTCAGGTCAGATCCAAGTCCTAATTTGAAAGCCTAGAATCCTAATTTCAATATCAGAGGAGATAAGACCTTTTAACAAATAAAAAAAGGTGCACCAATGCACCTAATGAGGTGTGCTAGTGCACCAAAGAGGTGTGTGTGTGTGTGTGTGTGTGTGTGTGTGTGTGTGTGTGTGTGTGTGTGTGTGAGAGAGAGAGAGAGAGAGAGAGGAATTTCACCTTTGGTGATGTGTAGATGCACAACACCAAAGATTTGGGGGTCTATATAGCCCCCCCACCTTCTCTCCATACTTCATTTCATTCTCCCTCCATTAGTGCTCCATCATCGCAGCTCTATAGCACAAGAGGTGCTCATTTCCTCCACCACCTACAAAACCATAAAACAAGACATTAAACATCACAAGGAGTGTGCATCAACACACCTCCTTTTTCTTTAAAAACTTAAACACTAAACTAAAAAAAAATTAAGGTGCAAAGAAAAACATATGAATTAAGGTGTGCTACTATGCACCTAGTATTTCTTTTTATGCTTAAGTCTAAATATGAGGTGCACTGATGTGCACCTCATATGATAAAATTTGCTAATAAAAAGGTGCACCAAGTGCACCTATTAGGTGTGCCATATTTTGCATTCTAGGGTCATTAATTAGGTTTTCTGGTGATTTCAAGCAACTTGGTTTTTAGGTTTTGTTCATGTTAGTTCTAGGGTTTGAATTTATTAATTTTTCTTCAATTCTAGACTAATGGACATCTTTTTGTGCAAATTCAATGGCATCTTCATCATCCTCCTTTTTTGAGAAGATGGTTCCAAAGACTATCATGTTACAATTTCAAGGTGTCCAACCCAATCATGATTTCAGGATGAGTACTCAAAGATCTGAGATACTGAGTTAGGCCATACAAATTTGTGTGCATTCCTCACACTGTGCAACAAACCTACCAAAAGATCTCATATGTTTTTTGCATTAATCATATCAGGACTTGTCAATGTAGCTTCACATCTAGTGTCAGTGCAATCCTCAGAGTTGATTATGACACTCGCAAAGAAATATGTTCCTAAAGAAAGGGTTGTGAAAAGCATAATTGGAGAGATCATCTTAGATCTCTGACCTAAAAATATATATAAGGTGTTCCATCTACCAAGGGTGGATCAATTTATCATATTAGACTAACACCAAGTAGAAAGATGGTATAGGAAACATGTGGAGGAAGCCTCTAAAATCGTATAGTCTTCACACTTATTGAGAAGACTCCTCTAGGGTGGAAGGCAGGAAAAGTGAATATGACATTAGGGTACATGAAGGAGGATATTGGATACTCAATCATACTCTTGAGCAAAGTCATGGGTTTTCCTGCTTCTAGACATTTAAACATATGGATGGTGCATTTTATTGAGACCATCAAGACAACAAAGATGCCACTTGATTGGGCCCATTCTTAGCGAGAACTTGGGTGAGCACCTAATGGTGGTGAAGAACAACAAGAAATTCTACATGACATCATACTTGGTGTACTATTAGCTAAAAGGGAAATAGATTACCCTGGGCTCTATAAGAAGGGTAGCATGCAAGATGCAAATGCATGGCCTTACATTGTGTATCCTTAGCTAGTAAAGAAGAAGCTTTCAAAGAAAAATAAGAAATATAGGATTGTGAATAATGCTTTCATATTCACAATAATCTAATTCATAGAAGGGGATTATTTGAAAAGAATGTCACAATAGGTAGTTGCCAAGATATCAGAAGTTAGGGCTTATTACATCTAGTTTTGCATGTTCACATATTTGAGGGTAGAAGGTATAATTATTAACCCTAAGAAGCTCCCTAGATATCCCAATGATAGACTCATTTTATGGGATTTTTTTGACTACTCTTGTCCACATATGGCAGAGTTAGGAAACAATGCAAAATATGTTGGATATGGCCTATTGCAATAGGACCATCCAAGGTGGATCAGAGACAAGACATTCTATCTTTTGAGTGTGAATGAGATGTTTGCCTTTCACAATGACAATCGAAATATGTACAATCTGCAAAGTTAGAAAGAACCTATGACAAATGGAATTCTACCAGCATTACAAAAAAATCCTCCAAATCTGAGAGTGAGTAATAATCTGGTGCTGATCAGGCCATCTTATGGAGGAAAAAAAAACCAAAATCAAGGAACTGTACCAACCATCTTGAAAAATCCAGCTTGGTCTACTAAAAAGTACAATATGGTGGAGGATTTGAAATGGACAAAGGCCAACATGTCCATGTTTGACATGCTACAGAACTATCCTCATCAATGAGAGGTGCTAATGAAAACCCTTGATCACACAAAGGCATCCCATAATACAAGTATTGTCCCTCAAAAGATAGTGTCTCAACAAGTCAATGCTTTGGAGGTGATGCCAACTATGTTTAAAGACAATGTTGAGGTGCCTCCATTTTTGCTTAGCATTAGGATATATGGGAAGAATCTCCATAATTTCCTAATTGATTCAAGAGCTTCTTGTAATGTTATGCTACTATCGATAGCACAAAGGTTGGGAATCAATCTTCAACCCTCCAACGAAATAGTGGTACAATTAGACAAAATAGAGGTGAAAGTCATTGCTGTGTTGAAAGATGTTTGGATAAAATTGATGGCACATCCCTAAATTCAAGATGTCATTGATATATATGTGGTTGATATCCCAGAAACATACAGACTATAACTACTAAGCAGAGAATGGACCAAATGCCCAAGAGGATGGCTTTCTATAGATTTCACATAGTTATGGTTACAATGGAAAGGGTTGAACAATCAAATCAAGATAGATGCAGAGCCAAAGTTAAAAATAATTATTATAGAATACAATGCTCCAAATGAGGTAGCATTCCTACAAATAGATTTGGACTCCTACAAGGTGATGGTTTTTAATACAAATTTGATCAAAATATTAGATAATCAAGATATAGAATCCAAGATTTCAGTCCCAAAGCATGAGCTCATAACATAGTTCATAGACAACATGATGGCTAACTTACAATTCCTATGAGAAGAAGCTGACCCCAGTATCCTCCTTCTTCTAGGATTTTTTTGATTGCATAAAGTTAGCCATTCAAAGTTCAAATGTTCATCTTGCCAAGAAGCAGTCGCTAAGGTACTGACATAGATGATGAGACTAGAGAATAGTAATGGTTCTAAAGACAAACTCGCTAAGAATCAAAATCTTATAAACATATCTAAATCTATGGGAAACGTTGAAGAGGAAATTGAGGATCTAAATGCATCATATAGTGATACCTCTTCAGAAGGTGGGGGCTTGTCTTCTCCTCCACCTGAAATGATCAAATTTCAAAGAAGAAGACAATATGTAAAAGGTCAAGGATGGACTTCGGTAATCATCCATCCTAAACCAAAAATGGATGAAATTGTAGAATTGATAGAGGAAATCTAGGATAAAAAAGAAAAACATACACTTCCTATGTCAAGGAACAACAATGGAAGATCATCAAGTCCACCCTGCGAAAGATTATAATGGGTCCCCAAGAAACAATCCTTCTAGGCCCAAGTGAAAGAAAAGCTATGGAAAAATAAGCATAAGGTTAGGAAACCCAAAGAGGATCAAATCTAGATACTTTGCTTTGATGATTCCAAATGTAAATTAGGAGCCAGTATAGGTATTGAGTTGATCAGCCCAAAAGGCAAGACTTTCTACACAACATATCGATTACAGTTTAGATGTACTAATAATGTTGCAAAATATGACGCATTCGTCTGAGGACTCCTATTCACATTGGAGAAAGGAATCACATCCCTCATAGTTGAGGGAAATTCTCAGTTGGTTATAAGGCAAGTGAAGTCGATCCATTCTTGCAATGATAAGACATTACTTGCATACAGGAAGAGAGTATGGGATTTAATGGATGACTTTGAAGCTTTGAATATAAAATCTATTCCAAGGAAGAAAAACATTGTAGTGGATGCCCTCTCTATTTCAGCTAGCACATTACAACCTGTTAAAAGAATGAAATTAAAGAGGATTTCAGTCGAATTGGTTCCTGCTCCATCTATCCCTAATAACATTACGAACTTCCAAGTTTTCTAGGATGATCAATAAATACTTGAATTTATCATGTGCAATGGCCACTTTAAAGGGCAAGAAATTGATGATGCTCCTGACAATAAACCTGAAGATGATTAACTTGAGGACAAAGACAGGGTCTTGAATTTGAAAAAAAACACTATTCCTAAGGGAATGGTTTATTTGGAATGCATTTTTTTTCATGATGAATGGGCACTTAACAGAAGAACAATCAAAGAAAAAGGGACTGAAGAATTTGATTTGTACACTTTGGGTACAGACGAAGATCCTAGAATGGTAAGGATTGGAAAGGTGTGAAATACACAAGAAAAGGAGGATATGATCAAATTACTCATAGAGTATAGAGATGTCATTCCTTGGAGTTATGAGGAGCTAAAAATGTATGATCTTGAGATTATTACGCATTACATTCCATTAAAACCTAATGCCAAGCCTTTTTGGCAAAGACAAAGGCCTATTAATCCTATCATTGAACCACTGATAATGAAGGAAGTTGAGAAGTTTCTTGATGTCAAGATCATCTTCCCCATTTTCCAATCTACATGATTGACTAATTTGGTTCCTGTATGGAAAAAGACTAGGGAGATTCATCTTTGCATAGATTTTCATAATTTGAACCTTGCATCTCAAAAGGACAATTACCCTTTACCTTCACTAGATAAAGTTCTACAAATTGTTAATGGTTCGAAGATGATGTCTTTATTGGATGGAAATTCGGGATATAATCAAATCATGGTCAATGAAGAAGATAGGCTAAAGATGACCTTCACAACTAAATGGGGTACTTTTTCCTATAGAAGAATGCCTTTCAAACTAATCAATGTAGGAGCTATTTCAACGAGCCATGGATGAAGCTTTTAAGGGATTGATAAATAAGTGTATAGTCATCTACATGGATGATCTAACTATCTTTTCAAAGGACCAAAGCACTCACATCACTAATCTAAAACAAGTATTCAATAGATGTAATAGATATGGCTTATCCCTCAATCCCAAGAAATGTTTGTTAAGGGTTACCAAAGGAAAGCTCCTAGGACATATCATCTCTAAAGCTAGAATCTCAATTGATCCTAACTAAGTTGAGGTTGTTCTACAGTAATTGTCTCCCCACAATCAAAAAGAATTGAAGTCTTTCTTTGGGAATATAAATTTTGTGCAAAAATTCATAAGTGGGTTTGCTGAGATAGTGTGTCCCCTTAATGATTTACTCAAAAAAGGAGCTAAGATAGAGTGGGTTCTAGAGATTAAGAAATCATTTGAGGATATCATGGTGCTCATTTCCATGGCCCTAGTACTGGTAAGTCCTGACTATGTACTAGCTTTCAAAGTATACTCTTTTTCTTCAGAACATTCATGTGCTAGGATTCTTACTCAGAATAAGGAAAAAGAAGATGAAAGCCCCATTGCCTTTATGAGTTTCCCTCTGAAAAATGCTGAGTTAAACTACTCCAACCTCAACTAAGAGTCTTTTTCTTTAATCAAAGTGGTAAAGAAGTTCTATCACTATATACAAAGGAGCAAGGTGTATACAATTGTGCCTAATCCAGTAGTTAGGACATTGTTGATGCAAAATGAACTTGGTGAAAGATGAGGGAAATGAATGGCAATCCTTCAAGAACTTGATTTGGAAATCCAACCCATGAAGTTGGTAAGAGGCCAAGGATTGTCAAAAATGATAGCAAATAGCCAAATAGAAGATGAAAAAAAAATTGGTTTGAAAGTGAAACAAATGTGGATGATCAAAAGGAGATTGTAGTATCCCAAGTTGATAATGGTCAAGGTGTAATAACTGATGTCTGGTACCAAGATATTGTCTACTATCTTTTACAAAATCTGTATCTAAGTTGGATGAATAGTTCATAGCATAAGGGACTCAAAATGAAGTGTGAATCCTACATGTTGCATGATAGAAAATTATACAAAAGTAACTATGAAGGGATTTACCTAAAATTCTTGGGGCAAGAGGAAGTAAAGGAAGTTTTTGAACAATTTCAGGGGCATAGTTCGACAGAAGCAACTGCTCATATGATTTTAAGATCAAGCTATTTCTAGCCAACGATATTCAAAGATACTTTTGAGCATGTGCATACTTGTCATATTTGTCAGACTAGTGCTAATAGAGAAAGACATTATGTGATGTCATTACAACTAGTGTTTGAGATACACCCCTTCACAAAGTGGGGGCTAGATTTTATTGGCCCAGTGAATCCACCATCATCAATAGGGAACACTTTTATTCTCACAATCACTCATTACTATACATGCTAAACAGAAGCAAAGACATTCAAAAATTGCACAGCTAAGGTAGTTATGAAATTCTTGGAAGAACACATTGTTACTAGATTTGGGATGTCATTCTCCCTAGTGTGTGATAACGGATCAGCTTTTGCATCAATTTTTTTAACTCAATGGGCACTGGAAAATTAGGTTATTATCAATTTCTCTTCAAATTATTATCCACAAGTAAATGGTGTAGTTGAATCTATGAACAAGAACTTGATCACAGTAATAAGATGTTTGTTGAAGGAGAATCCAAAAGATTAGCATACACAACTCAAATATGTGCTATGGATAGACTGAGTCAGGGTTAAAAATGCTTTGGGGAAATATCCATATCTGCTTGTCTACAGATAAGAGCTAGTTTTCCCACTTAACTTCAAAATTACTATTTTGAAATTCATGAGTGGGTATGCCAAAGATGCTGACAAAGTACAAATTACATTGATGAATCTTTTGGAGATGGACGAAAAATGGATAGCTACTTTGGAGCATATGGAAAAACATCAAGCAGTTATTAAGAGGTGGTTTGATAAGAGGGCCACAATAAAGTCTTTCAGGATATCTGACCTTATTCTACTCTAGGACAAGGTGAAAGAAAAGCTGGGCAACCACACAAATTTTCAACACTTGTGCATCAGTCCTTATCAGATCCTAAAAATCTTGGGAGAAAACATTTTTAGGTTGAGTTCTTTACAAGGGGAATTAGTTTTGTTGCCAGTTAATGGGCAATTTTGAAGCATTACTTTGAGGCCTAAGAGATCATTGAAAAAATAAAGGATTTCATTTCTGTAAGTGTGTTTATTTTTACAAGTGTGTTTCTTTTTAGTTGCATGTTTTCTTTCAATTGTGTATTTGTTTTCAAGGTTGTGTCAGTCCAAGGGGTAGGTGCACTCAAGATTTTATCTTGACATATCTTGCTAACCATTCTATTGGTTTTGACTTTTAGGAAGAGGTATTTCTTTGTCAAAAAATTCTTAAAATTTTTTTTTTTATACCAACTAAGGAATGGATTTTACTTGCAATAATAGGGGACTTTCAGTCTTGGATTCAGAATTGAAGATCAACAAGTTCTCAACACTTTGAAAATTTAAAGATCAATTGTCTTAGGTGTTTTCGAACCAAAGTTGAAGACAAAAAGAGATAGTCCAAACCCCACTAGTTCAAATAGAAGGCTCTTCTTAAAGGAATAGCTAAGATCATTGTTTGGCATGAGGGTTTCTAAAAGTTCTTGAAAGAGGAACACAAGGGATGTTCACAAAAGATCGAATCCAAGAAATGACACCAATGTCTTGGCCACATAGTCTAAGCATGGTCATGATACAAAAATAAAATAAGAAAGAAGAAAGGTGTTAAGAATGAAGGATTCTACAAAGTCGAAGAAAGGTAATCCAATTATACGGATATGCTCTCTAAATAAGCTATCCAGTATCAAAAGTATTGCTTCATTAAAGAATAAAATGGTGACATTGTGAGCTACATGAAGAAATTATTCAAAAAGATTACCTAGTACTTCAAATGAAAAAAAGTGATAATTTTCCAAGAGCCCTCAAAACTGATTCTCTCATCTAGTCAGACAAAGGATTGACAAACAGCTTTCGTAAAGATTTTGGATGAATGGACTAGGAGGGGGTGGAAGATTGTTTCCAAGTTGTCAAAGAATTTTGATAGACTACATCCTAAGATGTTGAAGGAAATGGATACACTAAGCACATAGTGAACTTGGAGGTTCGAGATTTTGAAGTTTTGACTACAAAGTGACTCGAAATACACTTAGAATGTTTAGGATTGAGTTAGTTTTTGACACATGTCAGATTATTTTTTGTTGATGAAGAAATGGCTTTGTCATTTGTTTCTTGTTTGGGGCTATTTTTTGTGGCTTCACAACACACGCCCCATTTTGACTAGAAATGGGGACCCCTTTTCTTTATCTTTTCAGCTTTTCAGAACCTTAGTCCAAGGTTTGAGTCTTTTTTAGGGTTTCTTTTAGTGTTTTAGGTCAGATTTGAGTCCTCGTTTGAAAGCTTAGAATCTTGATTTTATTTCAGAGGAGATAAGACCTTTTTATGAAGAAAAAAAGGCACACTAGTGCACCTAATGAGGTTCACTAGTGTGCCAAAGAGGTGAGAGAGAGAGAGAGAGAGAGAGAGAGAGCAAGGCATTTTACCTTTAGTAATGCATAGATGTGCAACACCAAAGATCTAGGGGTCTATATAAGCACCCCCCCTCTCCCCCCCCCCCCCCCCCCCCCGCCTTCTCTCTATACTTCATTTCATCCTCCCTCCATCAGAGCTCCATCACCATAGCTCCATAGCACCAGAGTTGCTCATTTCCTCCACCACTTGCAAAACCAAAAAATAAGACATTAAACATCAAAGGGGGTGTGCATTAGTGCACCTACCTAGGTGCATCAATGTGTACCTCCTTTTGCTTTAAAAACTTAAACCAAAAAAAATAAAACTAAAAAAAAATTTAAGGCACAAAGAAAAACATATGAATTAAGGTGTGTAGTGGTGCACCTAATTAGGTGCATTATTGCACACCTAGTATTTCTTTTTATGCTTAAGTCTAAATATGAGATGTGCTTTAGCACACCCCATGAGGTGCACTAATGTGCAGCCCATATGATAAAATTTTCTGATAAAAGGTGCACCATATTTTTCACTCTAAGGTCATTAATAGGTTTCTAGTGATTTTGAACAACTTAGTTTTAAGATTTTGTTCATGTCAATTTTAGGGTCTAAATTTATTGATTTTTCTTCAATTCTAGACTAATGGACATCTTTTTGTGTAGATTCAATGGTGTCTTCATCATCCTCGCTTGCTAAGAAGATGGTTCCAACGCCTACCATGTTAAAGTTTCAAGGTGTTCCCAAATCACGATTTTAGGATGAGTACTCAGAGATTTGGGATACTGAGTTAGGCCATACAAATTTGTGTGCATTCCTAAAACTATGCAAAAAACCTACCAAAAGATCTCAGATGGTTTAAACATTAATCAGATCAGGACTTGTCAATGCAACTTCACATCCAGTGTCAATGCAATCCTCAGAGCTAATTATGAAACTCACAGAATATATTCCTGAAGATAGGATTGTGATAAGCATAACTAGAGAGATCGTCTTGGATCTCCAACCTAACAACATGCAGAAGGTGTTCCATCTACCAAGGGTGGATCAATTTATCATATTAGACTAACACCAAGCAGAAAGATGGTATAAGAAACATGTGGAGGAAGCCTCTGAAATCATACAGTCTTCATACCTTATTGAGAAGACTCCTCTAGGGTGGAAGGCAAGAAAAGTGGATATGACATGAGGGTACATGAAGGAGGATATTAGATACTTGATCATACTTTTGAGTAGAGTCATGGGTTTGCTTGCTTCTAGACATTTTAAATGTATGGATGGTGTATTTTATCAAGACCATCAAGACATCAAAAATGCCACTTGACTGGGCCTCCATTCTTAGTCAAAACTTGGGTGAGAAGCTAATGGCAGTAAAGAACAATATGAAATTCTACATGACATCATACTTCGTATACTTGTTAGCCACAAGGGAAACAAATTACCTTGGGCTCTATAAGAAGGGTAGCATGTAGGATGTAAACACATGGCCTTACATTGTGTATCCTCAACTGGCAAAGAAGAAGATTTCAGAGCAAAGAAAGGAATATAGGATTGTGAATGATGCTCTCATATTCACAATAATTTGATTCATAGAAGGGGATTATGTGAAAAGAATGTCACAAGAGGTAGCTACCAAGATATCAAAAGTTGGGGCCTATTACATCCAATTTTGCATGTTCACATATTTGAGAGTAGCAGGTACAACTCTAAACCCTAAGAAGCTCCCTAGATATCCTAGTGACATAATAATTTTACTGGATATTTCTCAACAACTCTTGTTTGCATATGACAAAGTTGGAAAATAGCAAAAAATATGTTGGATATGGCCTATTGCAATAGGACCATTCAAGGTGGATCAAATACAAGACATTCTATCTTTTGAGTGTGAATGGGATCAATATCCTTGGAAGAGTATAATTCCCCATGACCTTATTTTGATAACATTGGAAGGGTACAACATCTAGTAGGCAAGATATTCCAGCATGAGGATGTGATTGATCAGTGGATGAATGCAACAAACGACTACGATATTTGTATAAGGGATTATTGTAGGATGACTCTACATCTGGTCGAAAGGGATTCAAAGATAAAGATCACATTAAAGATTATGCAACAAGATACAGAGGAGCTGCTTAATCCATTGTTTAATAGGGATAAGATTGGTGACCGACCTATCATGAATCCTAAGGTTGATAAAGAAGAAAATACAGATATCAATCACAGGGTGAGGCATGTCATTAAATTGACAAATGATTGGATCAAGAAACCTTTCAAACTTGATCCAATTCTTGAGATAGTGATCTTCCATGCTCAAGCTCACCCAGCCAAAGGTCAAGGAACTAAGGTCACGATGCCTACATTCATAGCCCAGTCACTAGTGAGACTTGCAACAATGCACTGTCTTGATAGGCTAGTTGGTTATTATTAGGCTTAGAAAGGTAAAGGTAAAGGAAAGAAGAAGAGGACTTCTCCTTAGCAAGTTGAGCCAGAAGAGAAAACAACTCAAGAACCTCCATAGCAGGGAGAAGAAAATATACAAGGGTTGGAGAATGTTGAAACCACACAAGATCAAGGTGATCCCCAAGTACCATCAAGTAAAGAAGGCCAAGGGGAAGTAGAAACTAAAGTACAAGAGGTTTCCCCACCTCAACAAGTAGAGCAAGCCTCCCCTCTATCCCTAAAAAAGAAAGCTCAAGACTTTGGTAAAGAGAAGGCAAAAGGTTATTAGGAAAGTGATCCCTTTCCCATTAGTTATTGAACCAATCCATGAAGAGGCAGAAGAAGAGGATGAAGAGGATAATCTACCTTTGAACTGGAGCACTTGACTCACCAGAGCCATAGAGTTGGAGAGGAGGAGAAGCTCCACAATCACACTGCCATCTATCTCTGATGGACCCATTCAAACCACCACATCGCAAGATGAAATGCAACAATGGATAGATGAGAAATATGTGGAGGGCATTGATGTCTTTCAGATGTCAAATATTGATTTCATGCCCATGGGTACTGAATTGATCAAGGATAAAATAAGAGATACTCCAACAAATTAGCCTCAATAAGAGGATTGGAGTCAGTAGCCACCCAAACCACAAGGAATAAAGGTAGTGCCATCCCCATGAAAAATCACTTTTTGTGTAGATAAGGGATTGGCTACCCATCTTCCTCAAGGAATAGAAGCATAACAGGTCCAATCAGAATAGGAGGATGAGCCACAACAAACACCTACTAAGGAAGTATTAGGAAAAGGGTAGATTAGTGAACAACCTCAACAAAATTCTCAAGATACCAAGGTAAGGATCGTGGACTCTACAGACATGGAGACTCCTGTTATAGATCTTGCAAAAAAGGAGAGGAATCCAGAAAGGGGAGATAAGGGAAAAGGGATAACAGAACAGACTCCTTCATCCTCGAAAGGAAAATCTTTGTTGGAGCATATCCCAAGCTGGTTGAGAAAGGAAGTGATAAGAAATAAGAGTCAACAATTCACCAATGAACAGGAGGATAGAATGGAATTGATTGAAGTGTTGACAAAACTTGAATCACCTCCAAAGGATGCACAAGCATTAGCCTTCATTATGAGTGATCAGAGCTTGGACTCATTTTCTCATCTAGTTATCCCTCCTTCACATTCAAATGTTGAAGAATTGATGCCACGATACTATCAAATCAGGGAGGTCATGCTTGGGAAGCCTACCTTGGATACCACTAAGTTAATGGTCACAATAGGAATGAAGGAGGTAGTCAAGAGCTTGGAGTAGCATGGGGCATAATTGATAACCCTTTGGTGACAAAATGAAATCCTAAAGGGATATCTAAGAGAAGTTGTTGGTCCTTTAAATCCCATGAACCCCAAGGAAACTTTGAAAGCAACAATTAAGAGAAGAGATAGGGGTGCGATACAGTTGGACCCATTTTTTAGAGCTTGTCAGCAATGGTGAGAAAGTTTTGAGGGGAAAGGTGTATTAATTATTCAAGGAAATCTAAAGTTATTACATGTTATTGAGGAGGATGCAGACAAGCTAGTAGCCATTTTGAATCAAGATTTTGGTCTAATGGACAAGATACATACCTAGGGCTAGGATTTGCAAGCATTGTAGTCTATCAAATGACAAAGGTATTAGATGTTGATTGATGTATATATAGCTGAGGAATTAGACAAAATCAATGATTGGATAGAAAATATTGTGGATGGTAATAAAGTAATGGAAACATTACACGCGGAGATTCACAAGCTCAAGGATCAAGCCCAAGAGAAAATTTTGGAAGCTGAGAAACATTATACTAATGCATGTTTAGATATTTTAAAGGATGATGCAAAGGATAAGTTAATTCTAGTAGAAGTAATAGTTGATAAATTTTAGAAGACTTTTGAAGAAGTTTCTAATGATGATGATATTAGACAAGCATTCAGAATGGAAGAAGTCTTATTGGAGCTAGATGTAAAACTTAGAGATTTTGTAGAAACTTGTATCGAAGTGGACAACTATAGGCAGAAAGTGAAAGACAAATATGAAGCCTTAGATTTTCTAGATGTAGCTCAAGTCACTAAGATAATCAATAAATTCAAGGGCAAATACCCCAACATAGCTCTGGTATGAAGGGGAACAAAACTCAAAAGCCAAATTTTTGATTTTGACACTTAGTGAAATTTTGCATTTTTTGGAGCCTACTTCCAAGGTGTGCAAGTGCGCAGGTGTGCTTTTTTAGTAGTGTCATGAAAGATTTTGAGGAATTTAGAGGTGCATGACAGTCAACTTTTGGTTCTAAATTTAAAGCTTTACATGCATCGAAAATGCATTCTGACGGTAATTTAACTCCTATAGACACCTAGTGAAGATGGAATTTTTATTTTGTCCACTTCCAGACACTTCTACATCATCTGAAAGCTTTCTCTTTCTTATTCTCACATGATTTCTTTTTTTTATGACATGTAAAGGAACATGCATCCAATTAATGATATAAAATGGATGGAGTCCTACTTAGCACCAATTAGATAGTTAGTGTATACATAAATAGATTTATTTTATTAGTTTAGAAGCATATGATTGCATAAAGATATCTCTCACTATCAACACAAATTGAGGAGAAGATTTCTTATAAATACGAGAATCTAATATGTATTGAAGGCCAATATTATTTTGAAATAATATATACTTTTGGTGCTCGCATTTGGAGTGTAGTGATTCTTGCCTAAGTGTGTTAGATTTTGTGAATGTATGTTCATAGAATGTAATTGAGCCAAAAGTTTATTGCGTTATTTCTGGTCACCTTCTCTTTGTCATTTTCTTTACTTAAATTTCTTGTCACCTTCTATTTGTTATTTTCTTTGCTAACCCCTTGGTTAAATTATGAATTCATATAGTTGCATTGTTAGACTGCATTCATCTTAAAAATAGAATATAGAAAAATATATTCCTTTTTGTGTGGTTATTCTTTTGAAGTAGCAAGTAGATCATACATCTTATCCAAATCATTTCAAAACCAGCAAAGGCCTCCTCGTGAACATTCACATTTATCTTCAATTAAGTAGATTCTAGTAGGTCACAAGATCGCCTGGAACCTTAGAGTTGATCCTCGAATTAGCTTTTCAAGAGAGGAATTTGAAAGGATTCCTATCGTTAAGCATCATGCAAAATGACAACTCAACACCGCTGACTAATAATATGTTTCTGATAACAAGTTTCATTCATGCTTATGTTAGTTATGGAATAATCTTAGATAACTTCATTTTTTCAATCCATGATAACAATGAAGATTCTGTGTTATGAAACCCAAAAAAGCCATACCCCTTACTTTTGTTAATGCTGATGACACACTCAAATAGAATATTTAGTACAAGGTCTGCAAACCACCAAGTTCCAACTTCTTTTACAATTGCCTCCCAGACAGGTCCTTTGTCCTTCATTGCTTCAACCAGACCAAATCCTTCACCTTCATATGGTAACATTTCAAGTTCAAATTTATCTGCAATGTGTCTCCATAGTTTTTTCCATTTGAACACATCTCCATTAGAACAATTGAAGGTGTGGTTCTTAGCATTGCACTCTATAGCAGCCCATATTTCTTATTCTACAATCAATTTAGCATTAAATGCATCCATAAATTGTTCCCGAGTGATTTTATTGCCCAGATATTTAGAAGAAAGCCCCTCATGTTTGCAAATGGAAGCATAGACACATAGAGTAAAATGATGTTCATTAAAATCCATGGAGAGAAGCCAAAAATGTTTGTAGGGCAATGAATGGACCAAGTTAGTCCCCTTTTCTTCTTGGCAGCATCAAACAGTATATCTTCGAGTGTGTAGTAGAAATTAGGCCCAGATAACCTAGGAAGCCCTTCATGAAAGGGTGGCTAATGTCACTGAATGTTTCCACTGGTCAAACTATCAAATGAACCCAAATCATGTTTTGCACTAGTTTGTAGACAAATATGTTCAAGATTTTCAGCATTAGGCAGTAGTGCATCTAAGACATTATTGAACATTCTTCCATTAGCTTCACAGTTCTAGTGCTCTGTCTCTCTACTACCCAAAAAACCCAAAAAAGATGAGTCACATTCTTCAAAGTAGAAATCCATTCTAGGGTTTCTCCCTTATTCAGCACATCACATCGAATGTATTCAATGGGATTATTTAGAGACCAATTAGGCTTAGGCTTCCTTGCAATACCGTAAACTTTCCAAGGTCCACCAGGGGTGTTAGATGAAGGCAAGATTTCAGCCAAGCCATTGCCCACAATTCTTGTGACTCTAATGATCAAAGTGACTCTTTACTTGTTAGATCTTATTTTTGAGCCTTCAATATTTTGTTGGATTCTCCCTTGCGTGTAGATAAAAGTCACATACAAAACTTTTCTAGATAATACAAGACAAGAAAGCTCAAATATTGCAACACTCATTATTTCCTATTTGAGTGATGATGGAATATTCACTTCTATTGATAAGAAATGGACAATTTACTTTTATTAGAGGAAGGATATATCTAATTTCCATATAACCATCATTTCCCCAAAGTTACTCCAAGCTAGACATGAAAATTACGTTAATGTCCAAAAATTCATACAATACATTTATATAATATAATCTATTGGTGGTAAATTATGGATGCAGCAAGGCATGACCTATAGTGTATTAGTTGTTGCTTCTCTTTGTAACAACAAGATCTTGCATTTTATTCCCAAAATGAGAGGTTAAATAAAATTAATATACAAAAAAACACAACACACAAAAAAATAAAAATACAACACACAATTATGAGGAAGAAAAAATTAGCATAATGGGCTTCTATTGCTCATCTAGGATAAGTTGTCCTCAGCCCTAATTCATCCTCCATAATCCCAGTTTTTAGAGTTTAGCAGGGATCATTCGAATAGAATTCAAGAATTTAAGAGCATCATAGTCATAGCATGTGAAGCTATAATATGAAATTCAAAATGGATTCAAAATAAAGATTTTATTGTGTTGGAACTTGGATAATGTCTTATAGATTTCATCTCAATAGTTAGAAGGTCGTCAATTAGTAGAGATTGGATAAAAAATTTAAAATATGATATTTCCAAAAAAGCATAATTGGTTGTTATTTGGGGAACTTATTTTTTCAGTTTCAAATCCATGTTTATCTTTGTATCCTTCAAGCATATGTAAAATTTTCTTTTCATGTGACTACTATTATTAACATGTAGAAACAGTTAAATAGGATTCATTTTTGTACTTGTTAAATAGTGTAATTGGCCCTCCTTCAAATTGTCCTCGAACTGCTCCCAAATATCTTAGTATGCCACACCTTCAAAGATGAAGTGTCATTTTGTTACAAATATTAATTTCTACTTGGAATTAATTGTCCGTCAGTAGGTATACCTAGATTATTAGGTTTAGGTTGTGTTGGCTAAAGTATTTTCCAGAAGTTTGTGTTAGCTATAGTATTTTCTAGAAGTTTGTAGATATTTTGTCTTATTGTCTAATGCTAGATTTCTCTAGAATATTATACACTTGCCTATAAAAATGCACTATGTATTCATTTGATATCATGATGAATGCAATTTTTTTTTTGTGCCACAACACATTGTGTTTTTGTGTTTTGATTTGTGTGTGCCTCTGCCCAACTAATAGATTGGTATCAAAGCAAGGTTAAGAAGAGGAGTTTGAAGGATTGTGCATAAGGAGGACTACAGCAAAGAAATGGGATAGAAATTTATTGTGAGATATGTAATTTTCTTGTTGCCCTATTTAGGGTTTGTTATATCTGTGAATTTTGTTTATGAGTTTCTATCAGGCATGGCTTCAGGGAATTTTCAGGCTTCAATTCCAATAATTTCTAGAAAGAACTATGACGATTGGACTTTTAGAATGAATCTTATATTTGATTCCTATGAGTTATTAGATATAATCTTAACTAGTTATGATGAACCTATAAATGAGTCTACTTTAAATGCCAATCAAAAGAAAAAGCTTGATGAAAATAGGCAGAAGAGAAAAAAAGCTTTGCAAATTATTAGATAGGCTATGGATGACTCAGTTCTTGGAAAAATTAAGCCAACTATTATAGCCAAGCAAGGCTAGGACATTCTTGAGACTGCATATCAGGGTACAAGGAAGGTAAAGATTGTTAAATTACAAGCACTTAGAAGAGAATTTGAAAATTTACAAATGAAGGATTCTAATTCTGTAGACCAATTTTCAAATCATGTTATGAATGTGGTTAATCAAGTAAGGATGCATGGTGATGAGCTTATTGATCAAAAATTTGTAGAGAAGATTTTAAGAAGTTTTCCTCCTAAATTTGATAATATTGTGGTTGCAATCAAAGAATCTAAGGATTTAACAACATTATCCATAAATGAGGTGTTTGGATCCTTGTATAATCATGAAGACAAGTTGAACAAGAATAATTGTAATTCACTAGAGAATGCATTCAAAACACAAATGACATTTGGTAGAGGCAGAGGAAGAGAAAATTCTGGATTTAGAGGAAGAGGAAGAGGAAGAGGCATGTATAATTTTCAAAAAGAAGAAAGAAAGAGTCCAGATCTAGGAGGAATGAGAAATCAATACTTCAATTCAAGGGGATGTAATAATAGCCAGAAATCACAGAGGTGTGATCAAACAAATGTTCAATGTAATTATTGCAAGAAGTTTGGACATTTTGCAAAAGAGTGGAAAAAGAAACAAGCTGATATGAGTAAGAAAAATGCAAATTTTTCTGAGAGTGGTTCTGAGTCTTTGTTCATTACTTGCAATGTAGCCCAAGAGAGTTCAAATGATTTTTGGTTTCTAGATAGTGGTTGAAACAATTATATGACATGAAACAAAGATTTTTTTAAAAGCTTGGATAGATCAATTAAATCAAAAGTGAAGTTGGGAAATAATGAGATAGTGGAAGTAAGTGGAAAATGTACAATCAATGTCATAACAAAACATGGTAAGAAATATATTTTTTATGTATATTTTGTACTTGGTTTGAGACATAATCTTATAAGTGTGGGGCAACTTAGTCAAAAAGGTTATAGAGTTATTTTTGAGAAAAATGTGTGCACTATATTTGATATGCCTCCTAGTAACTTAGTGATTGTAAGGGTCGAAATGACAAATAATAGAATGTTTCCACTTCGGATGAAGATCAATATGATTGATGAAATTGTAGCAAGTTTCAAGGCAACAAGTCAAGATCAGACATGGATATAGCACTTGAGGTATGGTCATCCAAATCTCAAAGGATTATCTTTATTGCAAAGAAAGGAAATGGTAAGAGGCTTACCCCCAATTGAAGCATCATTAAGTCCATGTGAAAGTTGTATGGCCAAACATCATAGAGAGAGTTTTCCAAAAGGGATGTCATATAGAGAAAGGGTACCTTTAGAAATTGTGCATTCAAATATATGTGGTCCAATGAAAATGACATCATTAGGGGGGAGCATTTATTTCTTAACATTTATTGATGACTTTAGTAGAAAGACATGGGTTTACTTTCTTAAATACAAATCTAAAACTTTTGGCAAATTTAAAGAATTTAGGGCTTTTGTTAAGAAATAAAATGCTTTACTTATCAAGGTATTGAGATCTGATAGAGGAGGAGAGTATAAGTCAAATGAGTTTTTAGATTATTGCAAGGATCATGGAATCAAAAAGAAATTTACTACTAGTTACACACCACAACAAAATAGTGTAGTAGAGAGAAAAATAGGACAATAATGGAGATGGCAAGGAGCATGTTGAAAGGTAAGAATCTTCCTAATAAGTATTGGGCTAAGATAGTTTCTTGTGATGTTTATATTTTGAATAGGATTCCAAAAAATATTGTGAGCGACATGGTTCCACTACAAGCATGGAGTGGTAAGATTTATAGTGTTTCTCAGAGCAAAGTATTTGGTTGTATTGCATATGTACATGTTCCAAAAGAAGCTAGAAGTAAATTAGATGATAAGAGTGAGAAATGTATTTTTGTTGGCTATGATGAGCAATCTAAGGCATGTAGGTTGTTTAATCTTATCACCAAAAAAATTCATTGCACATAGCAATGTTGTATTTAAAGAGGATGAATCTTGGAATGGAAATGTAGATACAAAGGTTATAGGTGTTGCAGCATTACCATAAGATGAGAAGGATAAAAAGGATCATGAAGATCAAGAGGATCAACCAAGTGACCAAGGAGGAACTTCACCATGAAGTCCACAAGGAGATCACTTAGAAAATAAAGTTGAACATGGAGAATCTTCAAATTCACAACTAAGTAATGATTCAAAACCTATACTTGCACAATTGAGATCAAGGATTACAAGCAAGAAAACTAGAAGCTTAAATGAGATTTATGATCAAGGGAGTAAACAAGATTTGCAATCAAATTTTTCTTTATTTGCTCAAGATCCTATATATTTTGAAGATGCACTTAAGGAAGAACATTGGATTAATGCAATGAATAATGGAATAGAATCAATTGAGAGAAATGATCCATAGGAATTAGTTGATTTTCCTAAGAACAAAGATTGCATTGGTGTAAAATGGGTTTATAAGACTAAGTTTAAAGCTAATGGAGATGTAGACAAATATAAGGCAAGGTTAGTTGCTAAAGGATTTTCACAAGAATATAGGGTTGACTATAATGAGACATTTTCACATGTAGCAAGACTTGATACTGTCAAAATAGTATTAGCTATTGTAGCTAAAAACAAAGAGATGGTTCATCAAATGGATGTCAAATCAGCATTTTTGAGACAATATTTGAAAGAAGAAGTCTATGTGCAGCAACCACCAGGATATGAAATAAGAGGATATGAGGACAAAGTTTATAAGTTGAAGAAGGCTCTCCATGGATTGAAGTAAGATCCAAGAGCCTGGTATGACAGAATGAATTCAAGAGAAGCACTAGTAAACCTACATTATATACCAAGATCAATAAACAAGGTCAGATTTTGATTGTTTGTTTATATGTTTCATAGGCAATCTATCTATTGACATGTTTAAATTAGAAATGAAAATGGAATTTGAAATGATAGATCTAGGATTGATGAGTTATTTTCTTGGCAGTGAAGTTACTCAAAATTGTAAGAACTTGCCTTAGGTAAAAATAACACCAATATTAAGAAGCTCAAGCACTAGCACAATATGGACCAATAATGGATGATCAGAATAGCAATAATGAGAATATCATATGTTCAATACACACTAAAAGTTTCTATATATAAAGGCATCTAGAATGACTAGGAGTTAGCAAAGTGATAAGCCTCACAATTAAGCAAATATCCACCAAGAGTAGATTATCCTCCATTGAGCACAGAAGTTAGTGTGATAATGAGAGGATAAGCTTACATAGGTGTATCTCATAAAGAGATGTAGACACCATGTGCTTAATTAGAGTGAAAACAATTTTTTTGTCTACATGATGACTCAGATGATTATGGAAACTCCTATGTTGTCAACAAGACAACTCATATAACTACACATACTCCTAGGTGTCTATATGATAAATAATAAAATAATGCATTTAACTAAGTAAACTTAAGTAAAGTGTAATAATAATTAATTATTTAAAATAACACACCCCCTTAAGTGAAACTTAGGGGAATGCACTTAAGCTCACAAAAGCTATGATGAAAATGCATGATGGGTCCCAACTACTAGGCCATGTTAGGTACCCATGTACAAATGCAATGCTCTACGTAAAATGCTATGCAATACAATGAAATCTCTCTAAAAATGGAGAAAGAGGGAAAACCACATCGGAAAAACCCTCCCCCAAAAAGATATATAAGTATAATAAAGAAGATGAGAGAGAAGAAGACCTTATGAAAGGAAAAAATCCCTCCCATAAGAAAGAAGAGAGAATTCAAGGGATTCCCCTTTCTGAAATATCCTACACCCCCAAGAGATCTCACAAACAAAGATACTTGACCTCAGTGAAGGGTTTGGTGAAGATATCTGCAACTTTCTCTGTTGTAGGACAATACTGCAATGCAATGACCTGCTCATGAATCAACTCTCTGGTGTAGTGCATATGAAACTCAATATGTTTGGTCTGCTAATGTTGAACTGGATGTTTTGTGATCTCAATAGCACTCTGATTATCACAATAAATGACTATGGGTTTAGATAAGTCAAATCCAAACTCCTTCAAAATATGTTGTAACCAAAAGGCTTCTGTAGCCACAACGATAGCTCCTCGATACTCAACCTTAGTCAAAGAAAGAGAAATTGTATTTTTCTTCTTATTTTTCCAACAAATGGTGCCACAACCAAGGTGAAACATGTAACCTAAAGTAGACTTGTGAGAATCAAGATCCCCTACATAGTCTGAGTCTGTATATCCAACCAACTGTAGTCTAGTACCTACTACATAGTATATCCCATGTGTATGTGTACCTTGTATGTAGTGCAAGATGCATTTGGTAGCCTTCCAATGAAGCTCATGTGGCTCTTGCATGAAGCAAGAAACCATGCCAACTGCAAAAGCTATGTCAGGGTGTGTATGTGTGAAGTAGATGATACTCCCAACCAAATGTATGTACAATGTAGCATCAACAAGTGGAGAGGAACACTTTGGCTGTAACTTGACACCTAAAAGAAAGGGAGTAGGTGTAGGGTTACAATCACTCATGTGAAAATGAGAAAGTAAATCAAGAGCATACTTGGGTTGAGAAAGTGTGATCCCTGTTGAAGATTGTGTGATCTCAATGCCAAGGAAATAATGAAGTAAACCCAAGTTTTTCATAGCAATTTTTTCCTGTAAAGAAGTCTTGACATTGGCAATGATGGATGAAGTACTTCTTGTAATGATCAAATCATCCTCAAAAAGCATGAGTATCAAGTGTGAGTCATCCCTCTAAAGAATGTAGACATTCAAATTTGAATGACACCTAGTGAATCCTACTGAGAGTAGGAAGGAATCCATCTTGGCGTACCAAGCCCGAGGAGCCTAGTTAAGACCATAGATAGACTTTTTCAATCTGCAAACTGAAGTAGAATCCTGTATGAACCCCTGTGGCTGCTCCATATAAATCTCCTCAAGAATATCACCGTTCAAGAAGGCACTCTTCACATCCATTTGATGAACAACCCAACCATGAGCTATAACAAAAGCTAGTGTCAAATGAATGGAGTTCATCTTAGCTACCGATGCAAAGGTCTCAGTATAGTCAATACCAAGAACCTATGAGAAACCTTTGGCAACAATTCTAGCCTTATACTTATCCACACTTCCATCCACTACAAATTTGGTCTGATAGATCCACTTACACCGAACCAACTTTCTTCCCTTAGGAAGAGGAACTAAGTCCTAAGTGTTGTTTTTCAGTCAAGAGTTATATTCTTCATCTATGGCCTTGTCCCATTCAGGAACCCTTGATGCTTCCTTAAATGATTGTGGATCAGAAGCAATGACAATATAAGCATGTGGAAAAGATTTGTGTTGTGACCTTGTCCTCCTAGTATCTGAAGGATTCCCCAACAACGAACCTGCTAAATCAAGTTTTTTTGTGCCCAACGAGGTCTAGTGGAAGAATAAGAATGAATATCCTCAACTATTTGTGGACCCTATGAAGGTGGTGTCCCATGAGTCAAAGTTGAAGGAATATCATATTCCAAGTCACTATCATCACTTTCCATGAAGGAGGAAGAAGTAGGTCAAGGAGCCAAACTTGGACAAGTTTCTTCAAAGTGAACACTCCTTTCAAAGAAGATTTCATATGTCTCTAGATCCATGAGTTTGTATGCCTTAATGTGGTTATGATATCCAACAATTGTATAAGGTTTTCTTCGAGGTTCTAATGCCTTCCGTCTTTGTAGGGGTATCCTTGCCCATGCTAGACAACCAAAAATTTTAAAGTGTTTTGCACTTGGTTTTCTACCATACCAAGCCTCAAAAGGTGTAATTCCATCTAAGGCCTTATGGGTACTTCTGTTTTGGATGTGATTGGCACAACACATGGCTTCTGCCCAAAAAACTTGATCTAGAGAATTATGTTGTAGCATACAAGTGGTCATCTCTTTAAGGGTTCTATTCTTCCATTTAGTAACACGATTTTGTTGTGGAGTGAATGCAACTAAATGTTGAAGATCAATACCCTCATGAGTACAAAAGTCTATAAGCCTAGAGTTCATATTCCCTCCCATTATCTATTTGAAGAATTTTGATGGCTTTCCCTGATTGCTTCTCAACTTGAGCTCTGAAGGTGATAAACTTATCAAACACTTCACTCTGATGAGCTAGAAAGAAGACCCAAGTGTAGCATGAAAAGTCATCAATGAAGGTGAGAACATAGCTAGCCTTTTCGAATGATGGTATTGGAAATGGGCTAGCTACATCACTATGAACCAATTCAAGAACAATAGTAGCTCTCCAAGACTTCCCCTTGTCAAATTTCTCTTCAACATGCTTGCTTGCTCCACAACTTGTACATACACCCTCTAAATACTTGACTTGAGGTAGACCTATGACCTTATCCTTGTTGCTAAGTTGTTGAAGGTAGCAGTAATTGTGATGTCGAAACCTCTCATGCCATAGTTTACTTTGTGAATTTCAGTGGGTCAACAAGTCAAGGGAAGTGGATTTAGGCACAAAATAAGAAAAAGAATAAAGTCTTGTCTCATGAAAGAATAAAGTCTTGTCTCATGATTAGCCTTTCTAATTAACACCATAGAATCATCCTTGAGATTTTTCACCACAACCAAATCAGGAAGGAATTCCACTTTGTTGCCACATCCACAGTGAGTTATTTGGTAGATTGAAAGAAGGTTGGTGCTAAGGGGATAGAAGCAAGGAGTTGGGTCTCAATTCCACAGAAGTTCATGGATTGAGATCATGCTCTTTTAGAAATGAGTAGCCATTTTAAGCTTGGGCACCCAATCAGAAATTTAAAAAATGGGCACCCATTTTTTTAAAAATCAGGTACCCATTTTTTATTTTCAAAAAATAAGTACCCCTTTTTGAAAACATCAAAAATTGTATTTTTTAGAAACAGGTACCCATTTTTGAAAAGTAAAAAATGGGTACCCATTTCTAAAAATTTAAATTTTATTTTTTGGGAGGATTTTATATGCCGATTTGAATTTTTCAAAATGGGTATTCATTTTTTGAATTTTAAATAATGGGTGCCTTTTTCTTACAACATTAGGTGGGATTTTTTTCTCTTACCTTGGATTTTATTCATGATAGGCTTGGTGAGACCAAGCCTATGCATTGACCTCTCAAGATTTGGCTAAGGCATTGAACTAACAAATTCATGCCTTACCATAATTTTTAGAGGGTCTTCCCAATCAAATCTTTTTATGAAACAAAAACCCATTATAGCTCCCATTGTCCTAGTTTCATAAATATAAATTTTATAGTGCTATGATTTTATTTACTATTTTTGTATTATTTTTTAACGAAAGGTGGCACCTAAATGTAAAATAGTGAAGTTCACTAAAATTTTAATAACTTTTTGATTTTATAATTTTTCTTAAATTAACTTATATGTAATCAATCTACATACAATCCTTTTGAGGGAAAAAAAAAAAAAAAAGAATTTTTGAAAAAAGTGAAATTTTGATCAAATTATGGTGTTTGTACACAAGAAGTTTTAAAATTTACCTTTATAGCCAATTAATAATTAATAATAATAAATTATTCAATAAAAAGTTAAGGAAAAATATTCTCATGATTAATCTTAGGTGTATTAGGTAACAACTCCCTTCAAAAGGATTTACAAAAATTCATTTTCTGTGTCAAATTATGGTGTCCATACATGAGTGTGGTATGGTCCTGACACGGATATTTTGAAAAAGTGGTTTTTACAGATCCATACCAAAAAAAAAAATCTATCTTATGGGTACACAAATAAATTACATATTCAAAAACTAGATTCCAAACACTAAAAAAATTATTTCTGAAATTTATTTATATTCAATCTCTAAATGCCTCAAATTTTGACATCAATTGACAAAAATTTTCAAAAATAGGAAAAACACTTCCACTTTTTGCCCAAAAGTGAGACCCAACTTCTCGCACTTACCCGAGGTTGGGAACATGAAGAACATCCTTGAAGACTCCATTGTCCAACTCAACATTTCCTTTTCTTTCAACTTCCACTTGAGTGCCATTTTCTACATCGATGTAGGTACATGTGATGGTTTCAAAAGGGAAAAATGCTCCCTTGAAGTACCCATATGATGTGTAACTCCTAAATCAATTACCCATTCCTCAGAATTGTTTGTACTTGCTACCAAAGATTGTCCCTTACCTTTTTAAGTGGTTGAAGATCCCTTATCCATATAGGCATTTGGTACATCAATTTTATGTTTCCTCATTAAGTTTAGCAACTCTTCAATTTGCTTATCCTTACACTCATATTCATCATGACCATTCTTCTTACAATAGGCACAAGTTTTCTTCTCCCTTTTGTTGAAGTTGTTCCTCTTCTAATTGCTTTTGGAAAAAGGCTTGCCTTGTTGTGAGGAAGACTATTGTGTGGAAGATTGATGCATAGAGGAAGATTGTTGTGTATCATCTTGTGGCTTAGCCTTCCACTACTTTTGCTTCTTCTTGGAATTTTTACCACCTTGATTCCCTTGACTAGCTACCAAGGCTTTGGTCTTGGAAGATTGGAGAATTCCCAAACTCACTAACTTTACATGTTCTAAGACCAGCATTCCTGAAAATGACTCAAATGAAGGCTTAGTGAAGGCACTACCCATTGTTAACTTGTGAGTATTATAACTGGAAACAAAAGCTGCATATTCAAGAGGAAGATGAGTCATCACATGTTTGATCAACTTTCCATCCTTGATGGGTTCACCGCAATCCTTAAGTTTTTCCCTATACATATCTACTTGGGCAAGATAATCTTTGATGGTGTCAAAATTCCTAGGATCCAATTTGAGAAGATTGTCCTCAATGGTGTAGGCCATATCTTCATCTACTACCCCATACAATGCTTCAAGTTTATCCCAGACTTCTATTGGATTATTAAGGTTCCTGATGTGATATTTGACAAGATCTGAGATATCCTTTACCAAGGTTCCTAGGGCCATTTCTTGTTTCGATGCCTAGTCTTCTTTATGAGACTCATTACCATCATCATCAAGTTTCTTTGCTACACCAATTACATAACACAATAAACCTTTTTCAACTAATGGTTCCTTTATCTTTTCTTTCCAAGTAGCATAATTATGTGGTGTTAACTTTTTGAAAGAACCCATAATGCAAAAGAAAGAGCACAATATCAAGGAGACACAAGTACACAAGACACACACCGCTTTTCACTATATCAAATAATCCCCCCCCCCCCCCACAAAATGAATGCTTTTGGCACTTTATATGTAGTGCATTTACAACAAGCCACTTGTCAAAATGGACAAAAGTGGACTTCATAATTTACTGTTTACAACCTCCTCTTGGAGTTCAAATATGGTACTTTGCAATGTAGCTCAGATGTACAACAATTTTGAAGTTTGATCAAAGTAATAAAATGCAAAAAAGGAACTATTTTTGAAAGTGGTATTTATGTCCACACAAGCCTATAATCTAATTAAATACCTATAAAGTAGATGAAAAATTATGCACTTTCAAAAAAATAGAACCTAAATATGTGTCCAGATGAGCTCGAACTAAGCCTTTGAAGTTCCAAAAATCAGAATTTACGATTTGTAGAAAAATTCAGGAACAAAGATCTCAAACATCCTACACCAATGTGTAGATCATGAAATTCTACCCCAAAACAAAAAAAAAAATTCTTGGAAAAAGGAGTCTATATGAGGGAGATATCATTGTTTGAAAATCACCTCTGCAATTATTTTTCCTAAATTGCTACCATCGCACCTCCAAAAATCAATTGACTCTAGATTTCACCTTAGATGTCTAATTTTGATGAAATAAAAGTCGATTTGGGGGTTTTTTTACCTTCTAAATATGATGCCAATATTTGATTTGGACTAGCAAGCAACAATCTTGTCCTGCAAAAAAATCTCTCCTACTGGCCTAAAAGGCCAATTTTTTTGCAGAATTTCAGAAATAAAATGCAAATCCAAAAAGTAAAAATGCAGAGACACAAAAAAATTTAGATTTAAAAAATTAATTGCATAGATCTAAGGAGATCATACCAATTTCACAAATTGGGCCTTTGAGTTCTGATTTGCAAAAAGAATTTTCCCACTATGGCCTAGGGTAGGAAAATTTATAATCAAAATTCACCGAATCAATCCTTTGGACACAATGGTAAGGTCCACTTTGGCTCTAAGAACTCCCAATAACTAAAAATACTCTAGATCTAAATCATGGTCTTCCAAAAGGTGAAACAAAAATGGTCTCCAATGGCTATGTGAAGAGAAGCTCCCTCTAGTCAAATACCATGTAAGATTTTTCCTTAGGGAAAAATAACACTAAGATCAAGAAGCTCAAGCACTAGCACAATATGGACCAATAATAGATGATTAGAATAAAAATAGTGAGAATATCATATGTTTAATACACATTAGAAGTTCTTGTATATAAAGGCATCTAGAATGACTAGGAGTTAGCAAAGTGATAAGCCTCACAACTAAGCACATGTCCACCAAGAGTGGATTATCCTCCATTGAGCATAGAAGTTAGTTTGATGATGAGAGGATAAGCTTACATAGGTGTATATCATAAAGAGATGTTGTGAACACCATGTGCTTAATTAGAGTGCAAACAATTGTGCTATCTATATGACAACTCAGATGATTATGCAAACTCTTGTGTTGTCAACAAGACAACTCATATAACTACGCAAACTCCTAGGTGTCTATATGATAAATAATAAAATAATGCATTTAACCGAAGTAAACTTAAGTAAAGTGTAATAATAACTAATTATTTATGGGTATGTGTAGGATCATGGTGTGCCAAAAAGTGGCATTGTGAAAAAAGTAGAGTTTGAAAATGTCTAAAAGTGTTTCAAAATCTACTCTAACTTTTTTCAACCCATCCTGATACCAAACCTAGAAAGTAGGCCCCCAACCCTTATCGAGTATCTAATTTGATATCTGATACCTGATATTATTGGATATCTGATAATATTGGGTATCTGATATCAAATCAGATACCTGATAACCGTACTGTTAGTTTTTAAAAAAACACAACTTGAGGGTTGCTATTTTGACAGTGATATAGCATTTTTCAAGCTCGGATATCTGTTTTGTAATTGGATACATGATAATAGGTTTTTTTTAATATTTTTAATCAATTTTAGTATAAATTTATCAAATTTTATTATATATTTGTTAGTTTTAGTTGAATTTGTTAGAATTTAGGTTTTTTTGATAGAAATTATTAAAATTTAAGTTTTTTTTAATATAAATTATGGTTTGTGAATTAATAGGTATGGCTGACCAAAATGATGATACTGAGGCAAAGAATACTATTCTTTGTAATCTCCCACCAAATGATCCAGTGCCCCCACAAAATCGTCCACCAAATGATCCTTTACCCCCTCAAAACCCTCCTCAAATCGAGGATTTGATATTTGAAAATCTCACTGAATTGAGGGCTTTGGAGACAACATATAATATTGTACCTACATTAGCTCCTATGTTATCCACATTAAACACGATAGTGGATAACATTAAAACACTTACCAAGGAAAAAAATGCCACTTTTCGTTGGCATGACAAAATGCATGAGATGTTTGATGATGGGTTGGACTATGATGAAGTTGTGGCCCTTAATATAAGTAAAGATGATTTGGTTGCCCTTTTTGCGAACCCAAAAACTAGTTTACCGGTCAACCGCAAAAAGCCTAAACTATCAATTAAATGGTGCACAAATGATGCCATACGTGCAAACTTTTGGGATCGTTGGTGGATGGCTTTTGACATCCCTCCACATAGAAATTTAGAGGTACCATTTTATTTCCTTAGAAAATTATATGCAAAATTTGTGTTGAAAGTCAAGGTAACTATTGGAGCATGAAGCCCAACATGGGTGTAGGTCTAAGAGCTCCTCAGGATAGACCCTCTTCCTAGCAGAAGAAAGCTAGCACTTTTGTCCCCCCTGTTGATGTCTCCCCCACTCCTCGAGTGTAGCATCGTGATATTATTGTAGAGACTAGCTCTTAGACCATTAGAGCCATCCATAGACTGAGTAGCCTATTGATATCTCAAGCTAGGTCATTCTTGCCTCCCCATGTTGATGATGCTAGCATAAGTTCATCATCAGCTAGCTCATCACATGTTTGTGTGCCTCATACTTGCATTACATGCAAGAATATTTTTCTGGGTCCCATAGGTGATCTTCTTGAGTATCAGTTTGTATTAGATGAGGATACACTAAACACATGTGTAGAGGCTACGGACCCTAATGTGAGAGAGGAGGGGCATGTAGAGGCATGGACTCCTTCTGTGTCAGTACATGTATACATTTTTTTGTTATGAAATATGCAATTTAAAGTTAATTATTATAATAGAGTCATTTTAATTTTTAAGCCATACTAACTTATACGTGTATGTCATCTTCATTCATCTTTAGTTGATGACTGAGGAGGAGCTGAGACAGGTTGATGATGCCACATTCTCAGCTATTTCATTTGGCATTGAGACATCTATGATACATTATGTTTTGTTCTCATTATTTTTTTCTATTTGATATTGTAGCATATATGGTTTCTAATCTTTCTTTTATCTTGTAGGTACCACCTATCCCTGGGGGACAAAGTGCGGGGGATGAGCTAGGACCCATTGACAAAGCAAAGGTAATTAGGTGCTTTATATTTGATTAAATATCAATGCATTCTTGTAAAATTTTTGTGGTAATGAAATTTAATTACATTCTTTATTGTATAGGGCGTGACTACTGGCGATGAGCCCATGCAAATTTTGCGCCGTAGATGCTCAGGCATTTCCATTCGCACTGAGAGCCCCATTGTATGTATAAGTACCATTTATTTTTTATTTTTCTTATCTTCATAAATAAATTCAAAACTGATTTATGTGATATTAACAACTACTATTTTGTATCTAATATGAAACTCCTAGTACACACGAGGTTGGATGGGAGAGTCTTTAATCTTTGATGATGCAGCCACCATATCCTAAGGAGGAGCCTACACTAGTAAGTTGCAGTTTGAATTCTTGATTAAATATGTTATAAATTTAACATGCTATGAATTATAATGTTGTAGTTTAAGTTGTAGATTCATCTGACAAACATATTTGAACATACATCGGCACAGGAGGTCGATGAGAGTGGTATTTATTATGAAAGTTTAATAGTATAAAATATCATTAAAAATATATATCATTATGCATTTGAGCAATTTAATGTTAGATACAAAGACTCATATAAATTTAGTAGTCTAACTTTGGGTTTTCCTTTTTTATTTATGTAGGAGGCATCCGATCCACCTAGTGTAGCGAAGAGGTTGTATTTTGATCATTCACCAGCAACTTAGGATAGTATAGTTGTCATAGGATGCATCATGAGACATTTTGAGATGGCATATGTCACATTGTTTACAGAAACATTGATATTATACACATTCTGATGGCATGATCAACCACATTTTGTATATGGATCTATGTATTTTGATATATATTTGTGTAATTTGTCTATGGATACATGACCTTTGATATATATTTGTGTAATTTGTCTATGGATACATGCATTTTGATATATATGTTTGTCACTTATATTCACAATGATATACATATTAATTTAGTATCTAGTATTCTCCAATTTATCGTGGATCATGTGTATTGTTCATGTTTATGGAATATCATTAATTTTGATTATGGTTTTTATATTTGATTCAAATGCAATAGTTTGTGAATAACATTTTAACAACCTTTATTATCAAATTTGGATGCAATATCTGATTTGAAGTGCTATCATGACATAAACACACTTGTTAACCTCCTACACAAGGTTCACATAACCCAAAATCTAATTTTAAACTCCAGCTTCAACCTTGAAACCAACTCTTGGCTTCAAATCTAATCTCAACACGCTTAAGGACTCCACTCCTCAACCATGGATTCTATTCCCAACCATGAACTCATTCCTAGACTCATAATCTTTGATAACTAGCCCTTCACTTTGTTACTATCCTCATAGTACAACTTTTTCAATTTCAACATAACCTCAAAATATCTCAACATAAGAGACTTGATTGGATCAAACCTTTTTAACTCAGTTCCCTAATACCATATCCATATGAATAACATCTATACATTTCTCACATTGATCAAATTGCACATATTGATCCACTTAACGAACTGGCTTCATTAATGCATACTATCATTTCACACCTTATATAGGTGTTTCCAGCTTTGTATGGTCGTGCTCAAACCCCTAACTGACTCTTTGCATTCATTTTTCACTTTACAAGAAAAAGTTGCAAAAGTTGCAAAAGTATTTGCATTTTTTAGCAATTTTTGGTATAACTTTAAATTCTTAATTAGACAAGTTCACCAAGCTTGGTAAGGGGTTATCGATAGCCTGCATGAGCTTCAAGTTGCGACCCTCAGAAGATTGACCTTGAAATGCACTTAGAGCACCTTGGAGTCTCCTTTGTACGAGGTGGCCATGAACGATGGATGGTCTCCGCGGTTAGAACAAGGGTGTCACTAGGGTTCACCCACCTATCTGAAGCTAATGGCGCTGACAATTTGATGCCAAGATCAGTGGTTTCAAAGTTATGTTGTAGTGCACCTATGAACTGAGGCACACTGTGAGCTTTGGCATCGAGCGATATCATTGTGTCGAATCTAGATGGAACGTGATCTCTCAAAAATGAGATAGGTTATTTTAGGCCTTAGCATCACCATCCTATAGCATTTGATATTTCATCGATAACCCACACAAGCTTCGAGTTACGACCCTCGAAAGATTAACCTCAAAATGCACTTAGAGCACCTTGGAGTCTCCTTGGTACCGGGTGGTTGTGGACAATGGATGGTCTCCATGGCCAAAACAAGGGTGTCACTAGGGTTCACTCACCCATTTGGAGCTAATGGTGTTGAGGATTCAATGCCAAGATTAGTGGTTTCAAAGTTACACTGTGGTGCACCTATGAACTGAGGCACACTACGAGTTTTGGCATCAAGCGAGATCATTGTGCCAAATCCAAATAAAATGTGATCTCTCAAAAATGAGAGATTATTTTATGCCTCGGCATCACTATCCTGTAGCATTCAACATTTCATCAATAGCCCACACAAGCTTCGAGTTACGACCCTCGAAAGATTGACCTCGAAACGCACTTAGAGCACCTTGGAGTCTCCTTAGTACAGGGTGGCCACAGACGATGGATGGTCTCCGCAACCAGAACAAGTGCGTCACTAGAGTTCACCCACCCATTTGGAGCTAATGGCACTAACAATTTGATGCCAAGATCAGTGGTTTCAAAGTTACGATGTGGTGCACCTATGAACTGAGGCACACTGCAAGTTTTGGCATCAAGGGAGATTGCTATGCCGAATCCAAATAGAATGTGATCTCTCAAAAATGAGATAGGTTATTTTAGGCCTTGGCATCATCGTCTTGTAGCATTCAATATTTCATCGATAGCCCTCACGAGCTTCGAGTTACGACCCTCAGAAGATCAACCTTGAAACGTACTTAGAGCACCTTGGAGACTCCTTAGTATGGGGTGGCCATGGACAATGGATGGTCTCCGTGGTTGGAACAAGGGTCTACAGTGACAAGGAATATTTTGGAAAAATCATGCTAGTTTAATCAAGTATCCGATCTAAGATCAGATACCCAATAATAAATCAAATATCTGATTTCAGGCCGGATATCCGATATCGATGCCAAAATTTTGGAGGGAATTAAGGGGAATGTATGACGAGTAATATTATTTAAGATTATTTTTTATGTATTATATATTAGTATGACCTCTTATTATTATTAATATATGTGATTATTATATTATATTATTATTAAATATAATAATATATGTTATTATTATAATCTACAAATATAATAATAATGTATATATTATAATTATATTATAATAATATATATTATTCTTATAATATATAAATATAATATATATATTAATATTATATTATTATTAAACATAATAACGTAATATATTATATGTGTTATTAATATATGTTATCATTATTATTATTAAATAAAACAACATATATTATTATTGTTGTTGTTATTATTATTATGACCTATGATCCATTTGGTTGGTTCTAAAATGCGTCGAGAGGGGTCATAGGTTAATGACACATTTTAGGATAGTGTATGTCCCTAGGGGCCCTAGGACCCCTAGGGATGTATGTGGTTGGTTCTAATGCATCAAGAGGGTTCATAGGTTAACCTATGACCCCTCTCGATGCATTTCATGACAACGTATGTCTCTAGGGGCCCTAGAACCCCTAGGGACACATGTGGTTGGTTCTAATACATCAAGAGGGGTCATAGGCTCAATGTATTTCACGACAACGTATGTCCCTAGGGACCCTAGGACCCCTAGGGACACATGTGGTTGGTTTTAATAAGTTGAGACTCTTGATGCATTTTACGACAACATATGTCTCTAGGGGCCTTAGGACCCCTAGGGACACATTTGGTTGGTTCCAATGCATCAAGAGGGGTCATAGGTTGTGTCATAGGTTAACCTATGACCCCTCTCGACGCATTTCATGACAATGTATGTCCCTAGAGGCCCTAAAACCCTTAAGGACACATGTGGATGGTTCTAATGCGTCCAGAGGGGTCATAAGTTAACCTGATCCCTCTTGATATATTTCATGACAACATATGTCCCTAGGGGCCCTAGGACTCCTAGGGATGCGTTTGGTTGGTTCCAATGTGTCGAGAGAGGTCATAGGTTAACCTATGACCCCTCTCAATGCATTTCACAACAATGTATGTCCCTAGGGGCCCTAGGACCCCTAGGGACACATGTGGTTAGTTCTAATACGTCGAGAGGGGTCATAGGTTAACCTATGACCCCTCTCGATGCATTTCACGAAAACGTATGTCCCTAGAGGCCCTAGGACCCCTAGGAATGCATTTGGTTGGTTTGAATATGTTGAGATAGGTCATAGGTTAACCTATGGCCCCTCTCGACGCATTTCATGACAATGTATGTCCCTAGGGGCCCTAGAAACCCTAGGGATGCATGTGGTTGGTTCTAATGCATCAAGAGGGGTCATAGGATGACCCCTCTCAACGTTTTTCATGATAAATTATGTCCCTATGAGCCCTAGGGCCCCTAGGGATGCATGTGGTTGGTTCTAATGCATCAAGAGGGGTCATAGGTTAACTTATGACCCCTCTCGATGCATTTCATGACACCATGTGTCCCTAGGGGCCCTAGAACCCCTAGGGACACATTTGGTTGGTTCTATTGCGTCGAGAGGGGTGACGCATTTCATGACAACGTATGTCCCTAAGGGCCCTAAGACCCCTAAGGACGCATGTGGTTGGTTCTAATACATCAAGCCTATGACCCCTCTCGATGCATTTCATGACAACCTATGTCCCTAGGGGCCTAGATGCATTTGGTTGGTTCCAATGTGTCGAGAGACATCATAGGTTAACCTATGACCCCTCTTGATGCATCTCATGACAACGTATGTCCCTAAGGGCCCTAGGACCCCTAGGGATGCATTTGGTTGGTTCCAATGCACACATTTCACAACTACGTATGTCCCTAGGGGCCCTAGGACCACTAGGGACATATTTGGTTGGTTCCAATGCATCAAGAGGGGTTATAGGTTAACCTATGACCCCTCTCAACATATTTCATGACACGCATGTGATTGGTTTCAATGCATCGAGAGGGGTCATAGGTTAACAACATATGTCCCTAAGGGCCCTAGAATCCCTAGGGACACATTTGGTTGGTTCTAATGCATCAAGAGGGATGTGTTAAGAGGGGTCATAGGTTAACCTATGACCTCTCTCGATGCAGTTCACGATAATGTATGTCTTTAGGGGCCCTAGGACTCCTAGGGATGCATTTGGTTGGTTCCAATGTGTTGACTCTCGACACATTTCATGACAACCTATGTCCCTAGGGGTCCTAAGGCCCTCAGGGATGTATTTGGTTGGTTCCAATGCATCAAGAGGGGTCATAGGTTAACCTATGACCCCTCTCGATGCATTTCATGACAATGTATATCCCTAGGGGCCCTAGGACCCCTAGGGACCCATTGGGAATGCATCGAAAGCGGTCACTAGGGGCCCTAGGGACATGTGTTGTCATGAAATGCATCGAAAGGGGTCATAGGTTAACCTGTGACCCCTTTCGACGCATTTCATCACAATATTATATTTAATAATAATATAATGTTTTATATTTTCATATAATAATAATAATATATTATTAGATTATATAACAATAATAATCACATATCTTACTAGATTATAGTTTTAATAAGAATAATAACCATATATATTGTTATATATAATAATAGTCATATAATATTACTATATATATTTAATTATAATAGTATTTATCATATATATATCTATATTATATTTAGTTATAATAATAATATTTATATTTATAACTATATTATATTTAATAATTATTATTATACATATTACTATATGTAATAATAATTATAATCATATATAATAATAATAGTTAATAATAATCATAATCATATGTAATAATAATATTAATGTCCACACTTGCCCCAAATAAATTTCCCTCTAAAACCCTCTAAAGTTTCCCTCTCAAATTTCTCTCCAAAATTGCAATTGGAAAATTTCTTTTGTCTCAAATTTCCCTCCCTCCAAAATTGCAATTGGAAAATCTTTTCTCTCAAATTTCCCTCCAAAATTGCAATTGCAAAACTCGCAATGATCAAATACCCAATTTCATATCATCTAATTACAGATCGGATACCTAATTTTATTTTGGGTATCCAATTAGGCTCGGTATTTACCAAGCCTATTTGGTCACCCCAAAAAAAGTGTTTGAGAAGGGTTTCACTGACACTCAGACTTCAGGTAGCCATCTGACAATGTTATTCTTATCGAAATTGAATGAAACGAAAAGGATTTTTTTATAACACTCGAGATTCCATCGATATAATTGCTATCAAGTTCTAAGTTCAATAAGTTTTATTAGTTAATTTTCAATGAAGATGATTGTAAAGTGTTGATTAACATACTGATTGAAAAATAACTATAACTTTCAAATGGTATAACAATTTTTAAATTCAAAAGTTGCATCACATTCTATGCTTCACCTAGTATAAGGGGGGGGGGGGGGGGGGATTGGTAAAGTTTTCAATTAGTTAAGGTGGTAAGACACGGAATTTTATTTTTTCTAAAAAAAGTTTAAGTAGAAAATTTGTATTTAATTATTTATTTGAAATAAAAATACCCAACAATATGCATCCCATCTAGGCATGACTCTACTTTTTATATCTATAATTATATTAAAAAATATTATCATTTGATTTTGATTAAGGTGGTCAAACATATACCTACTTTTTATTTTTTTCCTAAAAATTTTGTAGTACTTCATTACAATCCAAACTTTTGACCAATCAAATTTTTTTTCTCCAGATAAGGCCTAGTAATTTAGAAACTACATTCAATTTCCTACAAATTATTTTCTTACAACTTTTTGATTTAAAGTCTAAAACCACTTTAAAATTATGTGTCAAGTTGACATAACCTTGATTTGTTAGTTTTTCACTGCCACTTAAGGCCATAGTTTGGTTGACCATGATCATGCACATACCCTTACACTAACAAAAATGATAAAGGAATTTTTATCTATCAAAGTAAATATGCAAAAGATGTTTTGAAAAGATTTAAATTAATAAATTGTAGTCCAATTTCTACACCCGTGCTAGTAGGCACCAAACTAAATAGAGATACTGAGAAAGGTTTTGACTCAAGTATATTCAGAAGATTGGTTGGTAGTTCGATGCATCTCACTACTACTAGACCAAATATTATGCATGGAGTGAGTTTAATCTCTAGATTCATGGACTCACCCAAGAACTCACATTGGTAGGCAGGAAAAAGAATATTAAGATATATTATAGGATATATGAACCATGGCATATTGTATTCTACTTCAAATGATTTTTAATTAGTTGGATATATAGATAGTGATTTTGAAGGGAATGTTGAAGATAGAAGGAGCACATTTGGATATGCATTTGATCTTGGGATAGGCATTGTAGCCTGGACATCAAAGAAGCAACCTATAGTAACTCTCTCATCAGTCGAAGCAAAGTATGTAGTGGGAACAATAATAGCATGTCAAGCAGTATGGATGAAAAGAATTTTGAAAGACTTAATGCAAGCTCAAGATGGACCTACTACAATTTATTGTGATAACAAGTTAGCTATTGGACTTTCAAAGAACCATGTGTTTCACAAGAGGACAAAGCATATTGACACAAGGTATCACTTCATTAGAGAGGTGGTTAATAATAGAGAAATTAATCTACAGCATTGCAGATCAGAGGAGCAACTTGTAGATATCTTCACCAAGGCTTTAGCACAAGAACAATTTGAGATTTTGAGAGAAGCATTGGGAATTGTAAATATTAATGATGTAGATAGTAGAAATTAGGGGAAGGGGAGTTAGAAATATTAATTTCTACTTAGAATTAATTGTCCATCATTAGATGTTTCTAGATTATTAAGTTTAGGTTGTGTCGGCTAAAGTATTTTTCAAAAGTTTGTGTTAGCTGTAATATTTTCCAGAAGTTTGTAGAAATTTTGTCTTATCGATTAATGCTAGATTTCTTTAGAATATTATGCACTTGCCTATAAAAAGGCATTATGTATTCATTTCATATCATGGTGAATGAAATACAATATATTTTTATTGTGCAGCAGCACATTGTATTTTTGTGTTTTAATTTCCGTGTGCCTCTACTCAACCAACACATTCTGTTTCAACACATCCTTACTATAGTAGATGCATTTTCTTTCTTCCTAATCCTCCTATAGATCTAACGAAGGGAAAGCTAAAATTCTTATTATATTATCAATTTCTATTGACCAAAATTATATATTTGGAAAAAATATTATTAATTTTTTGAAATATTTTAATAATTGAAAGTAATTATACTTTTTAACTTTATTGTTAATAGCTAAAAAGAAATTTGTCAGTAATAAACAAATAATCCATAATTTATATTTTTTAATATATATACAGATTAGTAATTAGTAATTAGAATAAATCTTTTAAATTAACTATAACTGAGGAGGTGAATAAGCTGCTTCTTACAAATTAGTAATTAGTAATTAAAATAAATCTTTTAAATTAACTATAAATGAGGGGGTGAATAAGCTTCTTCTTCGCTTCTCTAACCTATAATGCCATACTACTTAGAGATCTAGCATGAATGGGTCATAGCCATGCAATTACAAAATGATAGTCATAGTACTTGTCTAGCAACATTTTTTCATCCATGAAAATTGTATTTCCACTCTCAATTTAGATAGAAATGGTCACATTTTTCTACCAAGTACATTAAAAGCATTGAAGTTGACTAAAACATTGTCAAATAAATTATCATCCATTTTTACATCTCCATATGACTAGCCAACTAGTACATTTATAGATTTTGTGTGTAGATTTAGGTTTAAAAAAATATTTTATTCCTTTCTAGTTTGAAATTAACATTAAGATTTAAGTATGGAATAACAAAAAATTTCATAAAAATGTTAATTGCTTAGTTTTTTAAATGATCAATAGAATCAAATTTAATTTACCTTATTCTAATTCAAAATATTCTAAAATTAAGATTATATTAAATTTGTGAAAGAATATATAAGAACTAATCATTCTAACAAAACTATTATGTCTTTTTTTTTTATTGATAAGAGGCCGAACCCAAGATTAATTATTATGTATTATTATTAATTATTATTTTATTAAGCATGGGTAGATTCAAACCCAAGACCTCTTCGATAAGAGTCTCACAATTTACCATTGTGTTGTAGGCTCTTGCCTAAACAAAACTATTATGTTAGTAAAGTTACATGTAATATTTAATATAAAAATTATAACTAAAAATATGACTATATTTGTTTCAATCAAATATAAAATTTCTAACTTTATCTTAAATTTATATTTAAAAAATTATTTAATATACTATACATGACAGTTATATAATTTTGTATACTAATAACATTATCTAATTTAATTTAGGTTAATTTTTCACAGTGCATTAGGCAGGAACTATGACAAATCATGACCTTAAATGCAACTCTAAAGATGCACATGTGATATTTTATACTTCAAGCTATCATATAACTACTAGTAGAAAGGATTAGATTAACCCTCAAAATTTGATTCCAAATGTGTGTTGTGGGTTCATTTTTTTTCAATTGCACAATCATCACCAATTATAAGTATGAATCTAACATAGTAGAGGAATAGAAAAACTAATAATAAATACCAATCCTTGGGAATGAGCATATATAGAATCAAGGCTATATATCAAGTCTTGAAAAATAATCACACCACTTGTACTCTTATTGTTTAATGGGTTTTATTAACCAATTGAAAATGAAATAAAAAAGTACAATGTATTTATTATCAATATATTTTTCAACACCACACAAATTACCATAACAATGCACGTTGAAGTAAAAGTAAATTTAAGAACTCGTCAAAAGGATATGTATGTAGATATGAATGGTTTTTCTTCTTGCATGCTTCTTTGGAATGAGTGGCCTATAACATAAAAAAGATTTTAGAAAGTAGTGCTATATAGATTTAAAAGAATAATGGGATGTGTGTGAGAGAGGGGGTTCATCTTAGAAGTCTATAACATAAAAAAAGATTTTAGAAAGTAGTGTTATATAGATTTAAAAGAATAATGTGAGGTTAGAGAGAGAGAGAGAGAGAGAGAGAGAGAGAGAGAGTTTTCAACAGATGCAGCTATGCTCTAGATAAAATGCATCTTTGAATCATCGTGTTTTTGGAGATCTAAAGAAAATGGACTTTTGGTGCATTCTATCTGGAGCATAGCCGATGCCGATTTCAACTATGTTCAACAAATATATGATATAAGGCCAATGATATCATTGGGTATCATTTTGGTCAACAAGGGCAATGTGTTATCATTTGAAAATGAGATTCTCATGATGAAAGAATGCTAGGTACCAAGGTGTCCCCGATGTTGCTCCCAAATAGGACCATAGATTAAAGTAGACAAGATCTTACAAGCACATGTAAGTATTATCTATTAGTGATGTTAGTATTGTTAGGAAATAGAATGGTCATCATTAGGCATAAGCATAAGATATAATAATTATGGGTAAAAAAAATATGAGCACTCATAATGTAAGCATCATAATCATGAAATTTATCATCAATATAGTAATGAAGGGGAAAATGCTACAAAATATGTCTTACAAAGTGGGAGATAACATCTAAATAATGTAATGTATATTTATATATTTAAAGCATGGAAACTTCCATCTGTAACCAACAAGTCCCAATTAATGAGTCTTATAATGGGCCACTTTATCCCATCTAGTAGCATGAAAAGAATCATAGAGAGTCTAAAGATGAGAGTACATGGATAATATGGGTGGGAATCCATCCCAAGCATCAGACAAAAAAAAAGCCTCAAAGCCTCCCTTACATATCCAGAACAGACCTCTCTTGACTAACACAACACCAGTCTTCAGAGTATGCCAGACCATAGAGCCACGACCTTCAAGAGGAAGTGCAAAAATAGAACAAGGATCAGCACCATGAAAATATTTATGGGTGATAATATGAGCCCAAATTTGATGTTCTCCAGAGCACCATCGCTAATAAAGCTTAGCAGCCAATGCTCGACTACTCAAGGGAGTTGATCGAAGACCAAGACCACCCTCCTTTTTAGGCCTACAAATAGTCTCCCAGCTAATCAAATTTCATTTAATACTATACAAATTACCACTCCAAAGGAATTTATGAGAAAGAGCATCAAACTCCTTGAGAAAGTAAACAGGAGCAACCTAAACCATATTTCTATAAATAGGAAGAGCTTGAATAATAGATTGAAGAAGGGTAACCCAAGCAGTAGTAGAAAGCCATCTATGAGTCCAATGATTTACTTTATCCTGAAGCTTGGTAATCAAATTTTGCCAAAAGAGTCGTGGCTGCCTAGAAACAACAATAAGGATGCCAAAATAAGTAAAAGGAAGCAACCCAATCTAAAACCGTAGGATATCAACAATCCTTTACTAAATAGAATCAGGAGTGTTAAAAAAGTAAATGAATGATCTGTGCTCATTAACTTTCTGGCCTAAAGCTGCCAAATAAATATCCAAAGTATGTTGAAAGGCTTCAGCTTGCTTGATCCAAGCAAGACCCACAAGAGCAGAATCATCAACAAATTGAAGGTGAGAAAGAGTAGGTAAACCATTACCTCACTGCCACCCCTAAATAGTATTTTGGGACACCTGATACTTAATGAATCTACCCAAGCCCTCAGCCATGATGATGAAAAGATAGGGGGAGAGAGGATCACCCTGGCAGAGACCTCTAGAGGCATCAAATAGCTGGGAAGGTTGACCTTTAAGAAGAACTGAAAAAGAGGCAGAAGTAACACAACTCATAGTCCAACTAACCCAATTAGAGCTAAAGCCAAAGGTAAGAAAAATATTCCTTAGGAAACTCCATTTAACTCTACCGTAGGCCTTAGCCATATCTAGCTTAACAAATATTGATCTCTCCCTTAAACTAGCCATAGAATGAATAGCCTCAGTAGCAATAATCACCCCATCCAAAATTTGTCTTCCAACAACAAAACTACCTTGTTCCTCTGAGATAATAATGGGAAGCCACTTTTTAATTCTCTTACCAATCAACTTAGTAATGACTTTGTAAACCACATTACATAAGGCAATTGGTCTAAACTGCAATTGATTAGCCCCCTCTCTTTTTGGAATAAGAGTTAGGAAAGTAGAATTCAATGCCCGAAGCATCTAGTTGCTAGAATAGAATTCCTTAATTACCTCCAAGATGCTCAGATTGGTGTTATGCATCTTTGGTGGAAGATCTTACATTCTCTTCAAGAAACTATTCAAGTGAAGTGTGCGCTAGATGGGGGTATGGATCCGGTTGATCTTGCTATATGCAATTGCCTCAATTTTCATCTTTAGAATGGGGTTGCAGCTCAATGATATCAAAAAGTGCCCACACAACCTCGAAAATAGAGGAAAGGACGAGTGAATCGAGATGGGCATCGAAATCCTCCTCCCCATGGAGTTCTGAAAATTAACACTAATGGCTCTTCCCAAGGGAATCCAGGCCCTGTTGGTATTGGGGGAGTGGCTCGTTGTAGTTTTGGTGACACTAAATTCTTTTTCTCAGTGCATAAGGTTGACTAAACTATCAATCTCATGGAAGTACAATGTTGTTTGTGAGGATGGCACAAGATTATCTGTGAGTCTAACTCCCAATGGTGATGAACTTGCTTTCCTCACAGAAGCTTGAGGATGATAGTTGGTAGCTGGCCACTGTTGTTAATTAGACTCTTCTCTTTTGTACCTATCTTGAGTTTGTTAGGCCTACTTACATTCCTCATGAATGGAACAGAACTGCTGATTATTTGGCCAAATGGGCTTCTGGTCATGCTTCGGCCTACAATATTATGGATAGGGGGCAACTTCCCTTTGAGATGGTGCAAGAATTTGATGAACTTGTTGCTCAGGATAGAGCTCTTTGTCGAGTTCTCCTTGTTGTAATCCTTTCTGTTTTAATAAATTTGTAACCCTCTTTTTCCTTAAAGCATGGAAACTTAAAATCTCGACCAATAAAGGTTTCTTCATCCATAGTCACCTATGTTGTAAACATAAATAGTTTGTAGCTACTAAAATACTCATCACAAGATGTGGCGTTTTAAGAAAATGCTTAAGATATGTACACTACATAAATTACTTTCTTGTATTGCTGATTTATTTTTTGGCTACGATCTATCTACACCTTTGTAATCACTTTCTTTGGAGTGCATGCATTCCTACATAGCCTTCATTCACAATCAGTCATGGTTTTCCTTGTGGATAAATGTATTTTCATCGACATGAAGGATTCAATTCAGAAGTATCATTGAACAATCAATGTATTCTCCTAGATACCATAATTGAATATACAAAAATATTTACTAGTCACTTAAACAAATTTTCAAGTTAATTAATACAATTATTTTATATTATACCATTCCATTATTTTTAAACATTAACACTTTTAAAAAGATATTAAAAATAAAAAATTATATATTTTAAGATAATCACTTAATAGTAAATTTATTTAATTTTGTAAACCCACCCTAACCTCCCCCACCCCACAATTAATTATCAGTATGATACTAAAGCATTATAGTAACAATATATTTACATTTTAACGGTTGCTGTGCAAATGTTTTATCAATATTTATACCATAAAAAACATTATAGAACTCCAAAATACTATCAATGTATACATGTAAACGGTTGCTGTGCAACAACTACTTAATTTTGTTATATTTATGCTTCCAATCATTGTAAAAATAAAAAGCAAAAACTTTCAGATTTTGATCAAATATTTTTCACAGTCGACACACAAGCATCAGCCTTGCTAGATGCCACTTATTTAAATCCTTGGCATGAGTGAAACGATCTTCATATTTAAACTCATCATATATAACCAGCTCTAATGCAGTCAAGGTAAATACACAGGTTTAGCTGATGAACTTTAATTTACAACCATACTGTATTGAGGACACCAGTACTCATTTAAGATTAAACTACTTCACTTAAACTTCATAACAAGTAGTATTTTCAAAGTCTAAAAGCATACAATATAATAAAGCTTACTCGAGAACTGCTACTCTTCCTACTTTCTGGCAATAGGTTTCAAGCACACAGATCAAATCTATGGAAAAAGCTTAGATGACTTCATCTTATCAATCCATGATAGGAAAGATGATTCTGTATTACGAAACCCAAAGAAACCATGCTCCTTACTCTTGTTCATGCTAAGGGCGCTCTCAAATGGAGCATTTAGTAAAATGTCTGCAAACCACCAATTTCCAACTTCCTCAATTTTGGTAGGGTATAATTTGTTTTCTTTCACAATTGCATCCCAGATAGGTCCCCTGTCTTTCATTGCTTCAGCCAGACTAAATCCTTCACCTTCATGTGGTAACATTTCCAGCTCAAATTTCTCTGCTAGGAGCTTCCACAGTCTTTTCCATTTGAGCACATCTCCATTAGAACAATTGATGGCTTGGTTCTTAGCATTAGGCTCCACAGCAGCCCATATTTCTTGCTCTGCAATCAATTCAGCATCAGATATATCCGTAAACTGTTCCCAAGTAATTCTATTTCCTGGGTATTTGAAAGGAAGCCCCTCATGTTTGCAAATAGAAGCGTAGACACAGAGAGTACCAATGATGTTCATTAAGCTCCATGGAGAGAAGCCAAATATGCCTGTAGGGCGGTGAATGGACCAAGTTAGTCCCTCTTTCTTCTTTGCAGCATCAAACAGTATGTCTTCAAGCGTGTAGTAGAAATTAGGCCCAGGTAGCCTAGGAAGCTCTTCATGAAAGGGTGGTTCATGGGGCTGAATATTTCGATTTTTGGTAATATTATCAAATGGGCCAAGGTAGTGTTTCCCACCAGTCTGCAGACAGATGTGCTCAAGATTTTCAGCGTTAGGCAATAGAGCGTCTAAGACATTACTGAACATCCTTCCATTGGCTTCACAGTTCTCTTCCTCTGTCTCTCTATTGACCCAACAAACCCAAAAAAGATGAGTCACATCCTTCAAAGTGGAAATCCTTTCTAGGGTTTCTCCCCTGTTCAGCACATCACATTGAATGTATTCAACTGGATTATCTGGAGACCAGTCAGGCTTAGGCCTCCTTGCAACACCATAAACTTTCCAGGGTCCACCAGGAGTGTCTGACAAAGGCAAGATTTCAGCCAAGCTGTTGCCCACAATTCCTGTGACTCCAATAATGAGGGCTACTCTTTGCTTGTCAGATTTTATTTCTGAGCCTTCAACGTTTTGCTGGGCTCCGCCCTGCATGTAAACAAAATGTCACATACACAACTTTGCTAGATAATACAGCAGTAAGTTAACCCAAATGTTGGAGGTCATTCATTATTTCCCATTTGGGTGGGGGTGAAAATATAATTCTATTGCTAAGAAATGGACAAGAGTTTAGCAAGAGGAAGGAAATATTTTAATATTCAATTTCTGATTTCATTTTCTTACCACCAACAATCATCCTACAGTTTACTACAAGCTAGACATGCAAATTAAGTTAGTGTCCATTTGTTTGGACTTCAAACCGATATGTAATATATTCTATTGGTGACAGATTATGATGCAGCACAGAGCTGCGAATGACACCGGCTCTTTTCCATGGTCAAACCCAAAACCCTGAATATAACAAAGCATGTGGACCAAAAAGACTACAAAGCTTGAAACAAAGGCAATGCCAAGTCAGGAAGGGAAATCACTCATGCTGAGTGAGCGAAGATGAGAATAATAGGCTTCTATCGTTCATCTGGCATAATTTTCTTCGTGACTCCATTGCGATGTCCTTCTGCTGGACTAGTCTATATTCTGTCCTGAATTTAGAAAATCAGATTAAACAAAGCATTGCATATAATATAGTTAATGATGCAGTCTTGATTTTAGAATGAGATAAGAAACCCACAATCAAGTTAGGCAACATTACAAATGCAGTTCATGAAATAAATCTATTATTAAAACACAAAAATTATATATTAATCAGCAGCATGTCTGACTGGCATGTGAATCCCAGTCATATAAGATATGGCCTAAAGAGGAGGGGATGTTAACAAATCCAAGGATCTCCAATGATGTAAGAATAGAGAAAGATTGCATGGACGGAGAATGGCCAAGGCACCCTACCATGTCTCCTTATTGCATATCTTATATGGAAAAGAACATACAAATCAGATTTACCACTTATTGATGAATATATGATTTCCTTGTTCTAAATAATTAGAATTCTTTCATGGACTGCATCTGTAATGTTATCTAACTTGAAATTGCGCGTTAAAATGGGCCCAACTCATCTTATTTCTAAGAAATATATCTCTAACCACATTATTACTTTGTTTAATCTGCTTTTGTAAATATTAAAACAAAATATAGAGTGGTCCAACAAGAAGACTACATTCATTCATCTTCCATGATCAGCCAATCTCCAAGATCTCCATAACAATCCCATGTGCTCTATCATCACTAAAAGGATTCCCTTGAATCAGCTTTGTTCTTTTAGTTCAGCAGGGATTGCGACAGTACGAGAGCAAAGCTGCTACGCTTATTTTGTCTAGTAGCAAGTGCAAATTTTTTTGAGGGAACTGATGGCCCCATTCAATTGCTAATATATGACAATATGACACAATTAATCATGTGTTTGGTTAATTCTACAATCTCTATTAAATTATATATTCACTTCTTTTAAACAAATTTATTGGACTTCTCTAAAAGATATGGATGAATAATTCTATGCCTCCAACATTTGGAACATAGTATGAATGGAAAACAAGGAAGCAAGGACTTAAAAAGAATGATACAATTCATACGTTATCTTCTACATTAAAAGTTAGTTTGATTTTTTTTCATGGATGTAGGAATTGAATTTAAGACTTCTTATTTACTGTTGGGATGCTCTGCTACTAAGTCATCAATATCTTCTTGTTAACAGATCATCTTCAGTTCTGATATGGCTGATGAAATATTATTGAAAATGGAGCCATAATTGAAATGAAGATGAACCAGTACAAAAGTGGACTGGCAGTTTATTATCAGAGCACCTCAGAAGTAAATGGGAGATCATAGACTTCTACTTGATTTGTATAAAAACTAAGTTTTCATTATGTATAAAGTGGTGTAAGGTTTATGCTATTCTTTAAGCCTTTGCTTGTGCTAGTCATATTTGAATTAAGAATGGACCAATCATAAAGAGGGTTGATAGTTTAGTAGCAGAAGATCCCAACAGTAAATAGAAGTTCTTCAGTTAAACTCTTAATTGGTCCATACAAACTTTAACATGGTGGTAAGGATAAAGAACTTAAGGTTAGAGTCAAGTTTAGAACCTCCCATTTGTTGTTGGAATGTTTTTCCACTAAATTACCAGCCCCATTATGACTGATCTATCTTCCCTAATCATTACCACGAAACTGAAAGAATATAGACTCACCAAAATCAAACCGATCTTTAAAGTTGATTCTTTATGAAAATTGGGTGCATACCTCAACCCTGCACTTTATGCTTTTAAAAATGATTATCTTCACAACTGCTTATTCTTTTTATTGATGTTAATCAGAACATCGTCCTACTGTTTTGCATTAGGCTATGATTCTTTACTTGTTAGGATTGCCAAAGCCCTAAGCCTCACCAAACTTCAGATTGCGGACAATAACAACTAGATTGCCCAACTGAGTACTTAACTAAGAGAATAAATATAAAAATATGAAGCTATCTGGAGCCTATTAAAGCTAGAATTCATCTTTCCTGCTAATTAAAACCCCAATTAACATGTATTTTCTACAAAAGGGCATTAATTAAGGGAACTGCAAGCCACAGAACTAAGAAAAAAATTGAAAAACAATAAATAAGGATGAAACAAAAAAACACACATCGGCAAGATTTAATGACTGCATAGGATTTCTTATCTTGTACCTGAAAATGAAACGAATGGAGCTAGACGATCTGGAATTTTTTGGGCTTGTCAACAGTGTGTAGGTTGGAGCTTAGCGTCTGCTTAATTTAACAAAATTCGAACATCATTTTGTGAAAGACTATAAAATTCGATTATTTTAGAACTCCTTTAATGGCGCCGATGTCGGTAGATGTGAGAAAATTTCTAGAATGAAATAAATTGAAGAAGTAAATATCATTTTTAGAATTTTAAAAAGAGAAGAATGTGCAAGAAACTCCTAGAAGTGGCCCAAAAGCAACGATGAAGTATTGTGGATTTTTTTTGGCGGAGAGGAGAGGTCATTATAATTTGCCAACTTACATAAGTGTATTTGAATTAAAGTGTTAAAAAGTGTATTAGGTACAACTTAATTAAGTGATAGTTACATATGTGTATTTTTTTATTAAGGGTCAAAATAGGTTTTTTTTATAGGGAATTCGAAATTTCAACAATTATTACAAAATATTAAAAATAGTTCACCACTTTAAACAATGTGCACCCCCACACAACCAGCAACTCACTGCGAAACCAACACAATACTGACCGAGGCCTGCAACAAAACAAAACTACAAACCTATCCATTGGACTCAAAAAGACAAAAAGAGTAGTAAGCTAGACAAACAACTAATCACACTTTAGGTTGGCACAAGAACCATCTCTTCTTGCATTTCCTTGATCTTTTCGATGACTGCTTTGACATCCCCTTTGTCTAGCTCGTCATTCTTGGCCTGCAACTTCCTTGTTGTTCACCTAGTTCTTTTTAAACTAGGAGACTCTTCTACACCCTTAGGGTCATCCAAGTCCAACACCATGATCTTGTTCGTATTCAAATCAACAATAACTACAATTTTATTCAGTTAGATATATATGTTAAATATTATATTGAAAAATATAAAATAAAAATATATGTAATCTTCCCTCTACTAATCCACGGTGAAGTAGCATGCAAGGTCAAAGAGGGGACTACATGGATATGTGAGTATGGTGGTAGTGAAAGTGGGAGTATGGGAAGGGAAAAAATATGTATAGAGTGATTGATGGTACGGATGGAAGAAGGGAGGTGAGATACGTATAGAAAGTTTGAAGGGAGTAGAGGGAGTGTGGTGATGGCAAGTACAGATGGAGAAGTTGTACCGAGGGGAAAGTAGTGTAAAGCCTTACGACTGGAAGGTTGCACAGTCTAGGGGAAATGCCGATGTGAAATTCAAGAATGTGAAAACTAATATAGATGATTGAATTCCAAATGTTTTACAAATACAAAATGTACACCAAATGCATATATGTAACAAATTATCACTCAAACACAATATTATATTCCTAAACAAAGGTGACACCTACATGCCACACTTAAATACCCCTTCGAAGAAAACTCCTAAGGGTTTACAAAATAATGTTGACACAGCAAACACCTAGGATAATTAAATAAAATTGGGCCCCTTTATTAATTGTATCAATTGATTAAATAAGTCCTTGTGATATTATTTAATTTTAGGATCATTTAATAAATAACCTAATGAAGATATTTTATTGAAAATTTGAGACATTACAAATCCTCATCACGCAAAGATTGTTTTCCCTCAAGCAATCCATCATCAAACGGTTTGACCATTGCAACTCTAGAACCCCAAACCAAGCACAAATAGTTGTATTTACTGAAGTATTCATGTCACATCTTGATCATGTACACATACTTGGATGTAGGTGAGAAAAGTAAATATCCATCAAGCTTTTTTTGTGCCACTCTGAAATAGACATGGCCAAGTCCAGAGTCCTTAGGATCCTATTGATACATTCTAATGATCATATCCAAAGCCTTCATACCTTCATGCTCATAACTTGGGTACAACTTGTAGTTTCCATGAGGATGTCCCTCACACAAAGAGGTAGAAATTATGTATGCCTCAAGCTCAGCCAAGGGGTAAACTCCACGTTCAACCAATTCTAAAGATTGCTCCTACAAACAATCCTTAATCAAGTCTGCATCACCAGGAAGATGAACAACTACCAGTAGAGCCTTCTTATCTAGAGAGTCATTGGTAGAACTCATATTTCCATTAGGTTCATCATCAAGTTTTGGTTCAATGCTATTTGCACAAGTGTCTTCTTCCAGAATCTTTTCCTTCATCTTGGACTCGAGTACGAAATGGATTATGTCCTTGTAGTAGATGATGTCATCAATTACCTTGTATTAGTCATCCTGAATATCGTCATATTTCAATTTGCATGTAAAAGTGTTCTTAGAGTATTTGACCAACAGATGTGCCTTCCAATCGGCTAGAAACTAAGAGAGACCATATGGCATTGTTGGGTGCCATAGTGTGATCCAAGTCTAGACTCTCAATTCCCCCAACAAGCTGGTAGAATCACCAGCTCTAATACCACTATAATGTTCCTGTCATTGACCCTACATTGTATGGGGTCCATGAGGGAGTAGTGCACAGGGTCAAAGAGGGGACCATATGAATATGTGGGCATGGTGGTAGGGAAAGAGGGAGTATGGGAAGGGGAAAAGTTTGTACCAAGTGATTGACAGTACAGATAGAAGAGGGGAGGTGAGATGCATACGAGAAGTTTGAAGGGAGTGTGGTTGTTAGTGTAAATAATTAATTATTATTACACTTTACTTAAGTTTACTTAGGATAAATGCATTATTTTATTATTTATCATATAGACACCTAGGAGTATGCGTAGTCATATGAGTTGTCTTGGTGACAACACAGGAGTTTGCATATACATCTGAGTTGTCATGTAGACAACATAGTTGTTCACACTCTAATTAAGTGTAATGTCCCCAATTTAGCAATTGACCAAGTGTGTGTGTGTTAGCCCTGTTCTACATGGTCCCGAGGGCTAACGAAGGGTTTAATGGGATCCTGGAGTGTTTTGGCCTAGTCATTTCCAGTTTGGGCCAAAACGAAGTTGATTTACTCAGTTTCAGGCATACTTACTATTTTTAGTAAGTTGGTAGGACAGTGCAGGTCAATTTTGGTGATTGGATTCGATACTCCTCAGTGAGAGCTTTCCGATGACATATCACTCGCATTATTCAGAGTCTGATTGCTAATACATTTTAATGCCTGAAGTTTTATTAAAGTAACGTCTAATTTAATTGTAAAATATTTAAGTGTTACTTTAATATTTATTTTATGGTGATGTGTACCCAAGGGAGACATAAGGGGTATTTTAATATATGTTTTATATATTACACATCTTTTATCCCACATTGCTCATATGAGTTGAGCGGACCCTTGGAAATAGAATAAAAGGAAGCATTTGTGGCTTCATTAGGCAGGTTGAATATGAGAAGAAATTGGCGTGTGAGTTGCAGCTTTGTTCTTGGCATTTGAGGACGTCTATCCTCTCTTGTAACATTCTAGACGTCACTCCCTTGGGGTTTGCCCTTGGAATTCTTTCTTATTGGCTTCATTATCAGGCAGTTTAGTTGCATTTTCGGCTACAGGCAGATTTGATATTTTGCTCATATCTTCTTCACTACTTGTCCGACGCTTATGTCGCTTGGAGGGAATGGTATTATGAAGGTAGTGGACTGATTGGAGGACAAAGTATTGTAGCAGCAAGTTCGTAAGCATGGGCTAGAGTATTATGACAATATTGCTGAAGTAATTAGTGAGTTGATAAATCTGCCATGTACTTGGTTTTATGAATTCTAAAAATAACATTTTATTAGCAGCAGTTCATTTCCACTTTGCATATTATTGTAGTTTCTTTCTTGTTTATGTTGTATGATACCAATTCCATGCACGAAACACAACAAACAAATAAACGTTTGATTTTCGGAGTTATAAGGGGTTTTAAGAAGTTGAATGCAAATTGTTTGACATAATTCCTTTCAGCAATTTGGTTTAGTTTTTTGGGACATCCACGGGTGTCCATTACAGTGGTATCAGAGCTATAAGTCTTGCCATCCTGTGGAGGTCTTATAGGGAATTTGGATTAGCCAGAGAGAGAAAAATGTTTGACAAAATGAATGCCGGTCCAGATCAGGGAAATGAAAGATTCTTACAATTATTAGACACCTTAGCACAGGGACAGCGATCAGTAGAGCAAAGAGCACAGGAACAGAGTCAGAGATTTGAGCTTATGATGCAGGTGATGGCTCGTCAAATGGGGTTGAATGCTAATGTGGGTGGATGAAATAATCAGAATGGTAATAATCAGGATGGGGCACATAATGAAGGCGAACAAGTTGGGAACAATTTTGATCATGCACCCCAGCAAACTAGGATAGTGAGTTCGAGGCCCATGGTTCCAATATTTCCTCCTAGAGCTCCAGAGCAGCTCGTACCAGAGCCCCAGATCACTGATATACAGGACCAGCTGAGGAGAGATTGGGAAGCCGAAGGTCCAAATTTTATTGCTACAATTACCTTTAGGGAATATATAGATGTGCAGATGAAGCATATGCCACGTGGACATGACAAGAACCAGAGCTATGAGCTACGAAATAAAGTAGGGAAACTTCAGTTACCATATTATGATGGCTCGGGGAAGTCTACAGCAAGAGCTTGGGTTCAAAAGCTTGACACATATTTTCAAATGAACCCTATGCCTGAGGAAGAAGCTATTAAGTATGCAGCAATTCACCTGGATGGGTTAGCACACAAGTGGTGGCATCATGGTATGGTCACTATGGGTCATGCACACATTACCTCCTATATGGAGTTTAAGGAGAGGCTGATTGAACGTTTTGATAGGCCTAAGGATCGTACCTTCCCTATGACGGGCATAAATTTGTATGAGGAGTTTAACAGACATGTTGATTCAATACAGGGAGACATTAGCACATCTTTAGGTAATGGTTTATTTGCATCATCTTTACAGGTAGAAGGGGTTACAGACATTGTGCAAGTTGAGCCAGAAGGTGATATCACAGGCACACCGGATTGTTCGATTGACATAGATAGTGATTCCAGTACAGTTGGGCTAGATGAAGTTACAATATTTGAGGATACTATCATGTTTGAGGATAGTACAGTTGATCAAAAAGTGAGCATTCAGGACTTTGCAGAAAATGAGTATCAAGCACAGTTGGATGCTTCTTCACATGAGATAGAGGAGAGACAGAAAGGAGTCACAACAGGTTCTTGTGACGACTTACAACAGATCAAGGAAGATGCAGTGAAGAAGGAGGAGAAGGAGGTTGACTGGCTTTTTCATGAGCTGGAGGATACTCGAAATTCCTTGGTGTGTACTCGGTTGGCTCTCCAAGATTCTGAGAGACACGTGGACGAGCTTTGTCTTGAGGTGATTTCAGTTCGGGAGTTAGCGCGTATAGCAGGGACTCAGTTTTCTTTTACAGTGGAGTCACACGATGATGATATGAGTATGTCTAGCATTCACACTCCAAATTCAAAGATTGTAGACAGGTGCGTGAAGTCAGTTGGTATTGTTCATATTACTCAGGTGAGAAGTTTACTTGAATTGCCAGCTGGTTTCCGTTCATGGATTAGATGTTGGGATCCTTATCTTAGTACTTGGGATCGTTTTGACCAGAGATATCTATCATTCCTTGGTAGTAGTATCTATTGCACCATCATGGACTTGATTAGTAGTTTGCTAGGTGTAGTTCTCATCCATGTCAGCAACTTGTTTGATGCTGGATTTAGTTTTTATACACCTATGTTGGGCATTGTTCATATATCTAGTCGACCATTCTTGTTGGAATGGGTTGATGATCTCTCAGATATGATAGAGTCTACAGAAGAGTCCCAGGATCTGAGTATTATAGATGATAGCTATTCCGAGGTTACTCCTTTGGACAGTGTACCAGGGATAGAGTATAGAAGTTCGACCAGTCGGCACAATCATCTGTCTAGTCAGCTGAGAGTTGGCAAGCGAGACATTTCTATCACTTGTGAGCATTTCGATGCTGCTCATCAGTTGTTAGCAATTTATGGATGGGGTTCTCCTATTAGTGATGAGAAGGGAGGCAATTATCCTTCCTTGACAGAGATCCACTCTTTATGGGAGGCTATCCGAATTCTGAGACAAAATTATATGCAGTTGGTAGCCGACAGAGATTATCTTATGGAGTGGGGGAGTACAACATATGATGCATTATTGGCCAAGGAAGATGAGGTGAGTGAGCTTACTCAGCAGCTCGAGGTGACTTCTAAGATTCTTGAGAGTACACGGTTGGCTTTCGAGGAGTCACAATTTCATTTGGCTAAGGTGACCATGGAGTTAGAGCGACTTCAATCTTTACCAGATTCTGTACAATCACAGACCGTGGTGTCTGGTGATCCGTGGATTTCCATGGTCGAGGTTGATAGAGGTAGTGGAGATGAGGATATATCTGTCCACGACACTACTATTGGCATATTTGGTCCATTTCCACTGGAGGCAGGTTCAACTAAGTTGGGCGTTGCAGCTGAGCATTGTGATATGTTTGACTTGGAGGGAACAGAGACTAGTGATGTTGTTGTTGATTCTGCACTCTTCGCTATATCATCCTCTGACTTAGCTGATGATCAGTCACAGTTGGTTATATCACGTCTGCAGGATGAGTCTTTGACTGAGATTGGTTCTTTTTATTGGCATTATACTAAAGGATATGTTCATCAGTTTGCTTTTGATCCATGTGTTGAAGAGTTGATGGCAGACAGGTTTGGACTGGGCTCTCATTTTTGCTATCTACCGTGTAATGACTATTCACCATCAGTAGTGGATGGGTGTTATGGTTATGAGACAGTGGCTGATAATCTGCAGAGTTGTGTTAACTGCAGCAGATGTACAGTGTGTGGATTCTCTGTATTTGGTGCAGTTTCATGTGGGAGTGGTCACTATTGTAGCAGAGTTGGAGTGTGCATTCCGCATAACACGGTGGGTTGTGTGGATGGTGTTTATTATGTTGACAGTTTGGGTGATCTACTCTACTTGGGGTCTAATATTTTGAGATTTTGTGCCTTGTGGGTTCCTGACTGTGGCAGTAGTGGATTTGGAGTTTAGTTGCACCGTGATTCATGATTCATTTATGGATTCCTCTTGGTTAATTTTCACAGGTTGTTGCAGGAGCCTATGTTGACTGACAGCAATATAGTTCATGACTACATTTGGGATCCAGGTGGATTGATTGGGTTGTTGTTCGGCCATTGCTTGGGGACAAGCAATTTTGGGAAGGGCGAACTGTAATGTCCCCATTTTAGCAATTGACCAAGTGTGTGTGTGTGTTAGCCTTGTTCTACATGGTCCCGAGGGCTAACGAAGGGTTTAATGGGATCCTGGAGTGTTTTGGCCTAGTCATTTCCAGTTTGGGCCAAAACAAAGTTGATTTACTCAGTTTCAGGCATACTTACTATTTTTAGTAAGTTGGCAGGACACAGTGCAGGTCAATTTTGGTGATTGGATTCGATACTCCTCAGTGAGAGCTTTCTGATGACCTATCACTCGCATTATTCAGAGTCTGATTGCTAATACATTTTAATGCCTGAAGTTTTATTAAAGTAACATCTAATTTAATTGTAAATTATTAAAGTGTTACTTTAATATTTATTTTATGGTGATGTGTACCCAAGGGAGACATAAGGGGTATTTTAATATATGTTTTATATATTACACATCTTGTATCCCACATTGCCCATATGAGTTGAGCGGACCCTTGGAAATAGAATAAAAGGAAGCATTTGTGGCTTCATTAGGCAGGTTGAATATGAGAAGAAATTGGCGTGTGAGTTGCAGCTTTGTTCTTGGCATTTGAGGACGTCTATCCTCTCTTGTAACATTCTAGATGTCATTCCCTTGCGGTTTGGCCTTTGGAATTCTTTCTTATTGGCTTCATTATCAGGCAGTTTAGTTGCATTTCCGGCTACAGGCAGATTTGATATTTTGCTCATATCTTCTTCACTACTTGTCCGACGCTTATGCCGCTTGGAGGGAATGGTATTATGAAGGTAGTGGACTAATTGGAGGACAAAGTATTGTAGCAGCAAGTTCATAAGCATGGGCTGGAGTATTATGACAATATTGCTGAAGTAATTAGTGAGTTGATAAATCTGCCATGTACTTGGTTTTATGAATTCTGAAAATAACATTTTATTAGCAGCAGTTCATTTCCACTTTGCATATTATTGTAGTTTCTTTCTTGTTTATGTTGTATGATACCAATTCCATGCACGAAACACAACAAACAAATAAACATTTTATTTTCGGAGTTATAAGGGTTTTTAAGAAGTTGAATGCAAACTGTTTGACATAATTCCTTTCAGCAATTTGGTTTAGTTTTTTGGGACATCCAGGGGTGTCCATTACATTAAGCACATGATGTCTACAACATCTCTTTACGAGATACACCTATGTAAGATTATCCTCTCATCATCGTACAAACTCCTGTGCTCAATGGAGGATAATCCACTCGTGGTGGACATGTGATTAGTTGTGAGGCTTATCACTTTGCTAACGCCTAGTCATTCTAGATGTCTTTATATACAAGCACTTCTAGTGTGTATGTACATATGATATTCTTATTATTGTTATTCTGATCATCCATTATTGGTCCATATTGTGCTAGTGTTTGAGCTTCTTGATCTTGGTGTTATTTTTCCCTAGGGAAAATTCTTACATGGTATCAGAGCTGAGGGAGCTTCTCTTCACATAGCTATTGGAGACCATTTTTGCTTCACCTCTCGGAGGACCACAATTCAAATCTAAAGTATCTGTAGTTATTGGGAACATCTAGAGCCAAAGCAAACCTCACCATTGCATCCAAAGGATCGATTCGGTGAATCTTGACTATAAATTTGCCTACCCTAGGCCATAGTCAAATCTGAGGCAAATCTTTTTGTAAACCGTAACCCAAAGGCCTGATTTGCAAAATTGGTATGATCTATTTAGATCTATGCAATTAGTTTTTTAGATTTGAATATTTTTGCATCTCTACATTTTATTTTTTCAGATTTGCATTTTATTTCTGAAATTCTACAAAAAAATTGGCCTTTTAGGCCAAGAGGAGACATTTTTTTTGCAGGACAAGATTGGAGCTTGCTGGTGCAAATCGGATATTGGCATCATATTCAGAAGGTCAAAAAACCCCAAATTGACTTTTGTTTCATCAAAATTGGACATTTGAGGTAAAATCTAGAGTAACTGATTTTTGGAGGTGCAACAATGACAATTCAGGAAAAATAATTGCAGGTGTGATTTTCAAACAATGATTTCTCCCTCACACAAACTCCTTTTTCTGAGCAATTTTTTTGTTTTGGGGTAGAATTTCGTGATCTACACATTGGTGCAAGATGTTTGAGATCTCTGTTCATTAATTTTTCTACAAATCACAAATCCTAATTTTTGCAACTTCAAAGGCTTAGTTCGGGCTCATCAGGACACATTTTTAGGTTCCATTTTTTTGAAAGTGTATAATTTTTCATCTATTTTCTAGATATGCAATCAAATTATAGGCTTGTGTGGACAAAAATACCACTTTTAGAAATAGGTCCTTTTTTTTATTGTATTACTTTGATTAAACTTCAATTTTTTTGTATATCTAAGCTACATTGCTAAGTACCAAATTTGAACTCCAAGAGGAGGTTGTTAACAGCAAAATCAGAAGTCCACTTTTGTCCATTTTGACAAGTGGCCTATTATAAACACACTACATATTAAGTGCCTAAATCATTCATTTGGGGAGGGTGGGGGGGGGTGTCTTTTGTTCTTATGTCTCCTTGATATTGTACTCTTTCTTTTGCATTATGGGTTCTTTCTCTAAGTTAACACCACATGATTATGCTACTTGGAAAGAAAATATAAATGAACCATTAGTTGAAAAAGGTTTACTGCGTTATGTAACTAGTGCAGCAAAGAAACTTGATAATGATGTTGATGAGTCTCGTAAAGAAGATTGGGCATCAAAACAAGAAATGGTCGTAGGAACCTTGTTAAAGAATATCTCAGATCTTGTCAAATATCACATTAGGAATCTTAACAATCCAATAGAAGTATGGGATAAACTTGAAGCATTGTATGGGATAGTAGATGAGGATATGGCCTACACCATTGAGGACAATATTCTCAAATTGGATCCTAGGAATTTAGACACCATCAAAGATTATCTTACCTAAGTAGACATGTATAGGGCACAACTTAAGGATTATGGTGAACCCATCAAGGAGGGAAAGTTGATCAAACATGTGATGACTCATCTTCCTCCTGAATATGCAGCTTTTGTTTCCAATTATAATACAAAAAAGTTAACAATGGGTAGTGCCTTCACTAAGCCTTCATTTGAGTCATTTTTAGGAATGTTGGTCTTAGAACATGAAAAGTTAGTGAGTATGGGAATTCTCCAGTCTTCCAAGACCAAAGCCTTGGTAGTTAATCAAGGGAATCAAGGTGGTAAAAATTTCAACAAGAAGCAAAAGCAATGGAAGGCTAAGCCACAAGATGACACACAAAAATCTTCCTCTATACAACAAGGCAAGTCTTTTTCCAAAAATAATAAGAAGGGGAAGAACATCAACAAAAGGGAGAAGAAAACTTGTGCCTATTGTAAGAAGAATGGTCATGATGAATATGAGTTTAAGGATAAGTAAATTGATGAATTGCTAAACTTAATGAGGAAACATAAAATTGATGTGCCAAATGCCTATAAGGATAAGGGACCTTCAACCACTTCAAAAGGTAAGGTACAAGCTTTGGTAGCAAGTACAAATAATTATGAGGAATGAGTTCTTGATTCAGGAGCTACACATCATATGGGTGCCTGAAGGGAGCATTTTTCCTCTTTGAAACCATCACATGTACCCTACATCTATGTGGGAAATGACACTCAAGTGGAAGTTAAAGGAAAAGGGAATGTTGAGTTGGATAATGGAATTTTCAAGGATGTTCTTCATGTTCCTAACCTTAGCACCAATCTTCTTTCAATCTACCAAATCACTCACTATGGATGTGGCAACAAAGTGGAGTTCCTTCTTGATTCAGTTGTGGTGAAAAATATAAAAGATGATTCTATGGTGGCAATTGGAAAGGCTAATCATGAGACAAGATTTTATTCTTTCTCTCATTTTGTGCCTAAGTCCACTTCCCTTGCCTTGTTGACCCACTCAGATTCACAAAGTAAACTATGGCATGAGAGGTTTGGAAATCTCAATTATCACTAACCTTCAACAACTTAGCAACAAGGATATGGTCATTGGTCTACCTCAAGTATTCAAAGGGTGTATGTTTAGATTGTGAACTAGGCAAGCATCCCTAAGAGAAGTTTGACAAGAGGAAGTCTTGGAGAGCTACTATTGTTCTTGAATTGGTTCATAGTGATGTAGCTAGCCCATTTCTAGTACATCATTTGGAAAGGCTCACTCTGTTCTCACCTTCATTGATGACTTTTCACACTACACTTGGGTCCTCTTTCTTGCTCATAAGAGTGAAGTGTTTGATAAATTTATCACAGGTTCACAGCTCAAGTAGAGAAGCAATCAGGGAAAGCCATCAAGATTCTACGAATAGATAATGGAAGGGAATATGTGAACTCAAGGCTTATAGACTTTTGTACTCATGAGGGTATCAATCTTCAACATTCAATTGCATACACTCCACAACAAAATGGTTTTACTGAATGGAAGAATATAACCCTTAAGGAGATGACCACTTATATGCTACAACATAAGTCTCTAGATCAAATTTTTTGGGCAGAAGCCATGTGTTGTGCCAATTAAATCCAAAACAAAAGTCCCTATAAGGACTTAGATGGAATTACACCTTTTGAGGCTTGGTGTGGAAGAAAACCAAGTGTAAAACACAAGATTTTGGTTGATCAGCATGGGCAAGGATACCTCCACAAAAATGAAAGGCATTGGAACCTCAAAGAAAACCTTGTATATTTGTTGGATATCTTGACCACATTAAGGCATACAAACTCATGGATCCAAAGACATTTGAAATCTTCTTTGAGGGAAGTGTTCATTTTAAAGAAACTTGTCCAAGTTTGGCTCCTTCAACTCCTCCTTCCTCTGTCATGTAAAATGATGAAAGTGATGATAGTGACTTGGAAGATGATATTTCTTCAACTTTGACTCGTAGGACACCACCTTCACAGGGTCCACAAATAGTTGAGGATATTCCTTCTTCTTCTACTACTAGACCTCATTGGGCACAACAAAAATTTGATTCAACAGTTTCATTGGTGGGGAATCCTTCAGATACCAGGAGGACAAGGTCACAACACAAATAATTTCCACATGCTTATATTGCCATTGCTTCTAATCCTTAGTCATTTAAGGAAGCATCAGGGGTTCCTAAATGGGACAAGGCCATGGAGGAAGAATACAACTCTTTAATGAAAAACAACACTTGGGACTTAGTTCCTCTTCCTAAGGGAAGAAAGTTGGTTCGGTGTAAGTGGATCTATCATACCAAGTTTGCAGTGGATGGAAGTTTGGATAAGCATAAGGCTAGACTTGTTGCCAAAGGCTTCTCACAGGTTCTTGGTATTGACTATACTCCATTTGCACCTGTAGCTAAGATGAACTCCATTTGTTTGACACTAGCTATTGTTGCAACTCATGGTTGGGTTGTTCATCAAATGGATGTCAGAGTGCATTCTTGAATGGTGATCTTCTTGAAGAGATTTATATGGAGCAGCCACAAGGTTTCATTCAAGATACTACTTTGGTTTGCAGGTTGAAAAAGTTTATCTATGGCCTCAAGCAAGCTCCTCGGGCTTGGTATGCCAAGATGGATTCCTTTCTTCTCTCAACAAGATTCACCAAGTGTCATTCAGATTCAAATGTCTACATTCTTCAAAGGGATGACTCACACTTGATACTCTTGCTTTATGTAGATGACTTGATCATTATAAGAAGTACTTCATCCATCATTGCCAGTGTCAAGACTTCTTTGTAGGATGCATTTGCTATGACAAATTTGGGTTTACTTCATTATTTCCTTGGTATTGAGATCACACAGTCTTTAGTTGGGATCATACTTTCTCGACCCAAGTATGCTCTCAATTTACTTTCTCGCTTTTATATGAGCGACTGTAAACCTGCACCTATTCCCTTTCTTTCAAGTGTTAAGTTAGAGGCCAAGTGTTCCACTCCACTTGTAGATGCTACATTGTACAGACAATTGGTTGGGAGTCTCATCTACTTGACACATACATGCCTTGACATAGCTTTTGTAGTTGGCATGGTTTCTTGCTTCATGCAAGAGCCACATGAGCTTCATTGAAAGATTGCCAAACGCATCTTGCAGTACATACAGGGTAACCATACACATGGGATACACTATGCTGTAGATACTAGACTTCAGTTGGTTAGTTATACAGACTCAGACTATGCAGGGGATCTTGATTCTCATAAGTCTACTTTAGGTTACATGTTTCATCTTGGTTGTAGCCCATTTGTTGGCAGAGTAAGAAGCAAAACACTATTACTCTTTCTTCAACTGAGATTGAGTATCGAGGAGCTGTCACTGCGGCTACAGAAGTTGTTTGGTTATAGCATATTCTGAAGGAGTTTGGATTTCACATACCTAAACCCGCAGTCATTCATTGTGACAATCAGAGTGCTATTGAGATCTCAAAAAAACAAGTTCAACATCAACAAACCAAACATATTGAGGTTCATATGCACTACATCAGAGAGCTTATACATGAGCAGGTCATTGCATTGCAGTATTATCCTACAACAGAGCAGGTTGCAAATATCTTCACCAAACCCTTCACTGAGTACAAGTATATCCATTTACGAGATCTCTTGGGGGTGCGAGATATTTTAGAAAGGGGAGTTCCTTGACTTCTCTCTTCTTTTTTATGGGAGGGATTTTTTCCTTTTATAAGGTCTTCTCTCTCATCTTTTTTATTGTACTTATCTCTCTTTTTGGGGGAGGATTTTTCCCATGTGGTTTTACCTCTTTCTCTATTTTCAGAGAGATTGCATAGCATTGTATGTAGAGCATTTCATTTGTACATGGGTACCTAACATGGCCTAGTAGTTGGGACCCATCATGCATTTTCATCATAAGTTTTGTGAGCTTAAGTGCATTCCCCTAAGTTGCACTCAAGGGGGGTGTTAGTGTAAATAATTAATTATTATTACACTTTACTTAAGTTTACTTAGGTTAAATGCATTATTTTATTATTTATCATATAGACACCTAGGAGTATGCATAGTCATATAAGTTGTCTTGGTGACAACAAAAGAGTTTGCATATACATTTGAGTTGCCATGTAGACAACACAATTGTTCACACTCTAATTAAGCACATGGTGTCTACAACATCTCTTTACGAGATACACCTATGTAAGATTATCCTCTCATCATCACACAAACTCATATGCTCAATGGAGGATAATCCACTCTTGGTGGACATGTGCTTAGTTGTGAGGCTTATCACTTTGCTAACTCTTAGTCATTCTAGATGCCTTTATATACAGGAACTTCTAACGTGTATGTACATATGATATCCTTATTATTGTTATTCTGATCATCAATTATTGGTCCATATTGTGCCAGTGTTTAAGCTTCTTGATCTTGGTGTTATTTTTCCCTAAGGCAAATTCTTACAGTGGTGATGGTCAGTACGAAGGGAGAAGTTGTGCTGAGGGGAAAGTAGTGTGAAGTTGTACGAGTGGAAGGTTGGATAGTCTAGGAGAAATGTTGATGTAAAATTCAAGAATGTGAAAACTAAAATAGATGATTGAATTCCAAAAGTTTACTAAATACAAAGACTTACAAATTATCACGGTAGCACAATATTATATCCCTAAACAACAATGACACCTTGATTTTCCAAATCCAAGCAAGGTAGTACAAAGGTCAGAATAAGGTGAGGGTTGAATCCCACCAAAACAATGAGAGCCAAGTAGGGAAGATATCTCACCCTAGTAATGGAAAACACCAGAGAACTCCAACTAAAATACATTGAACGAAGAAAATAACCCAAATCACATACTAACAACTACCTACATGTCACACTTAAATACCCCTTCACAGATAAATCCTAAGGGTTTACAAGAGAATCCCTACACAACAAACACTTAGGATAATTAAAAAAATTGGGCCTCTTTATTAATTAAATCAATTAATTAAATAAGTCCTTGTGATATTATTATTTAATTTTAGGACCATTTAATTAATTAACCTGATTAAGATATTTTATTAAAATTTTGGGACATTACAAAATAGTCATAATAACTCAATATGTCATAATAAACATAAATAACAAGTGAGATCCTATAAGTCATGTACAAGCTAGTAGAATGAATACATTTGATCTTGATTGTTGATTTATCTTCTTTATAAATGTAAGACTTATTCAAAAATTAGGGTTTGGATTAGTGTCATGTTGTGGTTAAAGCTCAAATTAGGATTGAAGTTTCATTAAGATTAAATTTAGCATTATGATTAAGAATTGGTCCAAATTAGAGTTATGAAAAATCATGCTACCAAACTTGGATGTTGCAATTAAATTCTAATATTGCATTGTTCATGATAACCATCCATTTCCATGTGTTAATAGGTGATGACCCCTTCCAAGCTTAATTTTATCAATTATATTAAGTGTTATTTAATGTAGTTTGATATGGTAAAACATCTACTAGAAAATAAATTAAAGAATCTTCAATGAGACATGCATACTAGTCAAGCCTGAAAACTACAAGAATATCAAAGGATCTTATTTAAATCAACAAAGTTAAACTATGACCAACATAAAAAAAACACTCATTTGGATTCATCATACTTAGGCAAGTTTTACTAAACTTGTAGTACTCAATAAATAGGATGTCCCTCGTATTCTAATTAATCTTCAAAAATACAATATTACTTTCTCTTAAAGTCCCTTTATAGGCTTGACTAAAATGAATATTGACAATTTTTGAAGACAACCTCAAAAATATTGTTACAAGAGACATCTATTATGATTATAATGGTATTATTATTTTCTTCCACTTTACAAAGAAATTTGGAAATCAACTTCAAACCATGTTGGTGTTATTGCTCAAGGCATACAAATGTCTCGAGATGGATTCTAACATTTGTATCTATCAAAATCTATTTAAGCTTCCTTGCTTTGAGTTTTAAGCAAGCTCATCGATCACCACCAAACTTGACGGCCATGCATCTACCAAAATGTCTTTGCTCCCAAGCCCCCCGCATTCACCACCAAATGATCTTTGTTCACCCACTCCAACCAAAAAAAAACCTTCTACATATTTTTTTTTGGTATTCTATTAGGCCATACAGAAACAATAAAACAAGTCATTTTTTATTTTCATAATGTTAAATATATAAATTGTGCTTTGCTTATACTTTTTTCATCTAAACTAATTTAGCACTATACTCAATATTTATTTTTAGTTATTTTAAGGATACATTAATGCAGTATTAAGAAGATAATATATTAGACCTTATAAAAATGAATGTTGAAATAAAATAAAGTAAAATTTAGTAAAAATTTTGATGTAGATATATTAAGATATAGGTTTGCATATGATTCATGAATCTATCAAAAAATTAGTAATTATCAAATGATTGTTTGGAGTTTAAATATCATAGTTTAATTTATTATAGTGGTCCATTTTTTAATTGTAAAAATGAATCTAATATGCAACAACAAATCTAGTCTAAGTTTTTTACTCTAACTTTTGATATATGAATATGTTCTATACTGAATGTTTATATTTTTTCCTTCTAGATCATGAATTCTAATTATTTACTTTAGCTAAATAGTGTCGTTTAGGAATATATTTGGAGAGTTTGTTATGCTAATGTTGATTCTTCTTTGGTCAATCCTCAAGAATCTAAGGAAATACATGATGACTAATGGAATTTTATAGTTTATAATATAAAAATCATTTCCTTTCCATAAATTCATTCTCTTGTTGCCCAACCTTTTGAGTGTCATGTGTGACTTTCCATAACCAAGGGAAAATACCACAATGACAGGTCTTGTAGTTGTAAGGATAGGTGCAAATCTTGGGATAGTTGTTACTTCTTTTTTCGCAATTTGAAAGTGTGAACCATATCTTAAATACATGAAGGGATAATTTTATGTAAGAGCGTCCTTGGGTCATTGAAAATCTTGCATCACTCATATTTGTCTTCTTTCAATTTATTTGTTTATTGTTTATTTAGATAGTTTCCCTATTTTTTTGGCTTGCAATGGAACCAGTGCGTTATTTTTCCTTTGTGATTCTGATGACATGGTCTAGGCATTATGAAGGTCTTATAGCTATCTTTGCATATTATTTAAATGTTTCTAGATGAAGTTATCTTAAGATTGGTCCAACCCTATATTGACTTTCCTATTCTAACAGTCAACGTGGCAAGTTGTAACTTGTGATGAAGATTCACAACATGAAAAGACAACTGGCACATTATTCTATGTTTTAACACATTTAATCAACCATCTTGTATGTTCTCAAAACACAATGCATTCATGTGGGGTTGTTCAGATTATGATTTGGGTCTTGACCTATCTATTTGTAATACGTTTCCTTTGTCTTTGAAATTAATGATTAGATAAGCCAACCTATGGTTGTTGATCTTGTATATAAGTAGGGTAGTGTTTCTACTTTAGGAAGGGAGAAGTGTGGAAAGTATGCTCCATGGTTAGGAAATAGAATAGATTCAGAGAAGCAATTGAGATAACTCTAGTATGTTTGTAGTTCCGTAGTTTTGGGGAATGATCAGTTATAAACCTATAGTAATTGTATATTAACAATGTCTATATAATATATGCATTTGCAAGCCAACTTGATGATAATCTAGTGGTATTTCTTCCAAGTTTGTTCAATGATTATTAGTTTTATGTGGAATTCATGCTATTGCATATTCTTTTTGCAAGATTAGACATGTCTTTTAGGAATTCTTTGTCCTTGAATATGTCAAGTGGTTTCAAAGTTGGTTGTTGGTTGTACATTAGAGCATAAGAAGCACTTGGAGTCTGATGCCTTAAATTGCATATCTTGTAATTGTGGAGTGACAAAAGCTAAATTTATGATCTATATCAACTGAAGACTAGTTCAAGATGGCAAGAACGATTGGTTATTGAAAGATTAAAATCACACTTGTGAACATGGTTGTGAGGTGGCAAAAGATCGAATCTATCTTGATGTCGTGGAAGTTGCACAAGGAGGATTGATTAGTTGCTAAGTTTTCTAGTTATTGAACAAACTTAGTTTCTTGAGAAAGATTATTGCTGTTGGTAGAGTGTCAGATCAAATCAAAGCAATCAATACTTGTGACCAAATTATTGAACCAGAGAAATTGGTATCTCAGTAAGCATGATGACTATAAGAATGAATCATAGAAGGCTACAGAAAATAATGGAGAATTTTATAAATGAGATAAGAACTGAGATCCAAAATGCTTTTACTAGGGATAGGAGAAACCCTAAGACTAAAGATGAATTTCAAGAAGCTTTTGAAGGTCTTGATACTGATGAAGTTGATATTCTTGTTGAAGAGGAAATATTGTTGAGAGCTATGACATAAATAGGTAAGATCCGTAGAATTGATGTTACATTATATTTTATAGGTCTTTACATATAGGAGAATTGATAGATTGGATTAATGAACTAGAGAATTACTTTGAGCTTGAAGATTTCAAAGATCAATAGAGAGTTAGGCTAGCACAAATTAAGTTAAAGGGTCATGTTGCCTTGCAGTGGAAAGAATTGTAGAAACATAAGGAAGATAATGGTGAACCTAAGATCACTAGATGGAGGGTTATAACTTCTAGACATAAGGCTAAGTGAATATAAAAGGATTATGAACTAGAATTGTTTAAGAGGTTACATAATTTGAAGTAGAAATATTTGACTTTAACACATGTGTTTTTGACGAAATTATTCACCATTTCTAATATGGACTTCTCCATTCCCTTAGTCACTTGGTTCAATGATGAAACAATTTGTCAAGAGATACTCTTATTCCATTCCCACCAAATGGCTCATATAATAGTTGTCAAGATACACTTCCATATACATGCAAAAAAAGAGTTGTAAAAGAGCAGGGGCCAAGATTGAAACATATCCCATAAAGAATTTGGAAATAGGAAGGAGATACCTAGTTTGTTGACAACATACAACCAACATTCATGAGCAAAGGAACAAAAAAGAAACAAATGATCCACTAACTCAATAGTCCTCATCACAAGTAACACATTTAAAGGGAAGAGAAAATTTGAATTTTTGTGTCACTAGTAAGGATCCTCTCTATTTCTAAGAGTGAGCCATGCGAAGCATCCTTCTTTGGGTAAGATGACATTGTTCCAACATAAGTTATATGCTCATTTTTTGGTTAGTTGCAAGTTGGACTATTTAATAGCCAAGTGTCCCTCTTTCATTGTGTATTCACCACTTTTTGAAGAAGCCCAAAATAGCCTATCTGGTTTGTTGGAAATAAATATATTTATGTTTTTCATCACCATAGTGAAGTAAGCACGTTGTGCATTAATAATGGGAACATCTGAAGGATCCTTCCAAATGGCCCTATTAGAGAAAAGTTCAATTGCAACAATATAGTCAACTAGGAAAGTACCCCAAAAATCTTTATAAATGAAGGCAATGTCCCTCAATGTATCACAAGTTATGAGAGAAGGCATACCATTCCAAGAATCATCCTGATCTTCTAACCATTATTAACCTCCCAAGACACATAGTTTGTGATTACCTCTCATGAAGAAATCACGAAATCCCAAACAACTGAACCTTTTGGAGTATTAGAAGTGGAAATACTCTGTATAGGATCAAAGCAATTCAAGTATTTTTCTTGCATTATTTGACACCATTTATTATTTTGGTTTACAATACATTTTCCATATCAACTTTCCACCAAAAGCTCTATTTCTTTTTGTCAAATCATGTAGCCCAACTACCCCAACCTCTTTAGATATTTCCATATCATTTAAGAAAACTAATGGTATCTTTTTATCCTCTGATAAATTGCATTCTCGTATAAAATCTCAAATCGATCTTTCAATTGCATGAATTGTCCTATTTGGAACTTTGAGGACTGACATGTAATAGATTGGGATGTCAAATAAAATAGATTTAACAAGTAGGATTCTCCCTGAAAGAGACAACCAATGAGCTTTACATGCAGAGATTCTACCCATGATTATTTGCTTAATGTTCTTCTAGTAGGTCATCTTATTAGATCCCACACAAAATAGAATACCAAGATAAGTGGACGGTAGTTCTTCTTGAAAGAATCTCATAATAGAAACTATCTTCTTTTATATGACAGCATTGGTATTGAAGATGAAGAACTTTGATTTCTGAGAATTAACCTTTGGCTTGATACCAATGTATCTAGGTCTAATCTACACTTACTTTCTTTAGCCTCTTTTATGTTTGATAGGCCAAACAAGAGAGTCTCAACTACAAATAAAGAGTGTGCGATAGAAATAGAAGTACCTTGAATGTGGACTCCAGACCAACGATCACAATTATGCTTGTAAGTGATGATCCTACTAAAGGCTTCAGCCATAATTAGAAATAAATATCGAGACAAAGGATCTCCTTAAGAACAAGTAGATTTCCACAATCCATGAGATTTGCAGCTTGTTGTTTTTAGATTCGATTATGTAAAAGTTTTAGCATCAACGTTTTGGATCAAACTATGTGATCTGTTATCAAGATGACCATGAAAGATCACTACTCATGCTCTATTTCATGTCCATCCTGATGATGGATCACAAAGTGAGATCTAAAATGTCGATACAAAAACTTTTACTCGATTGATTCTAGAAACAACGAGATGCAAAGTATCACCTTGCCTAATTCCTTGTGTAGATGGAAAAAAATATTAGAGAACCTTTTCTATTGATTGAAAAAAGGCATCAAAGATACATGCTTGAATCAATTTGCACCATTTATCTGTAAATCCAAATGTTTGAAGAACCTTAAGTAGAACAAACCAACTAAGTATATCATATGCCTTCATCATGTCTAACTTAGCTACAAATGCAATAGACTCGCTAGAATTGATGAAATGAAAGACTTCATGAGCTATGAGTGCACCATCCATTGTCTCTCGACCGAGGAAAAATCCACATTGTTCTTGAGATATGATTTTCCCAATGATAGGTTGTTGATGCAGGAGCATCTTGCATGGGAAAATTTTTGAAAAAAAAATAAAATTTGTGGACGAGAGAGAAAGTGACGAAAATTAGAGGAGAAATAATAAAAAAAATAAAAAGGGGAAAAAAAGAAAAAAGAAAGGAAAAAGGGGGATTTCTATTTTCGAGGTGCATAGGTGGCATAATAGAAAAAAATAAAAAAATAAATGGTTGTCATTCCATTTATCGAGGTGTGGGTAGAATTCTAGAAAGTTATGAATATTGTAGAAGGTTATGGAAGTTGTAGAAGGTTGTGGAGGAATTCTAGAAGGTTGTGGATAAGTCATGCATGGGGTGGTAAGTGCCTATTTAAGCAAGGCATATGAGTATTTCTAATCAAGCGCAAGGAGAAGCTCGAGGAGTAGAAGCTTGAGAAGTGGAAGCTCAAGGAGAAGCTTGAGAAAGTTGGAAAGTGTGAAAGAGAAGGAGGAAGTGAAGAGTGAGTTTTCCTGAGTCTGTGCACAGAGCGCGAATGTGAGGTAGTTTACTGTAGGATTATGGTGGAGTTGTGAGTGTAGACAGAGCGTCGAATGTGAGGCAGTTTACGCTTGGATCTTGGATAAGTTTGGAGAAGAGCTAGTGGCTGCGGTTTAGAAACAAGGAGATTGCTTGGTGGCTTGCGAGCACAAGTTGAGATCTTGGAGGTTTCTACCAGAGTGTGGATCTGGACTAGCTTGGGCTGGGATTGGATCTTGAGAGATCTTGCAGAAAGGTTATTGTAATTGCTAAGGATTTTCAAGTTTAATAAGATTTCTTAGGAAGCATTTTATCTCTCTTTGTCTTCATATTGTTGCATTCTTGGTTATGAGTTGGTAGGGTGGTGAGGCCCTTTGATAGTGGTATCAGAGCGTACCTACATCAGTTGTATTCCCAAATACATAGCCTTAGTAGAAAATTGTAAGTTGTATTACATAATGATATGAGTATGTAATTTATGGATGAGATGGGATCCTTGATTCTACTGAAGAAGTGCAAGCAGATCATTACAAGTGACATTGCAACACATTTGGAAGAACAAAGCTATGAAAATATATGTATATTTAAAATTTAAAAAAAAATATTTAGTTAATTAGGTCTAAAATGAATAAAAACTAGTGTGTAATTTTTAAATATAGGGCAACATAACCAAATCCAAAAGAGCTCATATTTTCACATGACCATGAAATATCCAAGTAATGTTTAAGCCCCCAAAATTAAAAAATTTGATTGTTATTAAAAATATCTTTGTACCTACTACACCCTTGGAAAAATGCATTACATTATGTTGCTTATTCATTGTTCAATAGACATTCCAATTTGATGGACATTAATAAAACTATTCTTATTAATTTAATCTAAACTCCAAACGAACTTGTTGGCATTTCTATTAATTCTAGCCCTTGACTACCATCCAATTGCAAATTGAATTTAAATGTTGTCAATTACTTTTTCATTCCACCCCTATAACTTTCCATTGACATTATGGATAGGCTTACAGATAGGCTTAGACTCCACTACTAATAATTAAAAATAAAATAAAATTCAATTCGATGTAGGGTTGGTTGGATATGGTTAATATTTATTTGTTGCATTGATGAGGGATAGGCTTAGACTCCACCGGTAATAATTAAACATAAAAATTCAATTCAATGTGGGATCGGTTGGATATGGTTAATATTTGTTTGTTGCATTGATGATGGCTTTGTGGGATTTTTTTCTAGTTGGTGAACTATATCAATTCCAACAAGATAGTTGACTCCAACACATAACATATCTAGATAATTAACAAAAATTGTCATTTGACAATATGTAGAAGTTAAATCACAATTTATTTTTTATTGACTTCCATCTATTCATGGTATGCTTTGAATATGTAAGTATACTTTGACTATGTAACACAATGAATAGACACCAATTTATTTTTTATTGGCTTCCATCTATTCATGGTATGCTTTGAATATGTAAGTATACTTTGACTATGTAACACAATGAATAGACACCAATTTTGGAAGTAATAAATAGTATGAACTCAAAATAAGACACATATAACTAGTTTGTATGAAATAAGACTAAATGATGTAGATTTACTTAAAAATTTCTCCCCATCTTTCTTTGTTCTATTCCTATGGATGTAAGAATTGCACCTTGTTGAGGTGCAATTACTACTTTATAATTATTTTTTAATTTTATATTCTTTTTAACACAAACAAAAAATTTAACGAGAGTTTTACAAATATTACTAATTTATATTTATTTTCTAATTATAGCATTTTTAAAAATCTATATTTATTATGTTTAATATATGTATTAGTAATTATACTAATAAAATATTTAATTTCAAAATAATTAGTAAAAAAAATTGATAATTAATATTTTTCTAAAAACATAAAATAAAAGACATTAAAATGAATAAAAAAATCATATCACAGGTAGAGGCCTGAATGCTAGTCATTAAAAAAAATACAGTTTAACACTTTCTTTTAAGAGAGTATGAATCCAACGCACTAAAATTCATCATCATTATATATATATATATATGTATATGTATATCGGGCTTTGTTGCAGTGAAGATAAATTCAAGTGGTCATAGCTGATGAGAGCTCTTATTTACTTTACATTTTAGATTAAAAAACAGAAAACTCTTATCTACTTTTCTACAGCTGGCTATAAGACATAGCTAGTAGCTCACTCCAGGCTACTCAATCTTCCCACTGACTGGTAAAATGTTTCTGATAACAGGTTTCATTCATGCTGATGTTAGTTATGGAATAATCTTAGATAACTTCATTTTGTCAATCCATGATAGCAATGAAGATTCTGTGTTACGAAACCCAAAGAAACCATACTCCTTACTTTTGTTCATGCTAATGACACCCTCAAATGGAATATTTAGTACAAGGTCTGCAAACCACCAAGTTCCAACTTCCTCAATTTTAGTGGGGCATAACTTATGCTCTTTCACAATTGCCTCCCACACAGGTCCTTTGTCTTTCATTGCTTCAGCCAGACTAAATCCTTCCCCTTCATATAGTAACATTTCCAGCTCAAATTTCTCTGCAATGTGTTTCCATAGTTTTTTCCATTTGAACACATCTCCATTAGAACAATTGAAGTCCTGGTTATTAGCATTGGGCTCCACAGCAGCCCATATTTCTTGTTCTGCAATCAATCCAGCATCAGATGCATCCATAAATTGTTCCCAGGTGATTTTATTGCCCGGGTATTTGAAAGGAAGCCCCTCATATTTGCAAATGGAAGCATAGACACAGAGAGTGCCAATGATGTTCATTAAGCTCCATGGAGAGAAGCCAAAAATGTTTGTAGGGCGGTGAATTGACCAAGTTAATCCCCTTTTCTTCTTGGCAGCCTCAAATAGTATATCTTCAAGTGTGTAGTAGAAATTAGGCCCAGGTAACCTAGGAAGCCCTTCATGAAAGGGTGGCTCATGTTGCTGAATATCTCCACTGGTCAAACTATCAAATGAACCCACATAGTGTTTTGCGCCAGTCTGCAGGCAGATATGTTCAAGATTTTCAGCATTAGGCAGTAGTGCATCTAAGACATTATTAAACATTCTTCCATTGGCTTCACAGTTCTGGTCCTCTGTCTCTCTACTAACCCAACAAACCCAAAAAAGATGAGTCACATCCTTCAAAGTAGAAATCCTTTCGAGAGTTTCTCCCCTGTTCAGCACATCACATTGAATGTATTCAACTGGATTATCTGGAGACCAGTCAGGCTTGGGCCTCCTTGCAACACCGTAAACTTTCCAGGGTCCACCAGGAGTGTCTGACAAAGGCAAGATTTCAGCCAAGCTGTTGCCCACAATTCCAGTGACTCCAATGATCAGGGCGACCTTTTGCTTGTCAGATTTTATTTCTGAGCTTTCAACGTTTTGCTGGATTCTCCCCTGCGTGTAGATAAAAGTCACATACAAAACTTTGCTAGATAATAAAAGACAAGAATAAGCTAGCCCAAATATTGCAACACTCGTTGTTTCCTATTTGAGTGATGATGGAGTATTCACTTCTATTGATAAGAAATGGACAATTGAGTTTTAGTACAGGAGGAAATATCAGCTTCTTATCTCATCTCCATATAACCAACATTTCCCTAAACTTTACTGCAAGCTGGACATGCAAATAGATTAATGTCCAAATTTTGATACAAGACCTTTTATATAATATAATCTGTTGGTGGCAAATAATGGATGCAGCACACAGCTGTGAGGAAGCAAAAATGAGCATAATGGGCTTCTATTGTTCATCTGGGATAATTCATCTTGGGGCCTCATTCATCCTCCATAATCCCAGTTCTTTAAGTTCAGCAGGGATCGTTCGAACAGAATTAAGGCATTCAAGAGCATTACGGACATAGCATGTGAAGTCATAATAACAAATTCAGAATGGATTCTAACTAAGGAATTTGATGTTTGGAACTTGAATGTTGTCTTATAGATTTCATCTCAATGGTTAGGAAGACACAATTGGCAGAGATAACAATTTTTTAATATGATATTTCCCAAAAAAAAAAAATTGGTTGTAATTTTGAGATTTTTTTTCCAATTTCGAATCTATGTTTATCTTTGTATCATTCAGGCATATGGAAAATTTGCTTTCGATGTGACTACGATTATTAACACACTTGAACAGTTGAATAGGATTCATCTATATATTTATTAAAAAAATTCACTGTCCTGAATTTTTAATACATGAAATTTACCAGATAAAATATGGCACAATGGATTTGGCTTTCTGTTAATTCCACATTAAGTATTCTTAATTCTACTTTTAAACAGATTTTCCAGGCTTCTCTTCTCTATATTATGGATGAATGGTTCTAAGTTTCTATTGTTTGCTTCAGATTATGGATGGAATGAGCAAAGAGTGACAAAAATCAAACATCAATTTTGGTGTTAAATTTTTCATGGATCGCTTAGGAGTCAGGAGTCAAATCTAGAACTTCATCACTAAATCAAAGATAAAAGGGTCGGAAAAGGAATGAGTCGGAAAAGGAATGAATGGCTCAATAGCAGAACACCTTAACAGCACCTAGGGCTGTTTTCTGTTAGGAGGTCTGTCAATCACTTTCCCTCTTTAGCACTATCTTTGATTCAGAGATGACTCATTTTTCAAGAGCTAGAATAAATCCTTTTGTTTTCACAACCATTTATACGAAGCTAAAAGATTGCAAACCTTTCAAATCACACAGATCTATTTCCCCTCCCACAAATGGTTCCAACTGAATGATTTATGGAAATTGGTATTTTACAAATCGACCCTGCACTTTATGCTTTTAAAATTGATTATCTTCAAGAGTGATTTTTCGTGTTAAATATTTGAAGTACCTGGAGCCTATTACAGCTAAAGTTTAATCTTTCCTAGAAATTAAAACCCTAATTAACATTTATTACAGCTAGAGTTTTATCTTTCCTAGAAATTAAAACCCTAATTTAACATTTATTTTTCTCTTCGAGACTACTGATAAAATTAACATTTATTTCCTACGAAGGACTTCGATTAACGAGTTTGTTCGATTGCAGAGCAACGTAACCAGTAGGGTTGTTAATTACTTCGTTGTCTTCGATTATCTCACAGTTAAAACCTTCAGTCTTTCTAACATAACGCAAGATTATGAATGAAACATACGGACAATTAAAATACTTACAGCTCCAGAACCAAGAGCGCCTGTCCACCATGAGTACCAACTCATTGTGAGGGATCCAAAAAAAAAAACCGAATGCTAACCTGTCGTAACACAAAAACCAAAACACAGGATGGAGATGCATAGCAGGCATAAAATCTATATTTTAATTCGGTATTCCATCCAACAAAAGAAAAAGGGGATTGCAAGCAGCAGGAGTAGGAAGAAATTTGCAAAACAATGAATAAAGACGACCGAAAAATACAAATCGACTCGATGTAATTCTTCGAGGATATCCTGGATTCTTACCTCAACTAAAAAGCATAAAGCTTGAACAATCAAGAATGTCAAGCTGGTAAACAATGGGATGATTGATTTGTAGTCGGCTTGATGTCTTCTTCTTTGAGGGGAATTCAAACATTGGTGTATTGAAGAAGTAAGATTCAATATCATAACTTCTAACTTCTACTCCAATGGCATACAAGTTGGTCAATGTTGATAAAAATCCTAGAAGGTTAGAAATTGAGGAAGAAAATGCGATTTAGAACTCTGCAAAAGAAAGATATGTGCAAGACTTTTAGAAGGGTAGGAACTGTCGGATGGGAAATTGTTATGTTGTGAAGTTATGCGAAAAAAAAAGGAATTGTACGATGGGAAATTATCACGTTGAATACAATATAAGGGATGGAGGATTTTTTTAAAGAAGATTTCATTTTTTTTTTAAAGAATGATTTAAATTTTTTTATATAAATAAGTTCATATTATAAATTTTGGGGGTGTGAAAAATGAATGGATCTTCTTTGATTAAAATTTCTAGAGATTGAAGGCAATAGGCAATCATATAGAGAATGCCTTAAATGTCCATGCACGCAGATAATACAATCTCTAATAATTATGATGAATTTTTTAACTATATTTAGGTATCATGCCTTTGGTAGGAAACTAATGGAATCATTAGAGTCCATATTAGTTACATAAATCTAAAACTATATTAATTTGCATGTTTTTCTAACTCTATTAATGAATGCATTAATTACAATTTTATCTTTTTCACATTTGTGACAAGTGGATTAACTTTTTTTTTAAAACAATCATTTTTATCTTCCACCTCACAAATGAATGTCTAATCTAAGATAGTTTATGAAGAAGAAGTCATATGAATTTATAGAGTTAAATATTTTTTAAGTTGTATAATTTAGATATTTTAATCAAATATAGAGTTAAATGTTTTATATTTCTTATTTTAAATATATTTATTATTAGTTTTACATTGATGCTTATTTTTGTAATTTGTAAAATGTTATTTCTTTAAGTTTACACTATATTTTAATAGCTATCTTACCACGTCAAATATAAAGTTAAATGTTTTTTATTTCTTATTTTATATATATTTATTGTTAGTTTTACGTTGATGTTTATTTTTGACAATTGTAAAATGTTATTTTTTTTAAGTTTAAATATGTTTTACTAGCTACTATTTTACAATTTTGCTCAATTTTTTTATACCATTAATACTATCTCTCAAACTTACTACATATTTTGGTACTTTGATTTAAGTAATATATATATATATATATATTTTTTAAGTAGCTAAAAAAATTTATCGTCAACAAGTGTTTGCTAAAAATTGTAACTAATTTAATTTCCCCTTCATGCAATACTACACTTTGGCGCATGCGCCCCTTGTTAAATCACATCTAAACATGATTTAGGGTTAGACCTTAAATACAACTCCAAAGATTGCACATATATATTCTGTACTTCAAGTCAACATAAAATGACTAATAGAAAGGGTTATATTAACCTCTAATTTTGATTCAACATGTGTGTTTTGGATTCGTTTTTGTGAATTGCACAACCATCATTAGTTAGTTGTGCAAAGTATGGATCTACCACATTGGAGAAATAGAAAACCTAAGAATAAAGATCGGTCCTTGAAATTAGTGTATATGGAATCAAGATTGTATATCAACTGACCATGAATCTGAAGTCAATAATAACTTCTTTGTCCAGTAAGTTACCCTCATTACAAAATCCATCATCATAAGTGTTACATTTTCAACAAATGCTTAAGATATAAAAACTACATATATATATTTTTTAGTGCTCATGTATGTTTAGACTAGGATCTATCTACAACTTTGGAATCCATATGTTGACTATGTTGATTCTCAATTGGTTATGGTTTTCCTTATCAATATTGAATGCATCTTAATTTACATAAAGTATGTTTAGCTTGTAAATTTGCTTCAACTTGAGCAAATTAGGTTGGTGGTTTGCTAAGACAATTCTTATTTTATATGGAGAATTTCTGGGTGTTCTAAGCAGATTTGGATGTCAATCAAAATATTCACTTAAACATGAACAATTGCACATCATCTCAATGTACAAGCCTATTTACTCAATCATTTCAATAGATTTTTAAATTAGATAATATAATCAATTCATATTATACTAATCCATCATTTTAAACTTTCAAAGAAATGTTAGAAAATTCAAATTTAAATATTTTTAAAAATCACTTAATGTTTAATTTGAATATTTTTTTATTTAATTTCCCCTAAACTTATAGAGAAATACAATATTTTCTAAATATTTATTTAAAAAACATTATAGAACTCCAAAATACTAACACTATGTGCAACAATTACTTAATTTTGTTATATTTATATTTATGCTTCCAATCATTTTCAGCATTAAAAAGCAAATCATTCATATTTTGATCAAATATTTTTCCTATTCGACACGGAAACATCAACCTTGCTAGATACACTTATTTAAATTCTTGAATGATCTTCTTATTTAATCTCATCGTTAATAGTGGGCTCTGATGCAATCAAGGTAAATACATACGTTATAGCTGATGAACTTTTATTTACAACCATACTGTGTTTAGGACACCAGAACTCATTTAAGTTGCAAATACTTCAAAGTCTAAAAGCATACAATATTACAACTAGAATGAAGACAAGCTATGTAGCTTACTCCAAGCCTGCTACTCTTCTACTGTCTAGCAATAGGTTTCATGCATGCAGGTCAAAGCTATGGAATAATCTTAAATGACTTCATCTTATCAATCCATGATAGGAAAGATGATTCTGTATTACGAAACCTAAAGAAACCATGCTCTTTACTTTTGTTCATGCTAAGGGCACTCTCAAATGGAGCATTTAGTAAAATGTCTGCAAACCACCAATTTCCAACTTCCTCAATTTTGGTAGGGTATAATCTGTTTTCTTTCACAATTGCCTCCCAGATAGGTCCCTTGTCTTTCATTGCTTCAGCCAGACTAAATCCTTCGCCTTCATATGGTAACATTTCCAGCTCAAATTTCTCTGCTAGTAGTTTCCACAGTCTTTTCCATTTGAGCACATCTCCATCTGAACAATTGAAGGCCTGGTTCTTAGCATTAGGCTCCACAGCAGCCCATATTTCTTGCTCCGCAATCAATTCAGCATCAGATATATCCGTAAATTGTTCCCAAGTAATTTTGTTTCCTGGGTATTTGAAAGGAAGCCCCTCATATTTGCAAATGGAAGCATAGACACAGAGAGTACCAATGATGTTCATTAAGCTCCATGGAGAGAAGCCAAATATGCCTGTAGGGCGGTGAATGGACCAAGTTAGTCCCTCTTTCTTCTTTGCAGCATCAAACAGTATATCTTCAAGCGTGTAGTAGAAATTAGGCCCGGGTAGCCTAAAAAGTTCTTCATGAAAGGGTGGTTCGTGGGGCTGAATATTTCGATTTTTGGTCACATTATCAAATGGACCTCGGTAGTGTTTCCTACCAGTCTGCAGACAGATGTGCTCAAAATTTTCAGCGTTAGGCAGTAAAGCGTCTAAGACATTACTGAACATCCTTCCATTGGCTTCACAGTTCTCTTCCTCTGTCTCTCTATTAACCCAACATACCCAAAAAAGATGAGTCACATCCTTCAAAGTAGAAATCCTTTCTAGGGTTTCTCCCCTGTTCAGCGCATCACATTGAATGTATTCAACTGGATTATCTGGAGACCAATCAGGCTTAGGTCTCCTTGCAGCACCGTAAACTTTCCAGGGTCCACCGGGGGTGTCAGACAAAGGCAAGATTTCAGCCAAGCTGTTGCCCACAATTCCTGTGACTCCAATAATGAGGGCTACTCTTTGCTTGTCAGATTTTATTTCCAAGCCATCAACGTTTTGCTGGACTCCGCCCTGCATGCGAACAAAAAGTCACAAACACAACTTTGCTAGATAATACAACAATAGGTTAACCCAAATGTTGGAGGTCATTATATCCCATTTGGGTGGGGGTGAAATTTAAATCTATTGCTAAGAAATGGACAAGAGATTAGTAAGAGAAAGGAAATATTCAATTTCTGATCTCATTTTCTTACCACCAACGATCATCCTACAGTTTACTACAAGCTAGACATGCAAATTAAGTTGATGTCCATTTGTTTTGACTTCAAAGTTCAAACCGATATGTAATATACTCTATTGGTGACAGATTATGATGCAGATGTCACCGGCTCTTTTCCATGTTCAAACCCAAATCCCCTGAATATAACAAAAATGCGCACCAAAAAGACTACAAAGCTGGAAACAAATGTAATGCCAAGTCAGGAAGGGAAATCGCTCATTCTGAGTGAGCAAAGATGAGAATAATAGGCTTCTATCGTTCATCTGGGATAATTTTCTTCGTGACTTCATTGCGATGTCCTCTTGCTGGACTAGTCTATATTCTGTCTTAAATTTAGAAAATCAGATAAAACAAAGCATAGCATATAATATAATTAATGATGCATTCTTGATTTTAGAGTGAGATAGGAAAGGAAAAAGGAAAGGGGGCTTAATAGTCCACGATGTCAGTTATAGGTGTATGTGTTAACATATGATGACAGTGTATGGGACTACCTCGTACTTCTTGTGGGAGGTACCTAACTGTACTACAAATGAGGCGTACATACCCTACCCCCCAGTGTGATTTGAACTTGTGACCTCTTTTTTGAGAGCACAATGAATCAGCACTAGACCAACTCAGACTACAAACCTATAATCAAATTAGACAACATTTACAAATACAGTTCATGAAATAAATCTATTAATAGAACATGAAAATTATATATTAATCAGCAGCATGTCTGACGTGCATGTGAATCTTAGTCATATAAAATACGGCCTAAAGAAGAGGGGATGTTAACAAATCCAAAGATCTCCAATGATGTAAGATAGAGAATGATTGCATGGATGGAGAATGGCTATCTTGAGGTGCCCTACCATGCCTCCTTATTGCACATCTTGTATGGCAAAGAACATACAAATCAGATTTACCACTTATTGATGAATACATGATTTCTTTGTTCTAATAATTAGAATTATTTCATCAACTACATCTGTAATGTTATCTAACTTGAAATTGTAGGTTTCTAAAATAGGCCCCACTCATCTTATTTCTAAGAAATATATCTCTAACTACATTCTTACTTTGTTTAATCTGATTTTGTAAATTTAAAACAAAATATAGAGTGGCCCAACAAGAAGACTACATTCATTCATCTTCCATGATCTGCCAATCACCAAGATATCCATAACAATTCTATGTGCTCTTCATCACTGAAAGGAATGCATCTGAATCAGCTTTGTTCTTTTAGTTCAGCAGGGATCATTGCGACAGTACAAGAGTAAGGCTGCTAGGCTTATTTTCTCTCCAGCCACTCTAAAGCTTTTTAAGGGAGCTGATGGCCCCATTGCAAATGCTAATATTGTTGTTGGTTTTTATACAAATATTTTAATATAATTTTTTATATAAAAATTGGAGAGAAAATTTGCAAATAAAAATTAAATGAAGTGAATTAAATTAATGAAGATACATGGATTTTTTTCAATTAGCATAAGTCTCACCCTCCATCCCCCTTTCTTCCGTAGCTTATTTTTATTCACTAAATAGTAGTCAATCTATTAAAGTAGGAAAAGACCTAATATTATCATTTTCTGCAATTCCAATGTTTTATGAGAACACTTTAACTACTTAAATTTAAACAGAAAATAGAATTAAGCAGTCACATGGAAACATTGTACAAAAGTATTGCAGTCAACATATGAAACTATCATACAAATTCATAAATGGATTCAAAACAAGTAAAAGTTATTTAGCACTGAGAAATTGGTAAAAACTTGAAATAGCTTTTCAATACCATAACTTTTTAAAAATATTTCCAATATCATAATTTTTAAAAATTGAATGTTACTTTGGATTTTCCTATTTTCATCCATCTGTTAAAGCATGTATATTTACTTTTTGTAAGCACAATTTTTTGTGTTGTATCTACTAACATCAACACATGGCACATGCAAAGATTGATAGACATTTTACATTTGTGGATGGTAGAATTTTGTGTAATAGAAAACAGTTTTAAGTTATACTGAACTTTTCACTCATAAAACTTTTACCAGATAAAATATGACAATATGATACAACGATTTGTGTGTTTTGTTATTCTATAGTCTCTATTAAATTATATATTCATTTCTTTTAAGTTTTAAACAAATTTATTGGACTCCTTTTAAGAGTATGGATGAATAATTCTAGACCTCCAACATTTGGAATGGAGTATGAATGGCGAGCAAGAAAGCAAGGACTTAAAAAGAATGGTACAATTAATACGTTATCTTCTATCCAATGTTAGTTTGATTTTTTTTCATAGATTTGAGAATTAAATTTAAGACTTCTTATTTACTGTTGGGATGCTCTGCTACCAAGTGATCAATATCTTTTGTTAACAGATCATCTTCAGTTCTGGTATGGCTGGTGAAAAACTATTGAAAATGGAGCCATATTTAAAATGAAGATGAACCAGTGAAAAAGGGGACCGACAGTTTATTATCGGAGCACCTTAGCAGCAAGTGGGAGATCATAGACTTCTAATTGATTTGTATAAAAACTAATTTTCTATTAAGTATAAAGTGGTGTAGGATTTATACCAATCTTTAAGCCTTTGCTTGTGCTAGTAATATTTGAATTAAAGATGGACCAATCATAAAGAGGGTTGACAGCAAATAGAAGGCCTTAAGTTAAACTTCTAATTGGTCCATACAAACTTTAATATGGTGGTAAGAACAAGGCTTTAACGTGGTGGTAAGGACAGAGAGCTTCTGGTTAGATTCAAATTTAGAACCTCCCATTTGCTGTTGGAATTTTTTCCACTAAGTTACCGGCCCTATTATGGGATCTATCTTCCATAATCATTAACACGAAACTGAAAGATTATAGACTCCCCAAAATCAAACCTATCTTTTCCCCTTCCCACAAATAGTTCAAGTTGATTGTTCATGGAAATTGGGTGCACCGGTCAACCCTGCACTTCATGCTTTTGAGAATGATTATCTTCACAACTGTTTATTATTTTTATTGGTGCTAATCAGAACAGCTTCCTATTGTTTTGTATTAGGCTATGATTTTTTACTTTTTAGGATTGCCAAAGCCCAAAGCCTCACCGAACTTCAAATTGCGGACAATAACAACTAGATTGCCCAACTGACGACTTAGCTAAGAGTATACATAAAAATATGAAGCTATCTGGAGCTTATTACAGCTAAAATTTATCTTTCCTGCTAATTAAAACCCCAATTAACATATCGCTATCTGGAGCTTATTACAGCTAAAATTTATCTTTCCTGCTAATTAAAACCCCAATTAACATTTATTACCTACAGAGGGCATAAATTAAGTATTTGTTTCCCAATGCAGCAGAGACAGTGTGGCCTGTGGGGTTAAAAGCAATTTTGCGGCATTCGACGATCTCATAGTTTACCTCTCTATCTGTCCCACATAAACCAAATTTTATAAAACATACGGACAGTTAAAATGCTTACAGCTCTGGAACCAAGAGCGCCTGTCCACCAGGAGTACCAACTCATTTTGAGGGATCCGATAAAATAACCCGAATGTTAACCTGCCATTACAATATCCCTCGACATGAGATGGAGTCGCGATATGGGTAGAACTAATACATTTTCCTTCGCTATTCTATCCGTGAAAGGGGAACTGCAAGCAACAGAACTAAGAACAAATTTGAAAAACAATAAATAAGGATGAAACGAAAAAACACACATCGGCAGATTTAATGACTGCGTAGGATTTCTTATCTCGTACCTGAAAATGAAACGAATGGAGCTCAGAAGATCAGGATTTTTTCAGGCTCGTTAGCAATGTGCTGATTCGTGCGTAGCGCCTGCTTAATTTAACGGAATTCGAACATTATTTTGTGGAAGATTATAAAATTCGATTGTTTTAGAACTCCTTGAATGGTTCCGAAGTCGGTAGATGTGGGAAGAATTCCAGAATGAAATAAATTGAAGAAGTAAATATCATTTAGAAGTTTTAAAAGAAAAGAATGTGAAGGGTGTTGTCTGATAGGAGTACGAGTGAAAAATAAGGCCAGTCTTAAACATCATATACCAAGGAATCAAGTCTTAGTGTGTGATGTTTAAAGACACTTAAACATCATACACTTTTACTGTAAGAATCAAGTCTTAGTGTATGATGTTTAAGCTGTCTAAAAAATAATGATACTTTGCAAAGGAAAAAAGTAGTATTGTAGATTTTTTTGGAGGAGAGGAGGTCATTATGTTTTGCCAAGTTAGAGTGTTTGGAGTATAGTGTTAAAAATTACCATTTACATAGGTTTGTCCACATTGAGATATATATATTTTATTAAGGGTTAAATAGTTTTTTATCAAGGAACCTAAAAATTCAACAGTCATTACAAAATATTAAAAATACTTCACCATATTGTAGTGCATGCCCTTATGTCGCATTTCTGTCATCCTTGCCAAATTCTTTTAGGCCAATTTTATGTTTGATGATTAGTATTATTATTTTAGAGATTATCAGATGTTGTTTTACACTCAGTTTATTATATGATGAGAATACTTGGTACTCTATATTTCATGCATGTATGATGATTATTCAATGTTTTCAGTTATCAATGATGATTAGTTAGATGGTTTATTATCACATGTGCTTTCTTATAGATACTTACCCCATACTGCATGTGTATGGTGTGCGTGTTTGTTTTCTTTATGTATGGTGTTTCTGATGTGGTTAAGGAAGGGAGTCGTAGTCACCTACTAGTCGGGATCTACACGATGCACCACTTCCTGCCATTGTCTGTTTAGCTTAGAATATTGTGTCTGTACATGCGTGGATTTTATGCAGGTTGCAGGTACCGGGTATCGACTTTCCTGAATTGCCAGGATGAGCGTACCCTATCGCATTATCTCAATGGTAAGAGAGGGGAGATAAACTCTTAAGTCCAAATCCTAAACCCTTTAGCCAATTGTCCTAATTGATTATTAGGACAAGTATTTGAGTTAAGTACCCTCTGAATGCATCAAATGATGTTATTTCGCGATTATAACCCTTTTGTTTGATTTAGTATGTATTTTTCTATGATGGGTTTTCGTATGTTGCTTTATGATTCCTTGATGTATTTTCTATTAATTAAGTCTAATTAAAATATATATATATATATATATTATTAATGATTTAATTAAATGGAAAATTAATATGATATTTTTTAATATTTAATTAATTGAGAAATTAATTAAATAAAAAGAATTAAAATTTGGAGATAAAAGTTCAAGTATAAATTTAGAACGTGATAATATTTATTTAATTTAATAATAATATATTTAGAGTTCATTTTTAAATAAATGCTAAATGTTATTGTTATTTAAATTAATTAAATATTTTATCAATTAAGTTTTTAAAATAAATTAAAAGTTGAAAGATATTAAATTATTAAAGTTTCTAGATCGCATGATGTGAGCTTGAGTTGAAAATAAAAGAAATAAATTAAAAGATAAAATAAGTGGAAATAATAATGTTATTTTAATTTCATAAAGTGCGCATGGGTTCAAAAGTAATAAAGATTAAAATAGAAGTCAAGAGGGAAAACTAAATTGAGTTATTTAATAATTCATTTAATGTGCATTAAGAGATAAAACAAAGATTGATGCAAGTTAATTTAAGAGTTAACTAAGTTGAGCAAGAAGACCTCTCGGGTGAACACATAATTAATGCCCCGATTTGAGAAGAAAACTCCTTATCACAACTTTGGGGGTTCATTTTTGGGAACCAGAAATTTTGGAGAAAGGAATTTTGCGGAGACATCTTTTGGTAGCAAATTTCAGAAGGAGTATTCTAGGAAAGTTTTTCAGAGGAGCGAATTCTCTCATAGTTTTTTCGGAGTTTTCATATCAGCATCAAGATTAGGTAGGGTCTTGTGATCACTGATTTAATTACGCAATTTTCCTACTTCTTGTCTTCTTCGTGCCTGTAGATTCTCTATGATGAAAGTTTAAACATTTCAATATTGGAATTTATTAGATGCTTGTCAATTAACTTCTGTATAAGTAGGATTTAAATTGGGAAGGGTTCAAATTTTAAAAAGAAATTCTAAGTTGAAAATTTGGTTAGTTGGCAATATTTCCCCTATCAGAATAATATGGTGATCAAATTTTTTTAAAAAAAAATTATATATATATATATATATATATATATATAAAGAGAGTTATTTAATTAATTTTGTTTTTATATAATTATAAATTTTGATTAATTAAATATCAACGTTTTAACTGTTTCACATTATATAAATTTTAAAAAAATAAAAATGAATTAATAATGGGTGGGGGCTATCCCACGCACCCCCCCCCCCCCCCCCCAAACTTAATATAAGTATAGCAGGCCGCCTGCTGTACGCAGTCGTACCTGCTGACGCAGGACAATTGCGACAGCAGTCTGCGCTACGATACGGCAGTCAGTGATTTGTATATCGCTTGGCATATTTTTTAAAAAAAAGACTCGTACGTATATTATGATTCATTTTTTTATTATGATGTTTTAATTATTAGCATTGTTAAAAGTTTTTTTTTTTTTTTAAGATATTAATTTATAATTATTATATTAATGAATATCAATTGTTAATAATATGCTTGTTTGTATTATTTAATTTAACAATAAACTTTTAATTATATTTTAAATTCAATTAATTTTTAATTAATGGATTTTATTAATAAATTTTATTAAAATTTATTATTTTTATAATTAATAAGTATTTTCATTTAATCAATAAACAATTAAATAATATTAAAATGTTTTTTGTTAAAGATATGCAAGTATTAATTAATTTAGTTAAAATTTTATTTAACTAAGATTAATAAAGGAATGATCTTAATAATTTGTAAATTATTCTATTTGGAAATCGATAGATATTATTTAATAATTTGAATAAACTATTACTCACTGGTTATCTTGGGGAAAATTTACTTAAATCAATAGGGATAATTTGCAAAAACTATTTAGAATAAGAATGGGTTAAGTGAAAAGGGTGAACTGCGAAACTATATTGTTCTATTTGTACTGTCTATGCTTTGGGGTTCTTTGGGGTTGATTAGATGTTGACCAGTTTAGGACGTTTACCAGAGGCTCGGGGTTGTGAATGTGATGTCGTGATGATTTGGTCTCGATCTTTCTTAATCCGACCATGGTAATGTGATGGAGTGTTTTATGATGGATGTATTTACTGTTTGCTATTGCTTTCCAGTCTCCTTGTGTGAAGCTGAGGTGTTTTAAAGTGATTTGTTCTTGATGATGTCATGTTGTGACATGTTTTGACTTGACCATTTTGGAGTCTTCGATCAGTATTGTGATCTATTATTGGGATACTTATTGGTTGCTCGTTGGAGAACCGATGGATATTGTGATTTATCATTGATGCCTTCAGTTGCTGATAGAGAACTATTGTGATCATTATTTGATGCTTTCCAGTTTCTCGTGGAGAACTGATGTGACTATTGTGGTTTATCTTTTGATGCTTTCTAGTTGCTTGTATAGGACTAAGGTGATTTTGTGTTTTGTGTTTTCATGAGCCTAGGGTAGGTTATCTATGTGTAGTGTCGGGAAGTGGCTTGCAATGAGAGACGAGAGACCTGAAGTGGCTTTGGGGATGACTCATTGTAAGTTGTTCGTTTTAATAAGTGAAAACATCTCACCTAAATATTGACTTAAATGAACCTAATAAGGTAATTGTATGTTCTCTCCCATGCCTTGAGTGCTAGTACAGACTAGGATGGGGTAGAGAGAACACTTGGTTGTGACCTTGCATTCCATAGTATGCCTCGTCAGTACGAGAGGATACTAGTGGCCGCAGGATTACTGGGGACCCGAGATTCCTTAGGGATTGCTCAGGTAACTTCCAATGCGATTCATGTGATGACACTTTCCCGCTTGCATAGTTGGTCTCCTACATGTCTTGTGGTGCTTCTAGGTCTAGATGTCTATCTATGTTGGAACCTTTGAGTTAGTATACTTTTAGGATTTCCCAGACTTAGAGAGTACTTGTGTTTTGTGTTTTCATACCTTGTTTGGGACTTGAGACTATCTCCTCAGCGTGGTGGGAGTGGACCATTTAGGTTCCACGCGGTCAGGTGGTAGTGCTTTTTACTCTTACCATTGAGATCTATCCGAGACACCATGGCTGGAGTATTCTTGTTGGCATATACTTTCATTCTGTTCATGGATTATTATGATGGATGGTTAAATTTTATGATGGATGTTATATCATTATGGATGTATGGATGTATCAGGTATGTTATTAGTTTCATTTATTTTATTGTACTTCGTATCATGGATTTGAGGATGATGTATCTTTATCTTTACATATGTATATTCTTTTAAGCCTTTCATACCCTGTGACATGTACAGTGGATGATTGAGCATTCCGAATTAATTTGCCAAGAGGCATTCGGAACAAATGTATATTATGTGGACATTGGACTTTATTATTATTCTTTCATGTGGATGTGGTAGTTGTTAGACTTAGAATTAATTAAATTTAAATGTGACTCAACGTCTTGGAATCCTTAAGGAATGTAACCTGTTATGTATGTTTGTTGATGATTACATGTTAATGCTTCCGCTACTATGTGTTTGATGTGTATGTTATACATTCTTACTTTTAAAAAAAAAAATGTTTAGCAAACTTAGTAAAACTTTAGGTTAATTCTTTTGGGTCCCTTGGCAGGGCGTTACACATATTAAACAATATTGTTAAAGAAAATCAGCATCCCTAGACAACTAGCAACTCACCACAAAACCAAAACAAAACTAAGACCGAGACCACAACAAAAAAAACTACAGGCCTATCATTTTGACTCAAAAAGCCAAAAAGACCAGTAAGCTAGGCAAACAACTAATCACACTTTAGACTGGCTCAAGAGCCACCTCCTCTTACATTTCCTTCATCTTTTCGACGATCATTTTAAAATCCTCTTTGTTCGTCATTTTTTGCCTTTAGCTTCCTTCTTGTTGACTTGGTTCTTTTTTTACCAAGAGACTCTTTCACACCCTCAAGGTCATCTAGGTCCAACACCATGATCTTCTTCGTGTTCAAATCAACATTGCCTGTGCTTTTATTCAGTTAGATATATATGTTAAATATTATATTAAAAACTATAAATTAAAAAAAATGTAATGTTCCCATCGTTGACTGTACACCGTACGGGGTCAAAGAGGGGTTTGTAAGAATATGTGGGTATGGTGATGGGGAAAGAGGGTGTACGAGAAGGGGAAAAGTTTGTACGAAGTGATTAACAATATAGATGGAAGAAGGGAGGTGAGATGCATATGAGAAGTTTGAAGGGAATAAAGAAAGTGTGGTGATGGCAAGTATGGAGGTAGAAGTCGTACCAAGGGGAAAGTAGTGTGAAGTCGTATGAATGGAAGGTTGCACAGTAAGGGGAAATACCAATGTGAAATTCAAGAATGTGAAAACTAATATAGATGATTGAATTCCAAATGTTTGTCAAATACAAAATGTACGCCAAATACAAAGATGTAACAAATTATCGCTAAAGCACAATATTATATTCCTGAACAAAAATGATGCCCATATTTGCTAGATCAAAGAAAGGTAGTACAAAGGTCATACTATGGTGAGGGTTGAATCTAACTAAAACCATGAGAGCCAAGTATGGAAAATCTCTCACTTCCAAAATGACGAAACAACAGAAAACTCAAATTGGAATTCGTAGAAGAAAGAAAATAATCCAAATTGCATACTAACAACTACCAACATGCCACACTTAAATACCCTTTCAAAAAAAACTCCTGAGAGTTTACAAAAGAATGTCAACATGAATAACACCTATGATAATTATATAAAAGTGGCCCCCTTTATTAATTAAATAAGTCTTTGTGATACTGTCTAATTTTAGGACCATCTGATTAATTAACTTAATTAAGAAATTTAATTAAAAAATTGGGACATTACAAATCTCATCACCCAAAGATTGTTTACCCTCAAGCAATCCATCATCAAATGATTTTCCCATTGTAGCTTCAAGATCCCAAACTAAGCACAGATAGTTGTATCTACTAAAGTCTTCATGTCGCATCATGATCATGTACACACACTTGGATGTAAGTGAGAAAAGTAAATATCCATCAAACTTTCATTGCGTCGCTCTAATATAAGCATGGCCAAGCCCAGAGTCATTAGGATCTCATTGAGATATTTCGATGATCATATCCAAAGCCTTCATGCCTCCATGTTCATAGCTCAGGTACAACTTGTAGTTTCCATGAGGATGTCCCTCACATGAAGAGGTAGCAATCATGTATGCCTAAGACCCAACCAAGGGGTAAACTCCATATACAACCAATTGTAAAGATTGCTCTTGCAAACAATCCTCAATCAAGTCTGTGTCACCAAGAAGATAAACAACTTCTGGTAGAGCCTACTTATCCAAAGGAACATAGGTAGAACTCATATTTCCATCAGGTTGATCATCAGTTATTGGTTCAATGTTATTTGTGCAAGTTTCTTCTTCCTAAATCATTTCCTTCATCTTGAACTCAGGACCCCCAAATAGATTATGTCTTTATAGTAGATGATGTCATTGATTACCTTGTATTGGTCATCCTAAATATCTTCATCCATTAATTTACATGCAAAAGTGTTCTTGGAGTATGTGACCAAAAAATGTGCCTTCCAATCAGTTGGAAACTGAGATAGAGACTATATGGCATCATTGGGTGCATAGTGTGATTCAAGTCCAAGTTCTCAATTCTCCCAACAAGCTGGTTGGATCACCACATCTAATACCACTATCATGTTCTCATTGTTGACTATACATCATATCGAGTCCATGAGGGAATAATGTGTGGGGTCAAAGAGGGGACCATATGAATATGTGGGTACAGTGGTAGGGAAAGAGGGAGCACATGAAGGGAAAAAGTTTGTACATAGTGATTGATGGTATGGTTGGAAGAAGGGAGGTGAGATGTGTATGGGAAGTTTGAAGGGAGTAGAGTGAGTGTGGTGATGGCAACTAAGGAGGGAGAAGTCGTACTAAGGGGAAATTAGTGTGAAGTCATATGACTAGAAGGTTGCACAATCTAGGGAAAATGTTGATGTGAAGTTCAAGAATGCAAAGGCTAATCTAGGTGATCGAATTCCAAATGTTTGCCCTATATAAAATGTATGCCAAATACAAAATGTAACAAATTATTATTGAAGCACAATATTATATTCCTAAACAAAGATGATGCCAAATTTACCAGATCCAAGCAAGGTAGTACAAAGGTTAAAATAGGGTGAGGGTTCAATCCCACCGAAACTACGAGGGCCAAAAAGGAAAGATCTCTCACTTCCAAAATAGTGAACAACATAAAAATCCAATTGGAATTCACGTAACAAAGAAAATAATTCAAATTGCATGCTAACAACTGTTGAAGTTGATGAAAGATCAACCCCACAACTCCCAAAAATCACTTGCATGCAAACACCTATCATAGAAGAGAGAACCAAAAAGCTATGGAGTCTGGAAATCCTAGATCCATAGATGAGACATTCTTGATGAGCAAAAAAAGAGATTGTTATTATCACAAGTGAACGAATAAAATTACAGAGATCAATCCTTATAAAAGGAGATCAAAACCCTAATAGGGTAAAACCTAGGTTGCATTGTAATAATTAATAAAATAATTAATTATTATATGCCTTAAGTTTAGCTTAAGTAAACTAGAGATAATAAGTGACTTAACAATTAATTCAAAATCATTTAATTAATAAGGCAATATCTTATTACTCTAACACCCTACCTTAAGATAAACTTAGGGAGTAGCTAAAAACCTAGAAACTACTGTTGAAAGAAAATTTGGGTCCTAGCAATAAGGCCTGATAAGGTACCCAAGCACAACCAAATCTCTATAAAGAGGAGAAATAGAGAAAACCACATGGGAAAAACCCTACTCCAAAAAGAGATGGAAAGAATGTTCCAGAAGTTAGGAGCAAAAGATGACCATGAAAAACACCACTGAAGAATAAAGCTTCAAACACTGCCAAACTACTGATCTGAAGAACCTCCACTATATAGAATGTGACCAGGTAGAGAAGACTAAGTTTGAAGAGCTAATCAATCGAAGATGGAAGGTATCTTCATGGCCTCCAAAAATAGGAATGAAATAATGTCTGTATGGTAAATGATCCATCTCACCAAAATGCGTAAGTATCTAGCCACTACAATCACCTAATACATATGACCAAATACTGAATATATAGCTCACTCTATCAAACCAAGAAAGAAATAGAACAAACATAATCCCTCTCTAATGCTAAGAGGTAAGACATGAACACTGAAACTAAATGCAATATCTCATGTAGAAAGAAGAACTAGGAACATCGAGAGTTTGAAAGAAGTACAAACACCTATACTAGCACGTGTCATTGACACATCATGAGGCTAATGTCATGGAAGGAACACTTACTTGATAAAGGAAGATGAAAAATATGGCCAACATAAAACCCCCAAGGCACTTTATAATGTAGTGCGAGTACAACAAAACACAAAGATGTCCAAGATCTTGAAATGCAATAGAGTGACACTTTATCTCAGTGTGTTTGAAAAAATACTACAAAAGGATGTCAAAAAAGATTAAAAGAGACATAAGGTTGATAAGATAGATAATATAACCCATGAAAAATTATCGAAAACAACAAAATCGATCCCTAGACCCAAAACAATCAAGATATCTATCAAAATGCAGAAAAGCAAAAAATTGAATTAGATGTGCCTAGAGCAGAATCTAGAAAATAGAATGTCTCAAAATATGTCTCTTGGACTACAAAATATAACTTTTGACTTTGATAACCAAAACATACCACTAAACAACATCAAAAATCCAAATAAAATGCACAATCATGATGAGCTCAGAATCATATTTCTGGCACTTCTTTCAGATCGAAAAATGAATCTGGATGAGCAAATTATGGCAAAAAAACCACATGTAGGTCAAAAAAGCGCTAGAAAAGCAAAATAAAAATCTTTATTACCTCGGGATCCATGCCAAAATATCTCAAAAAGTGTACCCAACCGTACAAAATTGCCTCGGGAAGCATGTCAACTCCGTACCAAAACTATCAAGATTTGTGTGCCCCAAAATCTCGATTTGTGTGCACAAAATCTCAATTTTTTTGACCAAAAACCACAAAATCATAGCCTTGAAAAATGAGTCCAAAAATCTTGATTTTAAGAATAATTTAAAAAACATAGCCTCGATAAATGTGCCATTAAAAAAAAATGAACAAAAAATCTCAATTTATGTGCCAAAAAATCTAAAAATAATTGTCTCGAGAAATGTGTCAAAAATAGAAAATCATTGCCTCAGGAAACGTGTCCATTCTAGGAGCAAAATTGTTTGCATCAAATTGCAACTATGTCCAAATTGGACAAATTTAAATGAAAATAGGGGTTTTGGGGCACTCTAAGATCAATGGTGATGTATGTTTGGGCTCAAAGTACATCGAAAAATGGTGACCCCCAAATTCAACATAAAAAACTCTAAAAAATGAAACCCTCTAAATAAAAAGCATAGATCTAAAAGTCAAGAAAAACTTCTCATAAACAGAACAAAGGCTTGAAGATTTGGAGCTCTAATACCATGTTGAAACTGATGAAAGATCAACCCCACAGCTCCCAAGAATCACTTGCATGCAAACACCTATCACTAAAGAGAGAAGCAAAAAGCTATAGAGGCTAGAAATCCGACATCCATAGATGAGACATTCTTGATTAGCCAAAAAAGAGATTGCTATTATCAAAGATGAATGAATAAAATTACAAAGAGATCAATCCTTATAAAAGAAGATCAAAACCCTAATAGGGTAAAACTTAGGTTGCATTGTAATAATTGAATAAATTAATTATTATATGCCTAAATTTTAGCTTAAGTAAACTAGAGATAATAAGTGACTTAATAATTAAATCAAAATGATTTGATTAATGAGGCAATATCTTATTACTCTAAGAACAACTACCTTTATGACACACTTAAATACCCCTTCGAAGAAAACTCCCAAGGGTTTACAAAAGAATGCCAACACAACAAACACCTAGGATAATTAAATAAATTTTGGCCTCTTTATTAATTAAATAAGTCCTTGTGATATTACTTAATTTTAGGACCATTTAATTAATTAAACTAATTAATACATTTTATTAAAAATTTGGGACATTACAATATAGTCATAATAACTCAATATGTCATTATAAACAAAAATAACAAGTGAGATCCTCTAAGTCATGTTTAAGCTAGTAGAGTGAAGACATTTGATCTCGATGGTTGATTTATCTTCTTTATAAATGTTAGACTTATTCAGTAATTAGGATTAGGACTAGTGTCATGATTGTGGTTAAAGTTCAAATAAGGATTAAAGTTTCATTAAGATTACATTTAGCATTATGATTAGGAATTGGTCAGAATTAGTGTTATGAAAAATTATGTTACTAAACTTGGATGTTGTAATTAAATTCTAATATTGCATTGTTCATGCTAACCATCTAATTTCATGTGTTTATCGGTGATGACCTCTTCCAAGCTCAATTCTATTAACTATATTAAGTGTTATTCAATGTAGTTTAATATGGTGAACATCTAGTAGGAAATAAATTAAAGAATCTTCAATGGGATGTGCATACTAGTCAAGCCTAAAAACTACAACAATATGAAAGGATCTTATTTAAATTCAAAAAAATTAAACTATGACCAACATAAATAAAATAAAAATAAAACTCTTTAGGATTCATCATACTTAGAAAAGTTTTACTAAACTCACAATACTCTATAACTTGGGTGTCCCTCGTATTCTAATTAATCTTCAAAAAGGCAATATTAATTTCTCTAAAAGTCCCTTTATGTTGCAGGAGCAACCACAGGAATAATATTTCTATGGGGGGTATTATGATGTTTTAGGGCATATTTTATTATTTTAGGGCATATTTTAATATTTGTCTATCACTTAGTAAATTTTTGATGTTTATGGCATATTTTAATGTTTTAGGGCATACTTTGATGTTTTGTTAAAGGATTGAACAAAACATTTATGGGTCTAGTGGTTGCCAAAAATAGTTTTTAACTGTTTATCATTGATTATATATTCTCTCCAAAGTCGATCATTAAGGAGAGAATATGATTTTCTTTTGTGTGGGAAGAAGGCTGAGATATTGTGAAAAATTATTTGTACCTTGTATTGAATAGATGAAATAAATAACACTGTAGTGGTTTCCTGTTACTTAGTTTATATTTTATTCACACAGAAAATTGATTAAAGATGCATAACATATTTATTGGTTTTTTAATAAAATATTAGTGGCATTGTTATTTTTGTGTGTTGAAGTTATTGTTGTAGGAAGCCAAACTCACACAAGAATCTCTAGAAGTTAATTTGGGCAAAAATGCCTCTTGCTCACATGAACACCATGTGAAGTGGCCTAAGTGTGGTGGAGAGTGGGTAGGAGGAATGCATAGTACTTTCTTTGTGGTCAATTGCAGAAACAGGCTACAATTTGAAGAAACATGTTTTTGGTAAGGTAGAACCCCTATGTGCTTGCCATGAATGAACAAATGTAACATGTAAGGTGATGTTAATATTTGATGTTTTCCCTATAGTCTTCTCCAGTTTCTTCTTTCCATCCCATTTTGAAGCTATTATAGGGTTTATTCTTGTTATCTCCTCATCATATTAGTATCAGAGTGAGACAAGGTCTTGCTAGGAAGTGTATGTCTACAGAAGAATCATAGGTTGAAGTTGAGGCTCACACCATGCCTCCGAAAAGTATTAAAAAGATGATGGAGGAACTTCTAGAAGAGAAGTTGAAGGAGTTTAAGAAGGGATCCAGTGACAAGGATAAGGAGAATGAGATGGAAGAAGATGCCAGTGGAGATGAAGAAGGAGAATAGCACCAAGATCCACCAACGGAATTGCCTATAAATCAAAAGGCATTCGTTGATGCTTTAAATTCAATAACAGGAGATGTTTCTAACAAGCTACCTACATATGGAGGTAGTCTCAATAGTGAGGAACTGATTGAATGGATTGAAGCAATCACCAATCACTTTGAGTTGAATGAAGTTCCAAAGTATGATAAGGTAAGGATTGCAAAAGGAAAACTGAGAGGATCTGCTCTCTCGTGGTGGAATTATATTCAAGGAGAAAGGATACAAAATAATAAGAGTCTAATTTCTTCATGGGAAGTAATGAAGGAAAAAATCAAGGCACAATTTTTGCTTGCAGATCATGAAGTGCAGTTGTTCAAAAAGCTGCGAAGCCTGAAGCAACAAGAGATGGATGTGAATACCTATACAGAGGAGTTCCATAGGTTAACTCTTAGGGCAGAGAAACAAGAGGAGGAACCAGAAAGAGTGGCTAGGTATTTAAATGGTTTGAGAATGAGCATACAAGAGGAGATTAGCCTCTTGGCCCCAGATACATTGGGAAAGTGTTTTCAACTTTCTCTTAAAGTTGAGAAGAGGAAGGGTGATCAGCAACAAGGAGGGAGAAGTGGAAGGAATGACCAAGGTAGAGGAAACTTCAACAATAGAGGACAGGGCTAAAGGTCCCAAGGCAAGTCTAACCCTAACGAGCAAGTAGGTGACTCAAGTAGTAGTGGAGGCTACAGTGGAAGGGGATCTAATGGAGGAAGGTCAGATGGATCAGGCAGAGGATCTAGATTCTCAGGAATGAAGTGCTATAGTTGTGGTCAGATAGGGCACCCAAAATATAAGTGTCCACAAAAGGCATCTACTTCTCAAAATGGTGAAAGGAGAGTTACTTATGTGCAAGAAGATAATGTGAGTATGAACTCACTAGAAGTTTAGTTGATGATAGAAGCTGAAGGAGAAAGTCTCATGTTAAGGAGGACACTTCTTAAGGAACTGGTGAAAGAAGATACCACTCAACGGAGGGCTCTTTTTTGAGTTCAATGCAAGGTGAAAGGAAAGTTGTGCAAGGTGATAACTGATTCAGGTTCCACAGATAATATCATCTCGCTTGAGGCTCTAAACAAATTGAAGTTAGAGAGACTTCCACATTCTTCTCCATACAAGGTTAGTTGGTTGAACAAAGGGCAACAAGAAGTTGTGAATGAGCAAGCTTGGGTAGAGTTCAGTATAGGGGGATATAAGGATAAAATATTGTGTGATGTCTTGCCCATGGATGCTTGCCACCTCTTGCTAGGAAGACCTTGGCAATTCGACAGGAAGGCACGCCATGATGGTGAGAAGAATTCTTATAGCTTCCAAAAAGATGGAGTAACATACAAATTGAATTTTGAAGGAGAAGAGAAAGGGGTTGGTCAAGTTGGACCAAGTGTGTTGATGGTGGGTGAGAAAGAGTTCATTAATACTCTTGAAGAAGACACAATAAGCTTTGCATTGGTGTTGAAGCCTAAGGAAGATAGGAAGAAGGAACATAGAACAGCAAGCCCGAAAGAAGTTGAAGAGTTGTTGAACCAGTATAAGGACATCATTGTTGAGGTAATGCCTGAGTCTCTGCCATTGATAAGAGACATAAGTCACTAGATTGATCTTATTCCTGAAGTGGTGCTACCCAACAAGGCAACATATAAGATGACACTGCAACAAAATAAAGAGATTTCTAGGCAAATACAAGAGTTGCTTGACAAGGGGTTGATAAGGAAAAGTCTTAGCCCATGTGTCATACCCTCAGTTCTTGCTCCAAAGAAGGATGGTAAATGGTAGTTGTGTACTGATTCTAGGGCCATTAATAGGATAACTATAAGATATAGATTCCCTATTCCTAGAATAGAAGATTTGTTTGATTGTTTGGGGGGAGCTTGATATTTTTCTAAAATAGATCTCAAAAGCAAGTATCATCAAATAAGGATACAAGAGGGGGATGAATGGAAGACAACCTTTAAAACTAATGAAGGTTTGTATGAATTGCTAGTTATGCCATTTGGTTTATCTAATGCTCCTAGTACATTTATGTGACTAATGAATGAAGTTTTGCATGACTTCATTGGGAAGTTTGTTGTTGTCTACCTTGATGACATTTTGGTGTATATGAATAATAAGGAAGAGCATTTGTAGAATTTGAAGATGGTTTTTCAAAGGCTACAGGAACAAAAGTTGAAGATAAATTTAGAGAAGTGTGACTTTTTGAAACAAGAGTTGGTGTATCTTGGATTTGTGATATCCAAGGAGATTTGAAAATGGATCCATCTAAAGTGGAGGCCATCATTAATTGGACAACACCAAGGGTTGTTGGAGAGGTTCAAAGTTTCCATGGTTTGGCCACATTCTACAGGAAGTTCATAAGGAACTTCAGCAACATTTGTGCACCAATTTTAGACACCATCAAAGGAGGAGGTAAAATGAATTTTGAATGGAATAATGCAGCAAATAAGAGTTTTGAGGAACTCAAACAAAAGGTAGCCAAGTATCTTATTCTTGTTTTACCAGATTCTAATAAAGTTTTTACAATAGAATGTGATGCTAGTGACTTTGCAATAAGGGTTGTTCTTAGTCAAGAAGGCAGACCCGTTGCATTTTTCAATGAGAAGCTAAATGAGGCAAAGAAGAAATATTCTTCTTATGATTTGGAATTGTATTCCATGGTCCAGGCATTAAAAAAATGGAGGCACTATTTGCTGCCTAAGGAGTTTATTGTGTATACTGACAGCCATGCTCTTAGTTTCTTGAATGGACAAGAAAAACTCAACCATAGGCACATGAAATGGGTTGAGAGTTTGCAGGCTTATACCTTCACAATCAAGCATAAGAAGGGACAAGCCAATAAGGTGGCTGATGCACTTAGTAGGAGAGTGCACTCAGTGCAAGAAGTACAACTCCAAAGCATGGGTGTAGATGCATTGAAGGGAATGTATGTGGAAGATGGAGATTTTAGCAAAGCATATGAGGTTTGCACTAAGTTGGAAGATAGTTTTCATTCTATTTTTTCTGAATTCATTGTGCAAGATGGACAATTTTTTAAAGGTAGCCAACCATGTATTTCCAAATGTTCTATGCGGGAGAATGTCAATAAAGAAAAACATTATGGAGGTCTTAGTGGTCATTTTGGACTCAACAAGACATTGGAATTGGTACAAAGATTTTATTATTGGCCCAAGATGCAAATAGACATCAGGAAGTTTGTGGAAGGCTGTCTTGTATGTCAAAGAGCAAAGGGAGTATCAACAAATGCTAGACTTTATCAGCCTTTACCCATACCAAATAGACCTTGAGAGTGTTTGAGTATGGATTTTGTGATGGGATTACCAAGGACAAAGACAAGTTATGACAACATATTTGTGGTTGTTGATAGATTTAGTAAAATGGCTCACTTTATTTCATGTAAGACAACTAATGATGCTAGTTATATTGTAGGACTATTCTTTAAAGAAATAGTTTCTATTCATGGTTGGCCATCGAGCATTGTATCTGATAGGGATAGAAAGTTTGTGGGTCACTTTTGGAGAACCCTATGGAAGAAGTTTGGCACAAATTTATCTTTTAGTTCAGCCTATTATCCTCAAACAGATGGGAAAATTGGGGTGGTTAATAGATGCTTGGAAAACCTTTTGAGATGTTTGACATGGGAACATGGAGGTAGTTGGGATGCCAACATACCTTAGGCAGAGTTTGCATGCAATGATTCGGTGAATCATAGCACAGGCATGAGTCCTTTTGAAGTTGTTTATGGGAGACATCCAAGGGGAGTTTTGGAACTCAAGAATGTGGATAGTTTGGGGAAAAGGAGTGGACATGCAAGAGAGTTTGATTAGGCAATAGTGGAAGTGCATGAGAACGTGAGGAAAACTCTACAATAGAATAACTTAAAGGTAAAGGCTAAGGCAGACTTGAGGAGAAGGAATGTGCAGTTCCAAGTTAGGAATCTGGTTATGGTACATCTCAACAAAGATCAGTTACCTTGGGGCAGCCATACAGAGTTGATGATGAAGAAGATTGGACCATGTGAAATTCTAGAAAAGTATGGAGAAAATGCTTACAAAGTGGCATTGCCTCCAAAGGTAGCTATTTCACCTATATTTAATGTCTCAGATCTCACAGTATATAAAGGTTCAAACAAGGAAGTTGGTGCAGAAGCAATATCACATGAATCAAATGACTAGATTCAAGAATTTCCTTCTAAAGAGAAGTCACAGATGGAGTGCATCATCAATAGCAGAGAGGCCATTAGGACAAGACACAGAGTGCACATAGAGCACTTGGGAAAATGGAATAGCCTTCCAGATTTTGAAGCCACTTGGTTATCGGAAATAGAAATTCTAAGGCAAGGTGGGGATCTACAATAGTTGGTCTCCAAGAGGACTTGAGACAAAATTTACCCTCGGAAGTATGTTGCAGGAGCAGCTATAGGAATAATATTTCTATGGGGGGTACTATGATGTTTTAGGGCATGTTTTATTATTTTAGGGCATATTTTAATATTTTTCTATCACTTAGTAAATTTTTGATGTTTAGGGCATATTTTAATGTTTTAGGGCATACTTTGATGTTTTGTTAAAGGATTGAACAAAACATTTACAGATCTGGTGGTTGCCAAAAACAATTTTTAACTATTTATCATTGATTACATATTCTCTCCAAAGTTGATCATTGAGGAGAGGATTTGATTTTCTTTTGTGTGGGAAGAAGGCCGAGATATTGTGAAAAATTATTTGTACCCTGTACTGAATAGATGAAATAAATAACACTGTAGTGGTTTCCTATTACTTAGTTTATATTTTATTCACATAGAACATTGATTAGAGATGCATAACATATTTATTGGTTTCTGAATAAAATAGTAGTGGCATTGTTATTTTTTTGTGTAGAATTTATTGCTGCAAGAAGCCAGACTCACACAAGAATCTCTAGAAGTTAATTTGGGTAGAAATGCCTCTTGCTCACATGAACACCATGTGAAGTGGCCTGAGTGTGGTGGAGAGCAAGTAGGAGGAATGTACACTACTTTCTTCATGGTCAATTGCAAGAACAAGCTACAATTTGAAGAAACATATTTTTGGTAAGGCAACATCCCTATGTGCTTGCCATGAATGAACAAATGTAACCTATAAGGTGTTGTTCATATTTGATGTTTTCCTTGTAGTCTTCTCCAGTTTCTTCTTTCCATCCCATTTTGAAGCTATTATAGGGTTTATTCTTGTTATCTCCTCATCACTTTATAGGCTTGACTAAAATGAATGTTGACAATTCTTGAAGACAACCTCAAAATTACTAGAGACATCTATTATGATTATAATTGTATTATTATTTTCTTCCATGTTACAAAGAAATTTGGAAATCAACTCCAAACCATGTTGATGTTATTGCTCAAGGCAGAAAAATGTCTTGAGATGGATTCTAACATTTTGATCTATCAAAATCTATTTGAACTTCCTTGCTTTGAGTTTTAAGCAAGCTCATTGATCACTGCCAATCTTGACAACCATGGAACAACAAAAATGTCTTTGCTCCCAAGTCCCCCACATTCACCATCAGGCAATCTCTGTTCACCCACTTTGGAAAAAAAAAACCTTACACATATATAATTGGCATTGTATTAGGCCATAGAGAAACAATAAAATAAGTAATTTTTTATTTTCATAATGTTAAATGTATAAATTGTGTTTTCCTTATTTTTTTTAATCTCACTATTATCATCTAAACTAATTTAGCACTATACTCAGTTTTTAAAAAAATTATTTTAAGGATAAATTAGTACAATATTAAGAAGATAATATATTAAACCTTATAAACATAAACATGGAAATAAAAAAATTTATTAGTCCTTGCTTACTTATAGGTAGGGAACTAATGTTTTCAGTAGACCTCCACAATTAATTTGTGCAACATCTAAAAAATTTCTAAAGTTTATAAAAAAATTTATTTTTAAATTAAATTATGTTCATTTATTGCTTTTTTCCAATTAGTCTGTTGCAATTTTGCTGGGATTTATGCTATGTTATCACTCCAAAAAAAGAGAAAAAAAAAAATGAGATGACAACATTACATTTAATACTTGTCATTCACACTCCCAGCTATCTCAATCCTTTACCATATATGTTTGGCATTGTACAATTTCATTAAGGGTCCGTTTGGTTGCTGGAATACAACCGAAATAGGAATAGGAAATTAGAATATGATTTGTATTCTTTGTTTGGTGCGTGGAATAGGAATAGGGAATAAGAATACATATTCTCATTTTAGCCTCAAAATGAGCTTTTGTCCATTTCAAAAAATACCTGTAATTGGAATTGCTATTCTTGCATTCATTTTAACTTTCTCAAATTTGATTAAATTTTCAAATCCGCTTTGACGTGGGGTGAGTGCTATAACTTTGTTTTCAATATTTGCAAATATTTCAACGATTTTCCAATGGCGCCGATTGCATCTTCAGAAATATTTTCAAATGGCGCCAGTTGCAAGTTAACCCTTTTCCAATTTAAGCTTGCATAACCAAACAAGGGATAAACAAGATTGCATTGCATTTTTCCATTCCTATTCTTCATTCTCCATTCTCATTCAAATTTTCTATTCTAATTCTCAATTCCTACGCTTGCAACCAAACGGGCCCTAATGGTGGAGTTGTTGATATGAGAGGAGCCATCTATTAACGTACACATTTAGTGTACCATAAAAAACTATTCATTGATTAGTTGTGTAAACTCAAGTTGTTGAAAACATTTGTCAAATGATTGTGTCGTGCTATCTGTAGTCATTGACAACAAGGTGGCAATAATTACTCTATTTTCTTTCTTGCATAGAGTAGTAGAAGTATTAGACAACATTAACTATTGGTTTTTTTATTTGTTTCATAATTGCAAGTGGTCCCATGTACTAATTATGTGTTTAATGTTACTCTTCACTTTTAATAATCAAATTAAGACATCATATATTTAATTTTGGGAAAGTTTAAATTTTTATAAGAATAAATATTAAGACAATGAAGCCTAATATATTTCAATGTTTTTCTATTAATAAAAAGAGAATGAAATCTAAAAATATGCATTAACTTTATTAAATATATTCTTATTGTGGTGATTAAAAAATAGTTTTGAATTTAGATCAATATTTTCAAAATTAAAATTATACTAGTATACATTTTTATTTTAAGAGGAAAAATTTATGCTTTTTTTTTCATTAAGTGAAATATAAAAATTAACATATCAATATCAAAATATTCTTATTTTTATAATCTTAGACTAATATATTAATATGTTATTATTTTTGAAAGCTTAGACTAATTTAATACATGGCTCACTAATAGAAGTATCAAGTATCATGGAAATGACATTTGTTATTGGGATAGGTTGTCTCCACCTTTAGCTCATCAATTGATACAAAAGGTTTTTATTTTATTTAAGTTGTGAATAGTTTTATTTTAAGAAAAAATATATTTATCTACTATGTGAAAATTATGTTTAAGTGATTTAAATTTGATTTTCTACTCATATGAAGACTTAATATATAAGTGTTAATCATATGATTAACAATATTTTTATAAACCTATTTTTAATATATTTATAAATTCATAAAAAAAATTAATATTCATACATAACTATAATCAAATATATGTTATAATACAAAACTATTAATCTTTTAAAATAAATTCTAAAACAAATATATAAAATATCTAGAACTAATATTAAAATATTAATATTGCATGATTTATATTTTATATCTCTAACTAATATTATATATCTTTAGCTATAATATCTTCTCATACTTTTCACATTAGGTAGGGACTCTTGTTCAAACAAAACTCTTGTTTAGTTAAAAATTTGATGTAGATATATTAAGATGTATGTTTGCATATTATTCCTGTCAAAAAGTTAGAAATTATCAAATGATTGTCTGGAGTTTAAATTTCATAGTTTAAATTTATTATAGGGGTCCATTTTTTAATTGTAAAACCGAATCTATTTAGCAACAACAAATCTAGTCTAGGTATGATATTCTAAATTTAGATATATGAATATGTTATATTGAATGTTGATTTTTTTTCCTTCCAGTTGGTGAATTCTAATTATTTACTTTAGCTAATTGGTTTTGTTTAGGCATATCTTTCGAGAGTTTGTTATGCCAATGTTGATTGTTCTTTGGTTAATCCTCAAGATGCGTTGATTTAATGATTGTGAGAGGAAAGACTAAAGACAAAATGAAAACATGTAAAGAATGTGATAGTGCAAGGTCCAAAGAATCCATAAAGGAGATGTCCAAGCCCCAGCTAAAAACCACACAACTAAAGCACAATAGCAACACAAGATCTGATACCAAACTCAACTCTTTATTCATGACCAATTGATTACATGCAATGTGTCGAGCTGTAACACCTTCCTAATTACAACCAAATACAAAGCAAGTAATAGTTTTGCAAGATTCCTCAGGATCCAACTCAAACTATTGAACCATCTTGTAATTTATTTTGGGCTTAAGTTCTAGGGTAAATAATGTTTCAACCATTTTGTGCCTAGATATACAAAATATTCTAGACATTTTGTACCTAGGTGTACAAAATGTTTCAGGTATTTTGTACTTGGCACTTTTGACTGAAGCTTTTTGAGATTCATCCAAATATTTTTCATCTATTCAAAAAAATAAAAATTGACAAATTTAAAAAATGCTTCTACACACAAAAAAATTAGAGGAAAATTTAGGTAAAGGGGGTTGTCATTTGTCAAACCCCTTCATAGAGATCAACTATGGAAATTAAAGGAAATTTAACAAAGGAAAGTATGTAAAAGGTGAATATTTGATTCACCTTACATAAACCCTCATTGATGGATGTAGGAATCACTCATACCCTTGAAGATATTTGAATGTACCTAAACTCAAAAATTTGACCTTTAATGTAGAATAGGAACCAATGGTTCCCTCATAAATGAATAAATATGTGAATGTCACTCTTATAAGCTTGATAATTACTTGCAATGAAGGAGAGATGAATGTAGACAGAAGGAAAGATCTTCTTGCTTGATTAAGAAATCCTCTACTTGGCCACCATAGGAGAGATATTTTCTTTAATGGAGAATATTGTACTAGAATTGACTTGAATGAATTATAGAAATTGTACCTTGGATGTGTGCCTTCAAATCTTGAATCCAACTATTTGAATGTTTGATTTATATTGATCTCTAGTTTTCACTTGATAGAACGATTGCATAAAAATGGATAGATTACTAAAATGAGGAGATATAAGGAATTCATATAGTTCATCCATCATTTAAGAATTCAAAAAATAAGTCAAGTTGGCCATGGGATGTAATTCTCACTAACGCTCCAACATAAAGCTCCAAGCTAAACTTGGGCCAAAAAGTGGGGGAATAAAATGTTTCAAATGTTTTAGTCAAAGGTATAGAGTGTTTCAAACAATTGTACCTAATATATTTAATCCTAATTCAAATTAGGTGTTAGGATGGTATAGAATATGTGGGAAAGGAGGAATTAGGTTACTAGAATCAAGCAAAATTAACATCAACTCTTGAAATCACCAAAATGGGGCTTAATAGAGAATTCTATTATGGGAGCTAATATTTTAGGACTATATAATTATTATGTAAATTTCACCAACAAGCCACTTGAAATTGAACTTTTATGGTGCAATCTAGGAGTATTCCTAGTCCATCAACTATAGGGTTTATAATTGAGATGAAAAGGGAGAATTGATGCGTGTAGGTTTAGTTAAACTCTTTAATGACACTCAAAAAGTTGTTGAATACGTAGGCCTACTTAGTAACTTAGAAAAATTCTTAGAAAATAACCTTTGATCAATTGATATCAAAGGTGAGCCTCTTGATATCATTCATGTGCACAATCATTTCTAATTTTGCTCCCAGTTGGAAATCGAAGATGTGGTTTGATGGGACTCTTGAGAGTCTTAAGGACATGGAATTTTATATTAAACACATTTTTTAGAAAGCTAAGAGGAAAGAAAAAATCCTTTTTAATCATGTCATAAATCATAGTATCCCATTGATAATCTCAAACTTGGTAGTAATTTGGGATGTATTATCCTTGGTGACCATCAAAATAGGCTCCCATTTTGTTGTCAATGCCAAAAGCTAATATGGAAACTAGTCCAAAAAAAATTACATGGTAGTATGTGATAAAGATCAAAGACAAAAACCAAAAAAAACCATCTTGATACCACAATATGAGTGCAAGTGCAACCTAGGCTCCATTGAAGACCAATTAATAGAAATATTTGTGTAAGAGGGTGATGTGATGGTAAAACTTGTGAAATAGATAATTATGGAGCATTTTTAGATTAAGGTAAAAACAAGTTTTGAAGAGACTCAAAACCCTTTACAAAAAAATAAAGATAAACATTAAAGCACCACTAGGTTTTACAAGGACTTGAAACCAAAATATTAAACCATAAAAAACAACTAGGTTTTACAAGGACCTAGAACCTAGAGTTTAAACAAGCTAGAAAGTAAAAAGTAAAAAGTAGAAAAATTGGGTAGACCAAGAACCAACACACTTTCTCTATAATGAACACCTACAACAAATCTTTGATAATGCTCGCCACCTCTTTACATGCTTCTACAATACTCTATATTATGTCAACCGAAGTAAGAACAAGAGCCTCAATAGTCTCAACAACCTTTTTCCTCATGATCTACCTTGTTCTCTTACTAGCTCCTCCCAGATTTCCCATCCTTGTATTGCTAGGATACATTATCTCCTCATTACTCTTCTTACCCAAACTAGTCGCCGCAACACACAAAATAGAAGTAAGTTGTTCCATCTTTTGACCACTTTCCTTAATTAAGTAACAAATCTCCTACTCATATTCTTTAAGCTTTTCAGGGATGTTACCATTGCACTTCCATCTAAGCTCTCTTAGTGCGTTCAACATCCAAATCTTTCTGCATAACCCATATTTTCTTCTTGAGAATCATAATTTCATTATACAACCAAGAATCACCTTAAAGGGAAGTCTTTGTTTTAAGCTTATCAGTGTCAAGAAAGGAAAGTTTTGCATCTTGAAAGTCATCCCTCCTGTCTACCACAACCCTAGGCTCAGAATCAATCGTAGTAGTCATAGTATTGATTTGGGTATCAGTATTGATATCTAGCTTCTCCATATTCTCCTCCTTTTCTTCTTTACTCTAGTTGTTCTCCTTACTAGCAGGGCCTTTATCCTCAATTTCCTTACTAATATTCTCCATTTTCTCCTCACTGGTATTACTCTTCATGTGAGAAGGGTGATCACTCTATTTTTCTTCATCCTCCCCAAGGGCTTCTGACCCAACATTTGAATTAGTATTTCTATCCTTACTTCCCTCTACATTATCTTTACCAGTTGACACCCCTTTGCTCGTAGAGTAACCATCCAAGTTAGAACTAAGATCCCCCATTTCTATTTTCTCATAATTTAGAATTCTTAGATTCTGTGATTTCCTCAACATTTTTCTTAGTCCTCTCCTATTTGAAAACCTTCTTGCTATCACTAGTCTCTTCTTCAACCTTTATTCTCTTAGAGTGGGGATCATTACCAAACCCATTCCTCTTCTCTAGTAGTAGATAGTGATTTATAGCCTCACTTTTACAAAAGTTTTCAATAAGTAATATTAAACTCTCATGAAGCACAAGACATGACTCTTTCTTCCTATGAGCATAAAGGCTTTGAAGCAGAGAGTATTTAAGAAAAAATAGAAAGGAAATCCTATTTTTGTGCCTAAAATGATTTAGGAAAACAAGACTCTCTTAGCCCTACCATCAAGAATAAAATACTCATGGATATGTGACAACATGTCCCTCTAGATAACCTTTATTTGTTTCAGTTCGTAAAAGTCATCATTTTTCTCCAAATTCTTCTCTTCATCTTTTTCCTTTGGAAATTTCTTAAAAGCCACATTGGAGATACTATTCTCCTTGTTAAATTTAATCCCTTCCATTGGAAGCCTTGTAATCTTAGCAATAAATTCTTCTGTCAATTTCACTATGACCCTGTGCCAAGTGACCCTATCTTCAAACTAGTTTTGAAAGAAGGCATCTATAATGTGAGGTTTATACCCATGGAGTCTCTTAATGTAGGTCATCATTTTTACTTTCTACAAAATCTCCCACATAGAGGTCTTTTCCTTCCATACCCTACGATTTCTCAACTCTTGCTTTCTAGGTTCCCCTCCCATCTTGAAAACTTGTTTTCCCTTGCAAATCACTAGAGTAGCAAAAACCAAAAAAAGTAATAAATTTTTGAAGATTACTGAGGAGCTATTTGTTGGAATTAAAGATAGAGTAACTGAGAGGGGGGGTGAATCAGTTACTTACAAAAACTTTAATCATAGATCCCTTAGATGTCTTAAAGATCTGGTTATTGTTGATACTCGGTAAATATAACTAAAATGTTGTAACTTGGTAAATTAAACTGTTACTTATCTTCAAGCAAACATGCATGCAATTGAAAAAAAAATGAAAACAAGAGACACCAGATTTAATGTGGAAACCTAATATGGGAAAAATCACCAAGTAACTAGCTACCAATTTTTCACTCTTCTGAAGTGAGCCCTGTTAGGAGCCAACCCTGTTAAAGGTTACAATACACACTATTAGAGGATTTAATCACCCTGTTAGGAGTGGCCTTGTTAGAGGTCTTTTAGAACAATTCAACTGAATTGTCACCTTGTTAGAGGATTTACAAAATGGTTGTTAAACCAACTCTGTTAAGAGATTTGAAATCACTGCTACAATTGTTAGAAAGCAACAATGAATTGACCTAAACAAGATGCAATTGAATTTGTTGACTATAGGTCTCTGTTCAGCATCATTAGATCCTCCTTGATAAAATATAGCTTTGCTACTCCTCAATGATCTTTTATCATCCTTCAAATTCGCTTCCACAATAATCAATCCCCATATCACATTAATTCCACTTCCACACTTAGAATTTGCAACTTGACCTCTTATTTATACCATTCAAATTATCAAGTCGGCTCATTCACATGTTACATTTACCAATAAACCATACATCAACCGGCGACAAATATTACTTTAAACAAATAAATGTTATTTCACAAAACAATGGAATCCTTCACTGGCTGACCCTGCTTGGTAAATACTGCTTCCAAATTTTTTTTTAGTTAACCATCTTGACTCGGTTAACATTGCAACATCTACAAAATCCTTTGGCTACCGAGTTTACTTGGTAAGAACTAAATTCCTTCTCTGTCCATGAGAGCTCGGTAAGAACTGCTTCTACCATATTTCCCTTTGATGACTGAGTGAGCTTAGTAACAACTAAATTTCCTTGATTAACCTTGAAAGCTCGGTAACAACTGTCTACTCGGTAGACAATGAAAATTTTCTTTACTAACCTTCTAAGCTCAGTAGGCTCTTTCTTTTGCCTTGTTGACCATCTGAGCTCGGTAGACTCTATTCTTTGCCTTACTGACCATCTGAGCTTGGTAGACTCTGTTCTTTGCCTTGCTGACCATCTGAGCTCGATAGACTCTGTCTAATGACTGATATGACATTTGTGTGACATCAAAGACAACACACAATTGAACAATTTTATCCAACAATCTCCCTCTTTGGCATTGATGGCAACACAACATGCCATAGCAGAATGAAATTTGGAAACAAGTCTTTACTAACAGAATACTTCACTTTTTTTTTAGAAAACTCCCTCTTTCATAATAATCTCTCCCTCTTACACAAACTCTTATTATTTATCAAATTTCAGAAAGATATGACAGTATACTCTCCCTCTTTGACAACACATGCCAAAGATAACACAAATCAACTGAATAGCATTGTACCTGATGTACTGATTCATATGCAATGTCTTCATAGGTTTTTTGCATCAACTAATAGATCTTCAATTCTATTCCTGTTGATGCATCACTAAAACTATATTTTAGTGAGCTTCAGATAGGGGAATGACCCCTAACTTACCTCTAAGATACAAGAATGCATCCTTTGGTAAAGGCTTTGTGAATATGTTAGCAATTTGTTCCTTTGTATGGACATATTCCAATCTGATTTCCTTTTCTTGTACCAATTCTCTAACAAAGTGATATTTTATGGCAATATACTTGGTTTTTGAATGCATCACTAGATTCTTGAAGATATTAATTGCACTTGTGTTATCACAAAACATAGCAACAGGTTCTTTGATTTCTTGCTTCATACCTTCCAATAATTGTTTGAACCACACAATGTTTGAGCAGTTTACTGCTATTGTAACATATTCAACCTCTGTTGTGGATTGAGATGTATAATTCTAATTTTTACTTGTCCACGAAACCAACCTTTTTCCAAGAAAGAATGCTCCTCCACTTGTACTCTTTCTGTCATCAACATTCCCTATGCAATCTGTATCAGTGAACACTTTTAAATCCAAATTTCCTCCAAGTTCATACCATAATCCATAATCTTCAGTTCCTTTTAAGTATCTCAAGATCCTTTTGATTACCATCATGTGATTTTCTTTTGGTTTTGCTGAGAATCTTGCTACAATTCCTACTGCAAGAGCAATGTCTGGTCTTGTGTGCACTACATATTGCAATTTTTCAATCATAGATCTATACAATGTCTGATCCGCTTCCTTTGATTCATCATCCTTGGTAAGTTTCAATCCAGTACACATAGGAGTGTCAACTAGTTTGTAGTCTTCCATACCAAACTTTTTTAGTATCTTCTTGATGTATTTAGATTGAGTGATGTAGATGCCATTCTTACTCTGTTGAATTTGAAGACCAACAAAAATTTTAATTTCACCAAACATTGAAATTTCAAATTCTTTGTTCATATGTTCTGAAAATTCTTTGCAAAGATCATCATTTCCTATGAACAAAGTATCATCTACAACTATCTCTGCTAAAATAATATTATTATCTGGTCCTTCCTTTATCTACAAACTACTATTATCATTAGTTCTTTGAAAACCAATATGAATAAGATAGTTATGCAATCTTTCATACCATGTTCTAGGGGCTTGTTTCAGACCATATAATGCTTTATGCAATTTACAGACCATGTCCTTCTTGTCTAGATCAACAAAACCTTCAAGTTGTTCAATGTAAACCTCTTCATCCAATATGCCATTGAGAAATGTTGACTTGACATCCATATGATAAACTTTGAATCCTTTGAATGCAACATATGCAAGTAAGGTTTTGACACCTTCCAATCTTGCAACAGGAGCAAAAGTTTCTCCATAGTCTACACCTTCTTCTTGAGAGTATCCTTTGCATACCAGTCTAGCTTTGTTCCTTGATACCTTACCATCTTCATTTAACTTTTTTTTGAATACCCACTTAGTTCCAATCACATTATTGTCTTTGGGTCTAGGTACAAGAGTCCATGTTTTGTTTTTCTCTATCTTTTCTATTTCTTCATTCATAGCTTCAATCCAACTTTCATTTCCTAATGCATCTGTGACATTTAGAAGTTCAAAATCAGGAAGTAAAAAAGTGCTTTTCAACTTACATCTTGTCATTGTTCCTTCTGATTTATCTCCAATGATCTAATATGGTGCATGATGCTTTCTGACATACTTGGCTAACACAGGCTCCTTGCCTTTTGAATGACTTGCACTGTTATCCTTCTGTGTCTCAACTTCTGGTTCTAATTCTGGTTGCTCTAGCTCGGTAGATGCTAACTCAGTAGCTTATGTTTGCAACTCAGGTTCTTGCACCTTGGTAGGTACTAACTCGGTTTGAACTTCTTGTAACTTGGTTAATGAAGACCCAAGAGTTGAAGATTCCTGATTGACAGATGTATTTGGCATTGTATCAGGTTCAATGCAAACAAATCTCCTATAGTCTTCAGGTTCCCTTTTGCTTTCTTCTTCTATTCTTTCTACAAACTCATCAACTTTCACATGTGCACTTTCTATGACTTTGTGAGTAGATAAGTTCAAACATCTATATGCTTTACTTTTGCAAGAGTATCCCAAAAATATTCCTTCATCACCTTTTACATCAAATTTACCTTTTCTAGATTCTTTCAAAATGTAACATTTGCTTCCAAATACTTTTAGATAACTTACATTGGGTTTGTAGCCATACCATAACTCATAGGGGGTTTTGAATGAGTCCTTTTTCAACTGTACTCAGTTCATGGTATGAACTGTAGTGCTGATAACTTCCTTCCAATATTTGATAGCAATGTTTTTCTCAATCATTAATATTCTTGCACAGTCCATGATAGATCTATTCCTTCTCTCTACTATTCCATTTTGTTCAGGAGTTCCAGGTGTTGAAACTTGTCTTTTGATTCCCTTTTCAATGCAAAAGTTATTAACCTCCTTAGAAGGACATGCCCAAGTTTGGAAGAATTGATCAATATTATTCTGCTGAACCTATTTATCAACCACATAGGCAACATCTATCAACCACATAAACCCCTCTTTTTTGCAAATTGTCCAAGGTTAAAATTTGTTTTGAAGTAAGATCTAGAAAAAAATGTTAATTTTAGGAATAAGACCTTTAATCTAGGATTTAGTCCATAAAGGTCTAATTCCCTTTTCCTCAATTCTAAAAATAGAAGAGACTCTAAAACAACCTCTTGGTTCAAATCCCCAAACCATTTTATCTTTAGTATGAGGATATAGGCTAAAAGCATTCAAGATTAACTAGATACTATAAAAAATCATATTTCTTTCAACTAGGTTAACCCATTAATTATTATTCCAGTAATTTTCCACAAAAATACCAAAAGTCTATTTTGTCAAAAAGAGTTCTATCCTCAAAATCTTCAATCAGATGATGATCCAAAAGCCACACATCATCCCAAAACTTGATCTTCTAATCATTACCCACTTTCCAATAGATCCTTTGATTAAAATATTTTTAGCTCCCAAAACAACTCCCCAAATAGCAAAGGGAGATAAAACATCAGGATAAGAAAAAAAATCAGCCAAAGAAGGAGCATCAAAGAGATATTTATGTTTCCAAATAGAACACCACTCCTTATTTTCATGATAAACTCTCCAACCCTGCTTAGTGAGAAGAGCTTTATTCATACTCCTGACATACCTGATCCCCAAACCACCATCCATCTTAGGTGTACAAGTTTGATCCCAAGAAATTAAAGCCATTCTCTTCTTATTCTTAGAACCAGACCAGAGGAATTTCCTTTGGATTTTGTCAATAGTATCAATGTATTTAGCTGGAATCCTAAAGAGACTCAAAGCATGCATAGGAATACTTCAAAGACATGCCTTAATAAGGGTAATTTTTCTAGCTTGACTCAATAAATCACCTTTCAAACCTTCCAATTTCTTGTTGAATTTTTTAATAAGATCTTCCCAAAAATATTTTAAAGGATGTGGCCCCAGAGGGAGTCCTAAATAAATACAAGGAAAATGTTAGGAATTGACAGATCCAAAACAATATAAGAATAAATAGTTAAATGCAAAAACAAAAGAAGAAAACCATAAGAACACAAATAACATGCAACTTTAGTGTGGTTCACCCAAAACCTAGGCTATGTCCACCTACATAGCCATCCATATTTTCTTATTATCCAATGATTACTGTACAAACCCTTACAGCTCAATACTGCTGTAAGAACAACCTATCCCATTATACATCACCTTTTTGTGATACCTAACACTAAGCTATCTTATATGATATATTCTTGCTTTAGGGTTACAATAAGCCTAACTAAATAAAGCATGATAATTAACCACATTTCCCATTAACCAGAATAACAACAGTATTAGTAGAGGTCATTTGCATAATTAGCTTAACCACATTGACACTAAAACCAAAAGATAATAAGATCTTATGAAGAAAGGACCATTCAAATCTATCATAGGCTTTAGTAATACCAACTTTCATTATAAAGTCCTGATTATTAGAAGGAGATAAAGAATGGATATTCTCATGCATGAGATAATAGAATTAAGGATTTGTCTACCAGGAATAAAACCATTCTATTGCTCAGAAATAAGAGAAGGAAGCAGAAGCAACAACCTCAAAGTTACGATTGTTGAAATAATTTTATAAAATGAATTGCAAAGACTGATTGGCCTGAATTGATCCAGAGAATTTGCACCAAGCTTCTTTGGAATAAGGTAAAGAAAAGTTGAATTAGTTTCCTTCAACATCCTTGTAGCCCCAAAAAATTCTTTAACAACATCACACACATCTTTCCCAATCAGATCCCATTCTTTCTAAAAAAACAACATAGGAAAACCATCTAGCCCTATTGACTTTTCCCCTCCTAACAAGCAAACAACTTTATAAATTTCCTCTTCCTTAGGAATAACACATAGCAATATATTTTGATCTTCAGTAACTAAAGAAGGAATAACATCCAACAACTTAGCCTAATGAGTCATATCAATTCTAGGATTTGAGGACATCAAAGAAGAGAAAAAGGAGACCATTTCCTCTAAAATTTCCTTTTCCTCAATTAATTTTGTACTTCCTTTATTAAGACTTGAAATTTTAGTTTTGGCTCTATGTTTTAAAGTAGATAAATTATTATTTTTTTAATTTTTGTCACCTTCATCTAGCCAAATAGACCTGGATCTCCGCCTCCCGTAAATCTCTTCTTTAGAAACAATATCATGATAATTATGGAGTGTTGTGTCATGGTATAAATAGACTTAATTTACAAACTCATGAATACATGATGTTTAAAAACAAGAGCTTGTTCTAATTGACACATATTGAGAGATTATAGGAAGTCATATAGACTATTCATACTTTTATGTTCTCTCTCTACATTTAATATGTAATCATTTTTTTAAAGAATAGAACAGTAGCTACCTTTAGGTAGCAATTTACTCAAAAGATAAAATAGAATATAAATAATCTAGCATTATGTTTATATATAAAGTAAATCATCAAATCCAATAAACTTTTACGTTACAAAATATAATTCAAAATTAAAATTAATCTAAAAACCACCATTTTTTGGACTTTATGAGATGGTGATGCATACATAATCTCTTTAAACATTATAATGTGCATCTGATTGTACGTATTAATTAATTATAAATTAATAAATTAAAATATTCAAAACATCAAATTACAAGGCTTACATAAATGGTGGTGTGTGGAAACATATATCTATAAATTAAGATGCACATTTGACTATATTTATTAATTGATTGAAAAACAAACTAACAAATTTTTAAATTATAAGATAATCAAAATGCATGTAAATCTCTACCTAAAAATCAAAATGCACATTTAATTATATGTATTAATAATTAAAAAAAAAATTTAAAATTAATGATAATCCAAAAATTATCAAACTACACCATGCAGATGATGGTGATGCAAAACAATATAACATAAGAATGCACATTTTGACACTATTTTTTTCATAGTATTTACTAATCATATGAAATTTTAGATTTTTACTAAAAACTTCAAGAAAAATAACTTATTTTTTGTAGTGCCTCTCCCATTTGACTTTTGTAAGTCGTCCTGATGGATGCACCCTTGTTGATCTTTTGTTGTGATGGATCATGATTGTGACCCTGAGTGGTCTACACCATTGAGGTGTTTGGATTTATGTTTCTTTATCAGTTGCTTTGATTATGCTTTTCACTGATCTTTGAGATTATGATGTGATTTTTGGTTCACTGAGCTTTGTGCCAGTGGTTACCAGGATCGATGTGGTATCATGAGGTTGTTCCGTGATTACCCTGAGATGTGTGCACAGATTGCACTGTGTACCATTACCATGCTACACTGGACTAGGTTCTTGTAGCAATGGTTAGTCATGTTTATGACTATGTTTTCTTATGTGTTTTAAATGCCTTTTTAATGCAGAGTAATCAATCATTATTAATGTGTAAGTAATTAAATGGATTGTTCAAATGGGATTATTTGGTTGTGTTGTGGACATTTACCTTGTTATATTTCTGATCTGAGAGATATCTGTTCTCATGTTATGTGTTACATTTGAGATGACCTGAGGGTCAAATGTTACTCTTTGATTCCAGTATCATAGATATTAGACTACTATGTTGTTCAGTTAATCATATTGCATGATGATGCCATTTTGAGATGACAGTGTGTTTTATGATGTTATCTGGTTATTTGGTATTTGGACATACCTCTAATTTTGTTATGTGATGGATTTAATGCTATGGTTATTTACTTCATTCCTGCGTTGCTATGCCTTTTGCGAACGTGAGTGATGTAAATAGATTATTTTAATATAATTAAATAAATGGTTAAATTAGGTGATTTAATACATTTATTGCTTCGACTATGTTATTATATGCAATTGCACTTGATCGTGTTGTTTAGTGTGCAGGATTTATATCCCTGGCAGTGGCACTTGGAGTTAGTGATTCAACCGTTCATATTTTGCCAATGTCGCCTTTGTATGGTTGACATATCCTTAATTAAATTTTTAAATTAAACCTTTCGGTGATTATTAAATCCAAGCTCATTTGCATTATGTGATTAGACCAATAAGCGTGTCTGTGCATTTAGAGGTTCGCATTGTTGCGAAGTTGTTAAGGAGGTTTATGTGTTTTTGGGTTTTTGAGCTTTTTAATTGATTTATTTTATATTTTTGGCAGCTTTGCCATAGATGAATTCCTATTTATAGGAATAGCCTATTTTCATTTGGGTCGATTCGGGGTTTAACTAGATTGGCTAGTTAAATGCCCTAATCGATTATTCACCCAAAAAGTGAATAAGTATCCAAAGAGGAATTTAATTCCTCACTTCTCACTTTCAAATTGGAAAGTTGGAGAGTAAAACCAAAAATCCTCTTCATGAGGATTTATTGTTTATTTTGTTGTGGGAGCTACGGGCGTGGGATCGTCGCGAGGTTGGGCTCGTTGGATCCAGCTCGGGGAAACCTTGGATTTCTGCGAGTATCAGCTACTTCTGCGAGATATTTATTTTATGGTTCAGATTCCCATTTTGCCCTTTTGGCTGTGAGGTAGGGCTTTCCCGTTTTATTGTTTCTGCTCCGTTTATGCTTCTGTTTTTGGTAGCCATTTGTTTGGAGGCTGAGAACTAGTGTTCCCCTCCGTTTCTGTATGCTAGTTCTACCCGGTTGGGCGGGTATGAACATTTCTCTATTTTTTAAGATGAGGGTTTGGGATTTTACGCCGTTATGCTGGCCGTTTTTGCATACGGTGTCCGATTTCATTTATTTTTGGATTTTTGGGGTTTTTGAACCCAAAGGCCAAATGGGTTTTAATTTTGAAGTTTTCTAAATTTTTGGGGTTTTTACCTCGTTTTGCATGCCGTCCTATTTTCTCGAGTTTTCTTGGCACAATGTGGGTCGTGGACTTTGATGATCCATTTGGATATCAGTCAGACCACTTTTGCACTTTTATGTTGCATTGGGATGTGTGTTGCATCCGTACTCTTGGCGTTGTGTTCGGTTGAGTGATTTTACCCCTGTTATGGTTTTTGTTGGTCCTTTGCTTTTGTTTTGTGAACGCTAGGATTCGTGTAGAATCCATACTCTCGGATTGAGGCCGGTTGAGTAAGTTCATGACTTTTGGTCTTGTTACATCATTGGGGTTCGTGTAGAATCAACACTCTTGGATTGAGGCCGGTTGAGTAATTTTATGATGTACGATTTTATTGGCTTTGGGAGTCGTGTAGAATCCGTTCTTCCCATGTTGCTTTCGACTGGGTGTTTTCTTTGCATTATGTTCTCATTCCTGTCCTTGTGTTATGATCTTCATGATGGTGGTGCACCACACACGAGTATGTGCGCGTACATTTGTTGGGTGACTTGCGAGGCCTGATCTTCCGTGGATTTGTCGGAAGTTATGATCATTAGGGTTGGGATGGGAGTATGCATGCCCACGGGCACTTGTCGTAGGATGAGCATGGGTAGGGTAGGGTAGCATATCGAGGGGGCTTCTATCCTGTAACTTGGTGACTACTTCCCGGTTGGCAGAGGAAGTTTTATATAAGTGATAACTAAATAAAATGTGTGACTGGTAATAAAACTTAAGATAATAAAATGGTACTTTTGTGTATTGGCCTTCCGTTGAGGGAGTTGAGCTACACAATGTATTGGCCTTCCGTTGAGGGAGTTGAGCTACACAGATCCAAGCTTGGGCTTGTCGATGCCAAGCGACTCTCCATGATGTCAGCCCCTACTTAGTAGCCTTTTGAGTGTCTGACCAGGACCTTTACTCCTTGCATTGTCTTAGGTTCTTGGTTCAGCCATCATACTGTCTGACATGAGTGTTAGCCTTGGATGTTGTGCTTTTGTGTGTTTGTGGTTGGATCATTATCTCCATCAGCACGGCGGGTGTGGACCTATGGGTGCTACGTGGTTGGGAGGCGTAGCTACCTTCACCACTGCTAGGGACTGGTGTACAGAGACGGTCTCTTATCCTAGTGCGACCGTTGCTGGATGTTTTTCACTTGGTACTTTAGGTTTTGGAGTATGCTTTCTTGTGATTTATGCTTTCATTGGAATGCTTGTATATCATGTTTAGATGATGTTAGTTTGCTTGACGCATTCCCTTATCATGATGTTTAGCATATGATTATATGACGTTATTTGATTTAGTAGCGTATATGTTGCTTACTGTTGTTTAGCATGTGATAGGTGATGTTATCTACTGTAGGATTATCTTTATGCTTTACTACTAGCATGTTAGATTTCCTTATGCTTATATTGTTGCATGTTTTAGTAGTGACATCCCTATTACGACAGTACTGACGATCTGGTCGGTGGCTTGGGATGTTACGCGCGGGGGATGGCTAGGACCCACGATTGTCTTATGATGCTATTGACGGTTGGGAGGAACCGCGTACTTAGTTTGGTTGTTGAGTTCATTGCGATGTTGCTTTTGTTCTCTGCAATGCTTATTTTTAGTGTGTTCTTTGCTGCTGTAGTTTAGATGGTTTGGTGTTCTTCATTCTGTGTTGTTCTTGCACTCGAGTGTTCATTCCTCGAGCCTTTGTGGATCCGGTACTCCCCGGTTTGGAGGTTTTTTTGTTGGTTTTTCTCCGTTTTTGAGTTCTGGTAGTGTTTTTCCTTTCTATGGGCGACATTTGTTCAGCATTGTGCGACACTGATAAAGTATCACACACCCATAGAAAGAATGTCGTACGATACTGTAAAGTATCACACACATTACTGGAGAAGTGTCATACGACACTAGAAGAGTGTCGCATGGCTTTATGAGAAATGTCGCACGATACTTTTCCAGTATCGCACGCCTTCTTGAGAAGTGTCGCACTCAGTAAGGGAGAAGTGTCGCCCTCCCTTAGTAGAAAGTGTCGCATGGTTTTTGTGAAAAACCTGCGCATGCCATCAGCGAGCACTTTTCTTCATGATCGAATCTTTTTGAGAGTGGTTTTGGATACCCTTTTGGGCGTTCTTCGACCCTATGCTGTTGCATTTTGAATTCTGTCGGTTTGTCTTGAAATTGAGTTTTCGTGTTTCTGTTTTAGTCTCTTAGGGTTTAAAATATATCGTTTAAGTATAAGTTGGCCTTATGCTTAAGATATATTTTAATATATGCAAAAAATCGTTTGAGATAGGTTTCAGACCTCTCAGAGATGAGTTATGGATTCTAGGAAATTTCAGGGCTTCAAAAATCCAGACTTAGCCAATATTCAAGGCTTCAGGATTTGAGGCTTAGCCAAATTTTAGGATTTTGCATTTTACACCAGCTTGGTGTTTTGTTGATGAGTGGTCATTTCTTGTGCCCTCATCTTGTTGTGGTGGTTGTTGGCTTTTGTTTGGGTGTGTCAGTTGGGTAGTGGCGTTCGGAGATTCATTGGTTGTCAGGATTGTGTTGAAGTCTTCCGTTGTGATCTTTGTGATCCCTGTATGATATTGTCTTGTGCATTTATACTTGTAAAAAAAAATATCTTGGCTTGATTTGAATCCTTTTTTCCAAGGATCTCCGGGCGGGGCATTACATTTGTTAATATTTTCTTTAATATTTAAAATTAATTCCACCACTTTTCTTTACATTTCAAGAATTTAAACTTTTGAACTAGATTACATTTCTACTTTAGAAAGATACCAAGTTTTAAATAGTCTCAAAAAAATATTGACTAACTAAAAGAGGGGGAAAAAACCACCACCCTACCCTAACCTAACAACACAAGGAACACATTTAAACCCAAAAATGCTCACTTTGGTCCACTTTGGTTATTCAAAAGATCTATGAAATTCTTACCACAAAGAGCTCTGAAATGACACAACTCTCAACTCCCTTAATAAAATATTTTTAAATATGTAAACTTTCGACAACCTCCAAAAAGAGGAAAACATATGTGGAGCACCAGTGACCATTTAAATATATGAAATTTCTATAGTTTAAAGTGTTTTCTTTTGGATTAGACATATTTTGGATCAAACACAGTGATACATAATGAGAACAATCAACAAGAGAAGAGAATAAGGAAAAAATTTAGCAGATCAAATGAGAAAGATGAAATATATGAGTAACAATCACTATTTTCACAAGTTCCGATGTTTGGATGACTAATTCCTCATAAGTTGGGTTGAACCAAAACATCAATCCCATTAAACATAAAAATATGGGAGTGGGACCAAAATGTCAATCTCTCTAAATTTGAAGACCTCAAATATAATTTGTATCCAGTGTGCTTGATAGTCTATTCAATAGTTTCTACCATTTTAGAAATTACAAGAAACCTATGATTCCCAACTGTCTAAGATTTGTATGTTTCATTTGGAGGTAAGCATTTAAAAGGTCTATTCAATAATAAAATTGGATCACATGTGTTGATATGGGTTTTCTTCATCCCCTTTTCTACAAACTGAATTCTCTACAACTACTAAAGGTGAAGTTTGGTGAGGGGGGCACAAAACCCAACCACCAAACCACTAAAAATCAATTTAATAGCAATATATGGCTAAGTTGTGCCAAATTTGTTCTTTTCCTAGTGCCTCTCATGAACTAATGCATTGTATGGCATGTTAGCATTAGGTTCTTACATTGGATCCATCATAATAATTTGGAACTCATGGTGGGAAGCCTCTCCACATCATAGAGAAGTTAGTGTTTTAGTTCCCTGTGTATTTTACAATATTGGTGTGTGTAGGACACATGATGAGTTAACTCTAAGATAATCAAATGAAGCAAAGTGCAAAGTAGTCAAGAACACCATTGGTTCTTTTGTTTCTTCCTTGGAGTTGAACTACTTAATTGTAGTCCTTGGTGGGAAACATGTGTTAACTTTGTGCAAAACACCTTTAATAGAGGTGCCTTTTATGTTCCAACTTTCCTGTTTTCTCTTCAATTTTTTGATTTTGTTTTAAAAAATATTGTTTATCAAATTCTCTATTTTGGTTGTTGAAGCTCTCATCATTTTGGGTTTTATGTTTCAAAAAATAGCAGTTATGAATCATTTTCTCATATGGGATCTAGAAAGTTATGAGAATAACAAAATGGTTTGGTGAGTTTTTTAAAAGAGCTCTTTAATTGCTCTATTTTTCTAGTTGAATTGCTCTAGAGTTAAGTAATAATCTATGCTACACTTATTAAATTATTAGGATTTTCAAGTACAAAGCTAGGCTATGGAAAATATTTGAACATGGTAATGTGAAGGTCACTACCTAATGACCCTGAAATAAAATCTATAGTCAAAATGATGAACTTCCCAATTCTCAGATCTCAGTAAAAATAATTTGTACATTGAATATTCTACCTTGTAGAAATAGTTTGTTGTGCCAAATAGAGTATACTATGTAGTGGTTTTTTCAATCAAGATAAATGGATGTTAACTTAATTTGCATGTCTAGGTTGTATAAATGATGTTTAGGAAAATAAGATCAAAACATGATATTTCTTTGCTCAAATTAAGGTCAATTTTCCATTTTGTCTCACTCCACCATTGAAACAAGGAAAGTGAGTGCTTAATAATTAGACTCACTTATCTAGTAGAATTATGTATGTGATTATTATTTAGATGCATGGGAGAACCAAACAAAATGTTCAAGTCTTAGAAAAAAAATCCAACTAGCAAAGATGAATTCTAATAATAGGAGTCACAAAAATTGTGGGCAATAGCTTGGCTAAAATCTTTCCTTTGTCAAACACTCTTGGTGGGCCCTGGAAAGTTTATGATGTTGCAAGGAGGCCCAAGCCTAATTGGTCTCTAGATAATCTAGTTGAATACTTTTAATGTGATGTGTTGAACAAGGGAGGAACCCTATAAATGATTTTTGTTATCCTGTTCCTTACCTTTCCTAATTTAATGTATTGATAGATATAAATGTTTCAATTATTGCCCAAAATCTTGAGCACATATGTCTGTAGACTAGTGTAAAACATTACTATGCTTTGTTTGATAATCTGACCAAAAGTCAAAATATTCAGCCCCACAAGCCACCCCTTCATGAAGAGCTTCCTAGGCTACCCGAGCCTAATTTAGACTACTACACACTTGAAGATATATTGTTTGATGTTGTCATGAAGAAAAAGAGAATGGCTTGGTCCATTCACTACCCTACAGTCATATTTGGCTTCTCTCCTTGGAACTTGATGAACATGATTGGTACTCTCTATGTCTATGCTTCCATTTGCAAACATGAGGGCTTCCTTTCAAATACCCAAGCAATAGAATCACTTGGGAACAATTTATGGATGTATCTGGTGTTGAATTTATTTTAAAGCAAGAAATATGAGTTGTTGTGGAACTTAATTAATACTAAGAATTGGACCTTTAATTGTGGTAATTGAGATGTGTTTAAATGGAAAAAACTATAGAAACTAATTGCAAAGAAATTTGAGTTGGAAATGGTACCATATAAAGGTGATGCATTTAGTCTGGCTGAAGTAATGAAGGAGAAAGGACATATTCATAAGGGAATTATGAAGGAAAATAAGTTATGCATCACCAAAATTGAGGAAGTTAGAAATTGGTGGTTTACTGACATCATACTAAATGCCCAATTTGAGTGTGTCACAAGCATGAACAAAAATAAGGTGTGGGTTCTTTGGGTTTCATACTACAAAATCGTCTTTTGTATCATGGATTGACAAAATGAAGCTACTTAAGATTATTTTTTGGCTCTAATCAAAATACTTGAAACCTAATGTTAGCCTATAGGAAGAATGATTGGCCTGGAGTGAGCTACCTAAAGTATGTACAATATCTAGTTGTATTGTTGCTATTGCACCATGAGTAAAATGTTTCCAAATGGAGCCCTAAGTTTCTATCCTATTTTAAGTTTTTGTACTTGCAAATCATAACTTATTTTTCCTACCTTCTTCATTTTTAAATCTTCTAGGGCCTCATGAATACCAATTGCAATGAATGCATAGTTCAATGTTTTAATCTAAGAATGATTCCTAGTGGGCTTTCTTATTGTGACCTACTACATCAAAGCCCAAGATTTATGAATAATTTAAGTGTAAAAATTGTTGTAATCATTCTAAGTATTTATAGAAAGTGTGTGTCATGTGTTTTGTGACCACCTTGTGTATTAAAAACCTTAAAGGGAAAAAATATTAGATTAGAACAGTTTGTATAAGATATGTGAGATATTAATCTGCAATCTTAATCATCAACCAACCAGTATGATATTCCTAATTCTTCTCTTCTCAATTCAACATTTACATAGAGTTGCAACTGCCTTCAATAGTGTTGGAATTGAAGAGAACATTAGAAAATTGAAATGAGCATGTAAGAGAGGTAAACAACAATAAAGGTGCTCAATGAACTCATAGCATAGACACACTTATTGTGGGTGAAAGACCAAGTTTCCTTTTAATAGAAAAACATCTCCAAGACTACAAATTAAGGCTTAGAAAAAGGGATGTCACACAACATAGATTAACATGGGCTCAAGTAGACTCAAACTCAAGACCTCCCAAATTAGAAGCTCTCAAATTTCTATTTTGCTACAAGGTGTTCCCCATTGAAAGAAGCAATTTCATTAATAAGAAAGAAAAAATTATAAGTTATAACATAAAATAGTGACCATAGAATTTGACATTTTGTTGGTATTTGTTGGGGGCACAAAAGGTTGGTGATGTTTAAGGAACCTACCCTTGTCACTTTGCTTCAAACACACTGAGCTAAGTTTGATGGTAGTCAAGTGATCTTCTAAGCCCCCCATTAATCTAGAGAGTAACTTGAAGAGCAAGGAATGAAGGAGAGAAATTTAAAGAGATTATCAAATATTCCACTAGAAAAGAGTGAAAGGGACATGAAAAGGTAATCATACATGTAATTCTCCAAATGTGGTTAAGGATAATGTGTCTGAAAGATTACAAAATAATAATGTAGGAAAGACCAAGCTTGAGAAAATAGTGTAGCAAAAGTGGAGAAGAGGAACATCCAGAGTTGTTGGGCATGAGAGAAGAACCAAAAGACACACTTGATAGTCTCTTTTTTAGAAAAAAAGGAAGTTTGATAAATAAAAGCTTGTCATAATAGTAATTTCTACATGGAGAGTTTCATAGGATAGAAGTTGGGCTTGAGCATCCTCTTTAGACTTCTAGATTAGAGAGTTAAACTTATTTTGTAATTGTCTTTTGAGGTTGCAATGTCTCTTGGTATTGAGTCTATGGGAAAGGGGACATAAAGGAAGGAGTTTCTTATACATAGATCTTAGTAGGAAACTTAGAAAGTTATAATGGGATTCCTTAAATAAATTATCATGAAACTGAGTGGACATAAGCCACCACAACTCGAGTCTCACAAGTTGTTGGATAGGTAAGAAATATTACTATTATTGTGAAAATAACATGTATATGTAATTTTTTCCTTATATCTATTATATTACGGTATGATTTTCATTTTTTTGATGGAGGATTCAAAACTGCAAAGTAGTCCAACAAAGGCACGAAGCCTACAAACTACCAACCAACAAAGACTACCACATAAATATTTTATAAATACTATAACATGAATTTAATCATTACAAATCCTTAAAAATTGTAACATCAAAAAAAAAAATTATATGTTTACATGAAAGCATGTTATAGAACCGTAGTGTCCTTATGATTGTATGACCAATTTATAAAATGCACTATATAACAGGTGCATTCCACTATCTACAAGACCTGTCCATCACAACATTTATCTTGAATCTAGAGTTAGTCTAGACTTAATTAATAGGATGACTAAATTTTCAATGGATATATTTCCAATCATTTAAGAAAAAGAATTGCAAGAACTACTTGCACGGAATCCAACACAACCTCTCATTGTCGCTAAATCAAAAGGTGGGTAGCATCTCATGAAATCCATTAATTTTGAATTTAGAGGTAACGAATTCCATGAAAATACTATTATATCCATTCGTTGGGTTCTTTTTCAACTTATCAATTATCACTCGTTTATCAAGATTTCGCTATTTATTATGAGTCAATTTTTGTCATGAAGAGCACTTGCCATATGAACTCTAAACCAAGTCAAGTCATGCAAATAAAAGTATACTAGTTTATTTGGGGGTCTTTATATTTAATATTTGGTATTCCTACTTAAAGGCATTCAATTTTTACTTTTATTTTTAACAAAATTCAAATCAATCAAAGTTTTTCTGCTAGAGTTTATGTCATCTTCCTCATCTCACAAATGTCTTTTTAGTGAATTTGGAAGGGAAACTTTATTGAAAAATAGAGTTACAATACATAAGAAGAAAATAGATAGGAGAAGAGGAACTAGGAACTTGATATTATTGAATAATGGGAGTCTAGTTATCCAATTGAATGAGCAACCTACATTCCTAAAATATTACAATAGAGATTGACAAAAAACTATTAAGAGTTTGACAATACCGCAAGAGGATTTGACAACACAACAAGAGTAATGGACAAGTGGACTACTCTATACAACTAATTGGATCTAAGAGAAAGATCTATAGTTAGTCATTTGTTCAAACTAGAATTCTATGACATAGCTACAATTAAACTAGACTCTTACTACCAACAACTCAAACTTGATTTGCTATATGTGCATATGGTTATTCATTACTCTAACACTCCCCCTGAAGAAATAACCAAATTTTGTTTGACCCCTAACATCTCTCTAAATTTACAAACTTTATTTTTCCTAAGGACTTAGTAAATATATCAGTTGTACATCACCATTGTATTACAATAGTTCAACTCTATCTCTTGAGACTAAATTTTCTTTCTTACAAAATGATGTTGTGTTTCAGTATGCTTTGATCTTACATGATGCATAGGATTTCTTTTAAGTTTGATTTTACTTTGATTGTCACACTTGATTGAAGTAGGCCCCTCTTGATTTTGTCCCATATCTTCAAGAATTATCCTTAGCCAAATTGCTTCACAAGTAGCACTACATAATGTTTTGTGCTCAACTTCAGTAGATGAAAGAGAAATAGTTGGTTGCTATTTCTTAAGATTGAATTTCGTCTCTTACAAAATGATGTTGTGTTTCAATATGCTTTGATCTTGCATGGAAAAAATATATTTATTGGAATATGAAAAGTGTGTTGAAGATAAGGATTGATGATTTAGATCATTCAATACCAAAGGAGGATTTGGTAAATGACCTAAAGAATGGATTCCAAGAGAAGTTTCTAGAAAAGAAGAGGATAAATGAGATGATGCTCACATACATTGTATGTGGTGGGTCTAATAGTAAACCCTAAGATCTACGGTGATATTTAAGAAGGAAAAAATTAGAATTGCCCATTTAAGGAGGTACGAGGGAAAACTTTTAATATGTTCTAGATAGAATTATTGAAAGTTAATATAGTTGTTGATGTTATTGAATGGTGAATATAAGCAGAAGGTTGAGAAGAGCTAAGAATAAGTGAAGGGTGATTTCTTGGTGGGTTTCCAAGAAAATTAGAGAATGAGATGACAATGGAGGCTAGATATTGAATTGGCTTATAAGAAAAATTAAGATCTGTACATGAAAACCTAATAGATCAAAATCTATTGTTACTTTCTAGCCATTGTAAATAGAATTGAAATCTTTTAATCATGGTTGACCTAACAATCATATGTAAATCCTTTAGTAGGGTGACATTCTGATGGAATATTCTAAAGTCCTCTAACAAGGCCACTCCTAATAGGGTGATTAAATCCTTTAACAAGGTCGCATTTAATAGTGTGTTTTGTAATCTTTAATAGGTTTGGCTCCTAATAGAATTTACTTTAGAGGAGTGAAAATTAGTGACATGTTATTGGTGGTTTTTTTGAAATTGGGTTTCCATGTTAAATCCTTATGTCAAACTTGTGTGGATGTTATGTATGTTGTTTTATAGATTAATGTTTACATTCTATAAGTCTATTATATTTAGGAGAGTGGACAGCTAGTTGATGTTGCTAAAAGTTGACTGTAGGGACCAAGCTATAGAATGATAAGATTTGAAGTTGATTAAGTAATTGTTTGTTCAATGAGTACATTTGGGCCTTGGATTCACCCTTCCCCCCCCGCTGCCCTCTCAATTATTCTAAATATTCTAACACATTCCCATGTTCATCATTCTTCATGTACACATTTGGATAATTTTTACTCTTGATATATCCTTCTTGAAAGAAGAATTTATCAATTTTCTCATACTGTGGTCTTGATGCTTGTTTGAGACCTAATAATGCCTTGTTAACTTACATACCAAGTGTTAATTCCCTATTTTACAAAACTTTCTAGTTGAACAAGATAAATGTCTTTTCTTAAATCACCATTTAAAAATGCTAATTTAACATCCATTTGAGAAGAACCTAATCAAATTTAGTAGAAAGTGCAATTGTAAGTCTAATAATATTCATATTAGCTATTGGTGCAAAATTATTTCATAATCAATTCCTTCCTTGCATGAGTATCCTTTTGCAACTAGTCTAGCTTTGAATTTATCAACAGTAACATTAGCATTAAACTTTGTTTTGAACAACCATTTACAACTAATAGATATTTTACTTGCTAGTAGTTCAGTTAGTTCCCAAGTGTCATTGTTCATAACTGAAACACATTCTTCATGCATTGAATTCATCTATTCTTTACGATTCTTATCTTCTTCAAAATTTTGAGGTTCTTCTACACTCATTACTTGAATCTTTAAATCATAATCATAATTTAGTGGCTACCCCTAGTTTACTTTCATGTTATATTGTCGAATTCTTTAAGGCTAGCTTTATGGTTATGTTTTATGATTTAGTGGTACTCAGTTACCTGATTTGATTGAATTTTATTTTATACTCAGTTTATATATTTGATGAGTTGCTTCATACTCAATTATTTTAGGTGCTTATATGTATTCTTTTGACGATGATATTTCATTTTTCCATATACTGATTTCAACTATTTCATGATGATAGTTAGATGGATGATCTATATTCAGTTTGTATGGTTACTTACTACATACTTGCATGTGTATGGTGTACATGTATGTTTTACTTTATGTTTGATGTTTCTGATGTGGTTGAGGGAGGGAATCCTAGTCACCTACTAGTTAGGATCTACAATATGGTAGATGATCCATCTCACCAAAATGCATAGGTATCCAACCACTGCAATCACCTAGTACATAGGATCAAATAATAAATACATAACACACTCCATCAAACCAAGAAAGAAATAGAACCAACATAACTCTCCTATAATGTTGAGAGGTAAGACATGAACACTAAAACTAAATGCAATATCTCATGTAGAAAGAAGAACCAGGAACATCAAGAGTGCAAAAGAAGTACAAATACCTATAATGGCACGTGTCCTAAATACATAATGAGGCTAATGTCATGGAAGGAACACTTACTTGACAAAGGAAGATGCAAAATATGGCCAACATTAAACCTCCCAAGGCACTTTATAATGTAGTGCGAGTACAAAAAAACACAAAGATGTGCAAGATCCTGAAATGCAATAGAGTGGCACTATATCTCAATGTGCTTGCAAAAATGGATACAATGATGTCTAAATAGACTAGAAGAGACATAAGACTAATACAAAAGATAGTAAAAGTCATATGATTCATCCGATGCAATGAAATCAATCCTTGGACCTGAAACAACCAAGATATTTACTAGAATGCAAAATTACAAAAGACTAAATAGAATGTGCCTAGAGCAAAATTTGGAAAAACAACCAACATCACTGAAAAGAAGTCAAAAAGACCTTTTCAACGATATAAAGAATTCTCAAATGGGAGATTTGATGCTCAAGATATGTCTCCTAGAGTGAAAAAATGTACCCCTAACTTTGACAACAAAAAAACAATTGAAAATCACTTGTACCACTATGACAGGATCATAGCCCACTTTTTGGTGATATCTCATTTACAAAATATAGAGTTTGTATGCCCAAGATATGAGCAAAAATGTGAAGGTAGGTCCAAACAGAGCCTGAGGAGGTGACAAATATGTTGATGCAATGCTTATGTGGTGTTGATTTCACCAAACTACATGCCCAAATTTGACGAAAAATAGTCATCAAGGAAAAAAAATGCCATAAAATGACCTCTTCTAGAAACAAGATAGAAATGAAAAATCTATTGTCAGTAAAAGAGTCAGTGCTAGAGCAAAATATGATGGCCAAAAAACTAGAAACTAAAAAACTTCCCATACAAATTTTATAGACTGTCTACGTGTCCCCACCAAAGGGCACCAAAATATTGGTGCATGGGACCCCAAAAAAAAAAATTGAGCTCCAAAATTGGCAAAGTACCCTATTCCAATGAGGGACTAACAAAAGGTTAGACACAAATGTCATGGTGGATGTGAGTGTAGTCAACACTAAGGATGGTACTCATGTAGGAGGTGTACCTTTTGCACCACCCAATAAAAATTCCCTTCATAAATTTAAGGCACTAACTAGGCTTTAAGCCTCAGACCAACTGAAAAAAGCATTGTAAAAGTTGGGAACACAAAGTGTTCTAAAAAAAAATTCACATGGAGTTCCTTTGAAAAAAAAATGCCTTTAGCGCAAAACATATGCACTCTTCTCTGATCTATGTAGGGTTGACATGGGTGGGAATGATCCAATCAATGACATCAAAAACAAGAACCATTCCAAAATATAACTCTTTCAAAATGCTAGTTCCACCAAAAATATGCATGTGCATGTGAAAATCACAGAGATATCTTTGAGCAAAAAGATGTCAAGTGGAGAAAACTGTCCAGGAGTTCGCATGAACTTTAGAAAGTTGTAGGTGTAAAGAAAAATGCCAATATTATGAAGTCCATGTGGTCACAATAGAGATGAAACTACATGCACCATACTAAAACAATGTGCCATTGAAAAGTACAAAATCCACCCACAAACTACTCAAACCCACCAATCAAACTTGCCAATCAGACTAAAATCTCTTATAATGTGGGAAACCATCACAAAAAAGGCCCAAACCACTGGGTCTGATGTGGCACACAGGGACCAAAAAAAAGTGGGGTTCTTCTCATTAAACAAATCATTGAATAGGAGAGTTTCCCAAAGAGTGTGCTAAACTCATGGGCACGAGGAGAGTATTGACTGCACAAAAATCCCCAACCAATAATTCATGGCCAAAAAATGATACATTAGATCCAAAAAAATATGTACCTATTTCATATGCATCAGCAACACCATTTTAATGAAAGGAGATACCCAAGGAGTATAGGTGCCATTGAATAGGAGAGTTTCCCAAAGAGTGTGCTAAACTCATGGGCATGAGGAGAGTATTGATTGCACAAAAATCCCCAACCAATAATTGATGGCCAAAAATTGATACATCAGGTCCAAAAAAAATGTACCTCTTTCATATGCATCAACAACACCATTTTAATGAAAGGAGACACCCAAGGAGCACAGGTTCCATTGAATAGGAGAGTTTCCCAAAGAGTGTGCTAAACTCATGGGCACAAGGAGAGTATTGACTACACAAAAATCCCCAACCAATAATTGATGGCCAAAAAATGATACATCAGATCCAAAAAAAAGTACCTCTTTCATATGCATCAGTAGCACCATTTTAATGAAAGGAGACACCTAAGGAGCATAGGTGCCAAAACAAATTGAGGCATGGAGATAAGAGCACGTGGTAGGGTGCTTGGTGGAGAAGTTGTAGGCCTTCCAAAAACATGCTTTACCAATTAAAAATGCCTCCAAAAAAGTCTCCAAATCCTCTAAATAGAATTTGAATTTCTTTATTTCAAATAACTCATGAGACCTGTGAGTGTAGGGAGACCTCCAATTGGATCAAGGTGTGGGTGAAATCATGCCTTCACATACACTCAAAAAATTGAGCCAAATCAGCATGGAAGGTATGGAGCCGGTAGGGCCAGTAGGTATGTGAGATGTGACATAGCTAAATCCATTCCAAAAAACGCAAAGCTCAAGAAAAACTTTGTAGAGCTTAAGCTAAAAATGGTGCACTTTTCTCCAAAAAAGAATTTGCACCCACCAATAAGTTGTACGTCCTCCAAGATCGTGTATGTGGTTCAAAGAAGAAGGCCTACACATGATTTAACACCTTGCCAAGGGATCCAAAAGATCTAACCTAAAGTTTCACTAAGTTTTTCAAACAATTTTTTTAAAGATAACATATAACAACAGTTATAAACCAACGGAAGCAATAACATACATTCATACATAAGCAACACATAAACATATTACATTCCTTAAGGATCCCATGACGTTGAATTACATTTAAATTTAATTAATACTAAATCAAATATATAACACATCCACATTGAAGATTAACTACAAGTTCAGATCAGAGAATGGATGGCACAACCTATCTGTGCTATCCTTGGACCTTAACCCCTTGATGGTTTTACTGAATTCCACCTTCATCAACAATGATAGGGACTCCATCATTTGGGGAGACACCTCAAATGGGCTTTATTCTATTGCTTCTGGTTATTTCTCTATATGGGACAGGATGGAGAAACCTATTTGGGCCAAAGCATGGATTTCTAGTCTCACACCTAAAATCAACATTTTCTTCTGGCTCCTCGTGCAAGACAAAATTATCACATTAGATAATTTAGCCAAGAGAGGCCAAATTATCCCCAATAGATGTTGCCTCTGCAAGCATGAACTAGAAATGGTCAATCATTTATTCATCCACTACCCCTACTCATCCAAGGTGTAGATCTTCCTAACTAAGGATCTTGGATTAAGTTGGTGCCCCCCACCCAGTATCCTAGATTTATTCTACTAGTGGAGAAGCCATCACTCTGGTTTGAACTCTTAGTTAATGAGCTCTTGGACGCTCCCACACTTCTATTGGGGAATCTAGAAAGAGTGCAACAATAGAATATTCAGAGAAAGAGAGTCTCCAGAGTTCATAATTGCTAAAAAAATAGGTCTCATTCTGGAGAACTTTGCAATAACTAAAGAAGGAAATATCAAGGAAGGTGGAATCAAAAAATCTAGTAAGAAAGATAGGGCCAAGAGCAGACATGAAGAAAGATGGTCTTTTCCCCCTAAGGATTGGCACAAAGCCAACTTTGATGGAGCGGCAAAGGGGAACCCCAGTCCGGTCGGAAGCCAAGGCATAATTAGAAATAGTTTGGGCAGAGGAATTGTAGCTATTTCATTCCCTCTTCATCACCAGAAAAACCACTTTGCTAAAGCCAATATGGCCAAACATATTGTTAAGCTGGCCTTGGCCTCCAGGATCAAGCACCTGTGGCTTGAGGGCAACTCCCTAAACATAATCAATTGCATCAAAGGTCAATTTGTGCCTTCCTAGATGATTTCCAATGTCATCACAGACATCAAATCCAACTTGGACAAGTTCAAAAAGACTCACATCAGCCACACTTATCAGGAAGCCAAGTTAGTTGTTGACTAGTTTGCCAATGATGTCGTCACTAGAAACTTGGTGATGATGTGGATGAATGGAGACGAAATCCCAGTAATGGCGATTGAGTTGATTTGAGAGGATAGAATCTAGGGTACAAATATAATCCTATTTTAATAATGAAAGGATTTGCTAAATCACACATTGGAGGGGGAGTTATTAGAAATCATGTGGAGCCCTTTTCAAGTCATAATTATGCATGCAGAAGGCATGCTTCGAGGAATGGCAAGAATAGAACCACTAAATATCGTAAAAATGTTTTCATTTTAAGCACCCCAAGGAAAATTGAGCATTGTAAAATAGCTAGTGGTATAGATTTTACAGAGTTGAAGGTAGCCATGGTTGGAGAGAGGTTAGAAGATAGCCCTAGGGGGAGTCAGAGAGTTGGAAGGAGAAGGAGAAGGTATGGCACAAACTCAAAAAAGATAGCATCACAAGTTCATGGAGAAGCTTCATGGCTTTGAAGCTGGGGTTACCAAAATCATGGTGGAAACATGGAGCAACAGGAGAGTCAAAATTGATGGTGTCATCCATCAAATTTTTGAGGGCTTGATCATGGAGGTGACAGACATTCCCTAGGAAGGCATGAAATTCTATAGGGACAAAAAGATGTCAACCAATGTAGTTAACAATTTTGTCAAGAATGAAATGGAGAAAGATAAAATTTTCAAGATTGAAACCTACTATGACATAGAATCCATCAAAAAAAATTGGAGGTATGTTCTTAGGATCCTCATTGAGCATTTCACTCTCGACCCTAGGTTCAACAAGATAAGAATGCACCATTTTGTTTTGTTAAACTACTTTAGGCATGGTGTTAAAATTTCTCTTCCCTTTTATCTTTATAGTTCCATGTCCAAGAGTATTGAGGGTTTCAAGAAAAAACCTGTTACCAACCCTGCCCTCCATGAAGGCCTTCTTCTCCTGGTTTACAAGTTTTTGAAAACTCAAACCAGAGGAAAATCCCTTGGTGATCCAGATTGTGCTTCAAAGGACACCGCCAGTTCTGATTTTGGGGATGTTCAGGTAGTGAAAACTGAGGATGAGGAAAACTCCACCAAAGCCATCTCTACCCATAATCCTCACATTCCCAATAGAAAGAGCCCTAGAAGCCTCCCTCCCCTTCTCCCCAAGCTTGAGCCTTAGGAGGCAGATAGTGAGGAAGAAGAGGAGACTGACATGGACTCTGAGGATGAGGATAAGGAGCTAGGGAAGGATAATTTGATAGAAGAGGAGAAGGGGAGAGAAAGAGACATGGAGGAGGTAGCTCTTGACACCCCCCTGGGAAACCCTAGGAAAAGAAAAGATGACTAGGCCCTACCCTAAGAAGACCTGAAAGCCCAGTGTGCTGAGACCCCTGACCCTGTCCTGCCCACATCACCGCTTGAGGGAATGATTGAAATTATGGTGGAAAAAAGTGGGGAGGTGATTAGGAAGAATAGGAGTAGGGCTTGGAGGAATTTTAACATGGATACTGTAAGTTTGGGTATTGTTGGAGAGCCAATGAACATATAGGTGTTGGAAGACCTTGATAGCAAAACCCATTATGATGAGCTAATTGACTCTGCTCTGTTGGTCATTTCTGACAATGCGTGGGAAACCAACTTTGACCTCTTGAACAACATGAAGCATAGCTTGATTGATAACTTTTATTCCATCAAATGGTTGTTTCAGGAAATTGAGGCTCTAAAGGATAAGAAAAACTAAGATAGCAGCCAGAACATCCGACCACAAGAAGGAAGAGAGATCAGAAAGGTAGTTAGAATATCTGCAGTGGCTAGGACACCAAAGACAAACAAGAGGAAAAACTCTCCTTGGTTGAACAAAAAATCCAAAGGTTTGATTCCATCCACCAGATCATGACAAAACAAATCATGGACACTCTGCACACCCTGAATGAGAACATTGTCAATATGGGGGATTCTCTAATGAGAGTTGGCCTTGGTGGGGACATGGTGCAGAAGACCAGGCTAGAATTTGGCTAAGAGGAGGCTACTAGGTGAACTAGGTGGACCAGGTGGAAACCCAAAACAAGAACCAGGAAGGAATAGACAATTAGAAGGACAACGAAGCTACAATAACTCTATAGGATCTGGATAAGGACAACCATCAGTCTATTTCTCTTTTGGTTTTTCTTACAGTTTTTTTTGGTGTTGGCTTTTGCCTCTTAGTCTTGGGCCTTTTGTTGGTTTTGGATTTTCGTAGTAGTTTCATGTTAGCAGGACTTTTTAAATTTCTATCTTTATGCTGTAAAACTTTTGGGTTTCAGGATCCCTATAAAACCTGTTTTACTTAATCAAAAACTACAAGTTCAAATCCATTTAACTAATATACAATTGTCCCAAATGCCACTTGGCAATAATTAGATTGCACAATCATCCACTATACATGTCATAGGGCATGAAAGGTTGAAAGAATATACATCATAAAATAGATTACATCATCTCTTTAAGATTCATGAAATTAAAATACATAAAATAGGTATAACCATCCATCATAGTACACAAAGATAGAATGAAAGGAAATGTTGAACAAGGAACTCCAGCCATAGTATTGAATTGATAGATCTCAATTGTAAAAGTAAAAATCAGTACCACCCAACCTCATGGTAACCCAAAAAGGCTCACCCCCATCATGCTAAGGAGATAGTCTCAAGTCCCAAACTGGATATCAAACTCAAAAGCCAAAAGTAATATCTAGGTCAAGGGAAACCTAAAAGAAATCTAACTGAAAGGTACCAAGATAAAATGACATCTAAATCCACAGGTAAAAAAGACACATAAGAAATCTATTATACTAGTGGCCATGTGTTATCGCACGAGTGAACTCTAAGGTTACCTAATTAGTCTTTTAATCCTTTAGCCACCTGGTGACTCTATGCGGCACTACTATCCTTTTGTATTGAAAAGGCATACTAACGTTGCATGGTTGCAACCAAGTGTCCTCTCTACTCCCATCCTATGTTGTACTAGCACTCAAGGCATGGGCGAGGAAAGACAATAACTCTTATTAGTTCATTTTACTCTTATTTAGTCTAGTTTTTTCACTTATTAAAATAACTTACAATAGGTTACTTGTCAACCTCTTTAGGGCTTCGGCCTCCATTGCAAGCCACTTCCTAACTTAACATACAGATAACCTACCCTAGGCTCAACAAAGCAAAAAGATCTCAAAAGACGAAAAACCATACATCAGTTCTCTAAACAAGCAACTAACAAGTGCCAAAATCACTTGGTCAAAATACAAGCATCACTAATATGATCATCCTAATAGAACTGATCCAAGAAAGTACACATAAACCAAATCATAACATCATATGTAATTACCAAAACAATACTTTCTGGCCTCTAGTAAAAATCCTAGAACTAGAGAACACTCTAAGTTAGCCCCAAACCCAACATACAAGAAAGCATTCAACAAACAGTGTAGTTTCATATTTTGTTTAATTTTGAAAACACATAGTTTGAGTTTACAGTAAGGTTTGAGTTTTCATTTCATTGCTAGTTTTCGAGTAACTAAAGTATACAAATTGTCAAATTTACTTTTCACATATAATAACATAATTCATTAATTAAATATTATTAATTTTTAATCAATAGTCATTAGATTACTAAAGATAATAATCATTAATTTATTAATAAAATAACATAAATTAAATTATTAGGCAACAGCCTACAACACAACTGTAAAATTGTGAGCCTCCTACCTAAGAGGTCTTGGGTTCAAATCTACATGAGATTAATAAATAATAGTAAATAATAACAAACAATTAATCTTGGCTTCGGCCTCTTACCGATAAAAAAATTAAATTAAATTATTAATAAAGTAACTATTGATCTAATAATAAAATAATAACTATTAAAAGAAAATAATAATAATTTTATGTTATATCATTTAATAGTTATAAATATTTATAAAATTTAAATCTAACATTTAATAATTTAAACATTTATGAAAATTAACATTTAATAAAAATATTATTAAATTAATTTAATTTAATAAAATTAAATTTAAAAAATAATAAAATAAACTTACCATTAATTGTTTTAGAGCATATAGGCTAGGTTACTCTCGCAGTAGCTCTACTGTCATGATAGCAGAGTATTGCCTACATCAATACTTCTGCTAACATGGTACCAAGGTTTGATGTGTGCAACCTTTAATGACTGCCAGCAGCCCTCTCACTGTTGTGGTGGGGTGGAGAGATGGGGTGGATGGGGGGTTGATGGCCTCACCCACCAAAATCATTTTTTATTTTATATATATATATATATATATATATATATATTTAATAAAAACAAAAGTCCCTGCCCCCAAAAAATTATTTTTGAATATGTATATATATATATATATGTATATATATATATATATGTATATGTATATATATATATATATGTATATATATATATGTACATATATATGTACATATGTATATATATATATGTACATATATATATGTATGTATATATATATATATATGTACATATATATACATATGTATATATATATATACATACATATACATATGTATATATATGTACATATATATATATATATATACATACATATATATATGTACATATCTATATATACATATTGTGAAGAACCTCCTTATAGCAATATCGTGAGAATGCTCGAAATAACAGAATACAAAGTGATAGCAGAACTCAGAATGAATCTACTGATCGCAGGCCACTTCGAGGGGGTAACCTCCTTTGAGCAAGCTCAATACACTAAATTCGTCCGTGCCCATCAAGGGCCTCAACCTATTCTTATATACTGAGTACAATCTAGAAAAGTAATACTACCTATGCATGTGGGATAATAAAATATACTCACGGGACGACTTACAAAGCATATGCGTCCAACAACACTACTCTAACAAAATAAACAGAAGGAACACACAGGTTCCTAACATCCCCTCTCCCTTAGAAAAAAGCTTTGTCCTCAAAGCTTAAGGTGTGGAAATTGTTGTTGAATCTGAAGAAGGGGTTCCCAGGTAGCATCCTCTGGTTGCATGCCATGCCACTGAATCAAGACCTCAGAGATGGAGCGAGAGCGAAGCTGGCGAGTGCGCTGGTCAATGATTGCCACCGGCTCCAGGATAATGGATCCTTCCGTATCCATTTCAGGGAGAGTAGTTTGTGCTCTGACAGTGGTACCCAGAACTTTCTTTAGACAAGAAACATGAAAGACTGGATGAATGCGGGAAGAAGGAGGAAGTTCCAGTTTATAAGCAACTGAACCAATCTTCTGCAGAACCTTATAAGGCCCATAAAATTTTGGGGCCAGCTTATGACGCCCTTTCAGCTTTAGGGAGGATTGTTTGTATGGCTGTAGACGAAGAAAAACCATATCCCCAACTTGAAATGAGCGCTCAGAACGGTGTTGATCTGCTTGCTGTTTCATCCGATTACGAGCCATGTGAAGATTATCCTGTAAGGTACGAAGAATCTGATCCCTGCTATGGAGAACTATGTCAACTGCCTGGACTGGTGAGCTGTTGGGAGTGTAGGGAAGGAGCACTGGAGGTGCCTGACCATAGACTGCTTCATATGGAGTCATTTTAGAGGCAGTGTGGTAAGAGGTATTGTACCACCATTCAGCTAAAGGGAGCCACTTGGCCCACTGATGTTGCTGTTCGGAAGTGAAGCAACGAAGATAAGTTTCCAAGCATTTATTGACAATTTCAGTTTGACCATTAGTTTGTGGGTGATAGCCTGAACTCATCTTCAGTTTGGTGCCAGTTTTCTGAAACAGTTCAGTCCAAAAATGACTGGTAAAAGTTGCATCACGATCAGAGACAATGGAAGAAGGGAGTCCATGAAGACGAAATATCTGGTCCATGAAGATTTGTGCAACAGCGGAGGCAGTATAGGGGTGGCTGAGGGCACAAAAATGACTATATTTCGAGAGACGATCAACCACAACCAAGATCACTGTCTTGCCACCGGATTTAGGAAGCCCTTCAATGAAATCCATAGAAATATCAGTCCAAATCCGTGTAGGGATGGGCAATGGTTCGAGCAAGCCAGGAAGGAGGGTCGTTTCACCCTTGTGGCGTTGACAAGTATCACATTCAGCCACCATCTGTTGAATCGTCTGTTTCATCCCTTTCTAAAATAAGTTTCTCCTTGCTCGCTCATAAGTTTTGAGGAAGCCTGAGTGCCCTGTTGAAGGAGAAGCATGGAGTTCATAAAAAATAGCCTGATGTAGAGCTGGGTTCTGAGGAAGCACTAGCCGACCCTTGTATCGAAGAGAAGCACCATCCCAAGAGTAATGTGGTATAGCAGAAGGATTATTGGCTAGCTGGTGAATGATTTGAGATAAAGAAGAGTCACTGTCATAGCCCTGCTGAACAGACGCTAACCAATTGGGAATGGGCATAGAAATAGCGGAAAGGGAAGCTTGATTATCAAATGTGCGAGAAAGAGCATCTGCCACAATATTCTCCTTACCCTTCTTGTAGGTGATCTCATAATCATACCCCATGAGTTTGCTGACCCATTTCTGTTGTGTAGGAGAGGATACCCGTTGTTCCAGGAAGTATTTTAGACTTTGGTGATCGGTTCTGATGCAAAAATGACTCCCTAAGAGGTATGGCCGCCACTTCTGTACAGCATGCAAAATAGCCATCATTTCTTTTTCATAAGTAGAGAGGGCTAGATTCTTACCAGAGAGGGCTTTGCTAGTGAACGCAATAGGATGGTCATCTTGTAGGAGAACAACACCCAATCCATTGCCGCAAGCATCACTCTCAATAGTGAAGGGTTTGGAAAAATCTGGCATCGCGAGAACAGGTGTACTGCACATAGCCTGTTTCAGTTGTTCAAATGCAGTCTCAGCAATAGGGGTCCAGGAGAAGGCATCCTTTTTTAACAGAGCTGTCAATGGTGCTGCAATTTTCCCATAATCTTTGACAAACTTGCGGTAGTAGCCAGTCAATCCCAAAAAACCCCGAAGGCTCTTGAGAGTTTTAGGATGCGGCCAAGTTTTCATGGCATCTATTTTTGTAGGATCCACCCGCACTCCATGGTGTGCAACAATATGCCCGAGATACTCCACTTCCTCCTGGCCAAACACACATTTAGATAGTTTTGCACAGAGTTGATGATCAGAGAGAAGTTGCAAGACAAGCTCCAGATGATGGAGATGCTCAGCCCAAGTTTTGCTATATATGAGGATATCATCAAAGAAGACCAGAATGAATTTTCGGAGGTATGGTCGAAATATGTTATTCATGTTGAAGGAGCATTATAGCAATATCGTGAGAATGCTCGAAATAACAAAATACAAAGTGATAGCAGAACTCAGAATGAATCTACTGATCGCAGGCCACTTCGAGGGGGTAACCTCCTTTGAGCAAGCTCAATACAATAAATTCGTCCGTGCCCATCAAGGGCCTCAACCTATTCTTATATACTGAGTACGATCTAGAAAAGTAATACTACCTATGCATGTGGGATAATAAAATATACTCACGGGACGACTTACAAAGCATATGCGTCCAACAACACTACTCTAACAAAATAAACAGAAGGAACACACAGGTTCCTAACACATATGTACATATATATATACATATATATATGTACATATATATATATATACATATGTACATATATATATACATATATATATATATATATATATATGTACATATATATATATATATATGTACATATATACATATGTACATGTACATATGTATATATATATATATATATATATGTATATGTACATATATACATATGTACATGTACATATGTATATATATATATATATGTATATACATATATATATATATATCTACATATATACATATATATATATATATATATCTACATATATACATATCTACATATCCTTATATATGTATATGTACATATAGATATATGTATACATACATACATACACACACACACACACAAATATATATATATATATATATATGTGCACACGCACACACACACACACACACACACACACACACACACACACACACACATATATATAAGAAAATTGTGAATAATACTCTACTAGGGAAAATTCAATAAACCAATCGATTTTCGCATTCTATAATTCAATTTCTTTTTAAAAACCCTTTTTGATTAAAATACCCAATAGATTAAAATTCACAGAATGAAGGTTCTAAAACTCAATTTCTCGATTACAAATAGATTCAATATGAATAACAATAAAATTTACCACAAAAGATTCATCTTAAATAAAACTCTGAAAATAGATTTATCAAGCACGAAGGAGATAGGAAATTCAAAGAACAGAAATCACTGTGCGAATAAACCACAAGATTCTACCTGAATCTAATGCTAATATGAAAACACACGAAGCACATGAGAAATCCTTTTTCTTCTCAAATCCTTCTTTCCAAAAATCCCTTCTCCAAAATTACGGTCACTAAGAAATGAGCTCTTGATCTCTGATAAAGAGTTCTCCCCTAAATTTGGGGTTCTCATTATGCAATCATGGGAACTCGTTGATCGAATTATTTTTAATATTTTATTACCTTTTAAATATTCATGCACAATTTTTATGATTTAAAATATCATTATTAAATTAATTCTTATTTCTCTCTTTAATTAATTTTCAAAGTGTTTTTTATACAAATATTCATTAACTTAAGTAATAATAATATTTAGCATTTTAAAAAAAAAATCTCCTAAATATATTATTATTATATTAAATTAATATTATTACGATCCAAAATTAGAACTATAATTTTATCTTTAAATTTAATTCTTTAATTTAATTAATTTTTCAATTAATTAAATATAATTAAATATTGAACTATCTTAATAATTCTCCATTAAATTAAATCATTAAATATTATTTTAATTTAGTTTAATTAATAGAGAAATCATCATAGACTCATAACATGAACTAGGAAAACCCATCATAAAATACAACATACTAGATCAAACTCAAGGGTTGTAATCACAAATTTATGTCATATGACAAATTCAAAAGGGTAAACATCTCAGATACTTGCCCTAGTTTTTAGGACAAATGGTTTTAAGCATATTATTTGGACTCAAGAGTTATCTCCCCTCTCTTACCATTGAGATAATGCGATAGGGTACGCTCATCCTAGCAATTCAAGGAAGTCAATACCCAGTACTTGCAATCTACATAAAATCCAGGCATGTACAAATAGTTATATTCTAAACTAAACAGGCAATGATAAGAAGTGGTGCATTGTGAAGATCCAACTAGCAAGTAATTACAACTCCCTTCCTCAACCACATCAAATATGTCAAACATAAAGAAAACATACACGTACACCATACACATGCAAGTATGGGGTAAGTATCCATAGAAAACACATATAAATCATCCATCTAAATATCATTGTGAAATAATTGGAATCATTGTAAACAATCATCATCAAAGTATAATCATGCATACATGAAATAACTAGTACCAAATTAATCTCATCGTATAGTCAACTGAGTATGAAACAATATCCAATAATCTGAAAATCAAACACCACTAACCATCAAACATAACATAAGTTGGCCTAACAGAGTTCGACAATAACAACTAAAAAGTAAACTAGGGGTAGGCACTACACATGACAATGACAATATAGAGTTGACATTTACAAATCAGATTGTCTTGATTTGCATGCCTAAGACATGACGGCTTGGCTGCAAGAAAATTTTTGCCTTAGATTTCAATAGCATCCAAACTTGACTTATTTTATATTAAAATGGGGGGTTTTGAGCACTTTGAGCTCAACAGTGATGTCTGTTTGGGCTCAAAGTGCTCCAAAAAAATAGGCCCCCAGATCTAATACAAAATACTTCTAAAAATTGAAACCTTCTGAAAAGAAAACTTAGATCTAAAAACCAATTCTAAATCTCTCATGAATAGAATGGGGGCATGAAGATTTAGAGCTTTCATACCATGTTGAAGTTGATGAATGGTCAACCCCATAGCTCCCAAGAATCACTTGCATGCAAACACCTACCACAGAAGAGGGAAGCAAAAAGCTATGGAGGTTGAAATTGCCAGATCCATAGATGAGACATTCTTGAGGAGAAAAAAGATAGATTTCTATTATCAACAATGAATTAATCTCAATGAATGTTTACAATAAGAGATTTTCCTTATAAAGGAGATCGAAGCCCTAAAAAAGTCTAACCTAGGTTGCATCATAATAATCAATAAAAGAATTAATTATTAGATGCCTAAATTTTAGCTTAAGAAAACTAAAGTTAATTAGGAAATATTTAATTACTCTAACACAATGCACCACAACCCACCATTATCTATTAAGTTTACACACACACACACACACACACACACACACATGTTCAATTTTTATGCAGATTACAAGTACCGAGCATCTACTTCCCTAAATTGCTAGGATGAGTGTGCCCTATCATAGTATCCCAATACACACACACACACACACACATGTTCAATTTTTATGTAGATTACAAGTACTCGGCATCAACTTCCCTGAATTGCCAGGATGAGTGTGCTTTATTACAATATCCCAATGGTAAAGAGGGGAGATAGTTCTTGAGTCCAAAGCCTAACCCTAACTCATTTGTCCTAGAAAATAGGACAAGTATCTGAGTTATTTACCCTTCTGAATTCATTAAGTGATGTAAATTCAAGATTTTGACCCTTGAGCTTGATTTAGTACCTTGTCTTTAAAATGGGTTTTCTTATTTAGATTTGCGGCTTTGTTGTGATTTTTAGTTATAATTAAATCAAAATAAGATATTATCAAATGATTTAAATTTAACAAAAAATTTATAAAGAATTTTTAAAAAATAAAAAATTTAAGTAATTGAAAAATTAATTAAATAGAAGAATTAAATTTAAAATATGTAATTAAAGTTTAAAATTTGGCATAGTAAAATTAATTTAATTTAATAATAATCAATTTAGGATTTTCATTTTAATTAATGATCTCTAATTATTATTATTATTTAAATTAACAAATATACTATTAAATATGTCTTTTGATTTAATAAAAGAGAGCAAATTAAATAAAATTTATTTTAATTAAAATGTAAAAAATTTGCACATGAAAATAAAATAATAATAAAAAGGGTTTGTGTATTTGTAAAACCAAAACCCTAAAGGAGAAAGCTCTTTATTAAGAAATTAGAGCTTATTTCTCCACACAAAGGTTTGGAGGAGCAAATTTTGAGAAAAAAAGGTTTTCGAGAAGATGAGAATTATTGTAATCTTTGAGCATTCATCTGGTTAGCATTAGATAGAGGTAGGAATGTTGCTTGAGATTATCACAATAGTTATTTTTTGAATTTTCATATGTCTTCTTCATGCTTGTGTGAGAATTTTGACTAGAAATGGCTTTTTTTTGAAACCTTTATTTGAGTAATTATTGTTCTTTATTATTGAAATGTTTGTGAATGAAAATCAAACTTGAAACCCTCGTGTTGAGAAATTATATTTGGGTTATCAACTTAGATAGGGTTTGTTTTTATTTGAGAATCAAATATATATTAGATTGGTAATTGAATTGAGAAAACCATTGTTATCTTCATTTGTTTTCTTTTTATCTTTTTTTAAAGAGGTCTCCTAGAAAAAGTCGTATACTAGGCCTCTATCTATAATTTTTATTAAAAATATATATTTTTTAAATAGGGGGCATTTTTGTATTATTTTATTTTAAAATATTATTAAAAAATATTTTAAAATTGGGAAGAGGGACCATGACCTCCCCTTGCCTCACACCCCTGCCCTCCGACTGCAAAAGCAAAGGATGTTGTCATAGTAGTGCACACTACCGCAAGGCAGCCAAACGGCTAAGCGGCCTCCCCAATGGGGTTGCAATTTGTTATATCGTATGTCTTTTTGATTATTAGTTTATTCTATAATATAATTATTATTATTATTATTATATTATTATATTATTTAATTTATTAATTATTTATTGTTAATAAATTTAATGTATATTATTTATTAATAATTAACAATTATTATTAAAATTTTAATACTAATATTTATTTACAAGATTTTTGTTTTATAATATTTAATTTCATTTATTTAAAAAAAAGATGAATTTTGATCATAATTAAGAAATATTTCATTCAAGATGTTATAGTAGAGATGGTTTAGTTTTATATAAGAACGATTTTATACTAAAGCATTTCTATTATGCTTGCGAACTCAAAAACTTTATCAAATATGACACCTTGAAATGGAAACTTGAAACTATTTGGGAATCAAATTTTTATATTGTCAAACCAAATGAACTATGAAACTAAACTTGTTAAATTACTTCATGTGATGTATGGTTTATTTTATTAGGGTTGGGTTAACTTAGTATGTTGACCAATTTTGGATGTTATGAGAGGTCTAGGAGTTATTGTTTTTATGGTGTTGTATGAGATGTCATGGTTATGTTTTTTTATCTTTGAGTTATCGATCAGTGGTTGTATTATGATTTCTAGTTTCTTGTATAGGATTGATGTGGTCATTGTGATCTTATGAGATTTTTTTCTATGAGCTTAGGGTAGGTTATCTTTATGCATGTTGGGAAGTGGCATGCAATTGATGCAGGAGCCCTAAAGAGGCTATCTGGGTAACCCATTGTAGGTTATTTTAATAAGTGATAATATTTCATTAAATGGGTTTTAAATGAATTAATTAGAGTTATTGTTTTACTTTTCCCATTCCTCAAGTGCTAGTATAGGCTAGGATGAGAGTAGAGAGGATGCTTGGTTGTGACCTTGCCTTGTTAGTATGTCGTGTCTATACGAAAGGATATTGGTGCTGCATAAAATCACTAGGGGGTTAGAGTCCAAAGAGGTTGCCAGGGTAACCTTAGAGTTGGCTCATGCGATGACACTTGCCCACTTACATAGTATATTTCCTATGTGTCTTTATTGCCTCTAGGATTAGATGTTACTTGTGTCTTGGTACCTTTGAGATAGATTGCTATCAGGATTTCCTTGACCTAGATGATGGTTATGACTATTTGATTTGTTATTCATTTGGGACTTGAGATTATCTCCTCAATATGGTGGGAGTGTGCCATTTATATTTCACGAGGTTGAGTGGTAGTGTTTCTTATACCATTCAGATCCAATAGTTGGATGCCATTGTTATATGTACTTGTGCAGTTGTTTCTTTTCATTCTTATCTTATTTTATGTTTGATGGTCATATTCTAATGTACTATACTTGATTATCTAGAGATCTTATGAGATGTCCTATTTATTCATGATGTATATTCTTTGAGCTTTTTATAACCTGTGACTTGTGCAGAGGATGATTATGCATTCTTGTTATGCCATGTGGCATCATGTAATGGTATATTATTTCATTGGATTTGTACATATGGTCATTATATGATGTGGATCATGTTATGTATCATATTTAGTATTAATAAAACTTATGTATGTGATTCAATGTCATGGAACCCTTAAGACATGTAATTTGTTTATGGATTGTTTGTATGTATGTGAGTTATTGCTTTCACTATGTTATTTTTTGTTGCTTTAATATTTTTTTTAAATTTTTGGAAAACTTAGTGACATATTAGGTTAACTTCTTTTGGGTTCCTTGTCAAGGCCTTACGTCTAGTATCAGAGCCCAACTTTCTACATTGGGAGCTCTAGGTATATTGGAATGCCACTAGATGACAACTTGTTAAACGTAAATGAAACTTAAACATCTATATTTATCTTTTTCAACTTGAACACTTGAACTTCAAACTCAAATACTTAAACCTAGAAATAGGAAAAATTGGAATAAATTTTGAATTGTTTTCAAAACATGTTTCTTATGTTTATACTTTAAAGTATTATGCCCTTGTTGATATTATTGGCATTTCATTGTTCTTTCTTGGATATTGTTTTAGGATGGTATCGGAGACTAGGTTGATAGTAAGATGTCATAGCTTAGGCTATAGTAGAGGCCATGGGTGAGGAACGGATATTATCTTGCATGATTCTAGTCATGAGAGTCCTATTTAGGAGGAAAATAGGGAGGAACATAATGGGGAACATTAGGTTGATTCAGAAGAAGTTAACTTGAGACAAATGATGAGGATGATCTTAGAGCACCTACATCCTCCAAGGGGTGATCATAAGGAGGAATCACATCATGTTGGGAATGAGGAGAGGTAGAGATTTAGGGGTCCTCGGGGAGATCTCCATGGTGATAGAAAGAGGTTAGGTAAGGCCACTAAGATGAGGGACCTATAGAGGTCCAAGACTAACCTTTCACCGAAGTAGGTACAAGATATGTGGAAGAGCAGTGGTTAATTGCGTTAGATAGATATTTTTCTATGCAACACTTTATGACTCGAAAGTCAAATTGAGGCATTACATCACACACCTAGAAGTTATTGTAGCTACATGGTGGAACATTGATGAAAATAAACTAGGTGTGAATATGAACACTATTACTTGGGAGTTATTCCTTGAGAAATTTTGTGATTGCTTCCTACCAAAGGATTGGCACCAATAGAGGAAAGATGGATTCCATAATCTAAGGTAGTATACTATGACCATGGTAGAGTATGAGTGAAAATTTTTGGAGCTCATACCTTATTTAGGGATCAGTGATAGTTCACCACTGATGGTACAACATATCATTTAGGGTATGAATAACTATTTTATTGGGGGTGTAAAGGTATTCTAGCCTAAAACCCTCAAGGATGTGGTACATCAGGCTATTCTTGTAAACAAAAAAAATGTCACTGTGGGACATGGTGGTTTTGTGGGAGCACCTACAACATCAGGTTCCAAAGGAAACCAAGGAACAGGTCGCAATATAAATCCTCCTTATAGCAAAGGCAACCAGGGTCAGCAATAGTAGTAGCAACCACAACAACGACAATAGAAAAAGGGATCCTATCCTTTAGCATAGAGTGGTGGTGGTGGTTCCAATTCTCAAAACTTTTGTAACTCACAATGCAATAGGAAAAATCAGAATAACCAGCCTTTGCTAGTAGAGTTAGTCACAACAAACTAGTGCACCTCTAGTAGGGAGAGGTTCTAGCTGAGGCATAGGGTGTTTCTCTTGTGGATAGTTTGGGCATATTGTATCTAACTTCCCACAATGTACATCTCACTATTCAAGACCTAGGCCAACAACATCTAAGCCTACAGTTGGTGACATGGGTAGATCACATAGAGTTTTTGCAGTAGTAGATCACCACTAGACAGATCACTAGGTTACCTTAGTTGAGACTATGAGAGCAATCAAAAGTACACCCCTTAACATATTATTTGATTTAGGTGCTAAAAATTCATTCATATCACCTTCCATAGTTGTAAAGTGTAAGCCTGAGGTGGTTAAGTAAGGCATACGTTGGCAGGTGGAACTAGCTTTAGGAGCTAAGATTCCCACAGATTCTCTAGTTTTGTAGTGTGAATTAAACCTAGGAGGTTTTTTTACTTCAATAGACCTTTGAGTTATTCCTCTTGGTTCTAATGACATAATGTTGGGCTTGAACTGGCTTGATTCTCATAGAGCTAGTATTAGCTATAGGAAGAAGACTATTCTGTGTAAGGATGACTAGGGTAAGGACTCTGAGATTGTAGGCATCTACAGACCCATATCCCTCTTGATGATCTATGATATGCATATGAAGAGGAGTATTTGTAAGGGTTATTAGGTGCTCACCATTATTGTGAGTGAACTTGAGGAGGAAGACCTGAAGGGAAGACCCTAGATCACCTTATCCTACAGGAGTATGTTGATGTCTTTCACAGTGAGATTCTGGGCATGCCACCTAAGAGGGACATTGGTTTCCACATTGATCTCATCTTAGGAGCAAAGCCCATATCTAGAGCTCCTTATCAAATAACCATTCAAAAGTTGAGTGAGTTGCAACTATAACTTGAGGACCTTTTGGCCAAATTTTTCATTAGATCAAGTGTTTCTCCATGGGGAGCACTAGTCTTCTTTGTGAAAAAGGATGGATCATTATGATTTTGCATTGACTATGGATAGTTGAACAAGGTAAAAATTAAGAATAGATATCCTTTACTGAGGATCGATGACTTGTTTGACCAAATCAAGGGAGCCAAAGTGTTCTCTAAGATAGATCTAAAGTTAGGATACCATGAGCTACCCATTCAAGATGATGATATGCATCAAGACAACTATCCACACTCACTATGGATACTCCATCAATTTTCATGTGCTTGATGAATGGAACATTTTTTCTTACCTAGACCAATTTTTACTTATTTTCTTGGATGACATATTGATATATTCTAGATCCTAGGAAGAACATGAGGAACATCTACAGTTAGTTCTTTAATGCCTTAGAGGCAATCAGTTGTATGTCAATTTGATGAAGTGTGACTTCTTTTAGTTTTAGATACAATACTTAGGACATATCATTTTAGGAGATGGTATCTCGGTGGACCCTACAAAGATCCAAGCAATGGTAGATTGGCCTGCACCCACTACTATGTCTAAGATTCATAGATTTATGGGTTTGGTAAGATATTATTGCATATTTTTTCAAAAAAATTCTAGAGTTGCATACCCCATCACTTCCCTCCAGAGAAATGGGAAGAAGTTCATTTGGATAGAGAAATGTAAGGAAGTATTCTAGAAGCTCAAGGATATTTTGAATAGTGCACTAATTCTAGCAATACTTGGTCCAACAGGTGACTTTATGGTGTGTATTGATGCTTCCCTAGAAGGGATTGGAGAAATCCTAATGCAAGATGGATGAGTGATTGTCTATGAGTCTCACAAGCTCAAGGATCATGAGTTGAACTATCCCACACATGATCTTGAGCTACTTGCATTTGTTCATACTCTAGTGAGATGGAGATACTTCTTACTGGAGCATTGCTTTGAGCTTCATGCAATCATAATAGTTTACAGTATATATTCATGCATCCTAAGAATGCTAGGCAGAGGCATTGGATGGAGTTTCTTTGCATCTATGACTTTGAGGTGAAGTATATTTAAGGGAATGAGAATGTGGTAGCTAACACTTTGAGTCACAGGAGACATAAGACATTATCTTTGACTCTTAGTGTGGATTTGAGGAGCCATATACTTCATGCACTTCCTATAGATACTTGATATCAGGAGGTGAGCATGGAGATAGATTCAGGAAGAACTTTAGAGGGCATTTTTTAGGTTAATTCCTAGAGTTAGATGGCCTTTTATGCTATACAGGGAGGATTTATATAACATAACTGGATGAGCTTCATATATTGATCCTATCTAAGGCCCATCATGCACATTACTCAACACATCTAGGTGTCAAGAAGATGCATGTAGACTTGTGACATTTATACTTTTGGACAAGAATGAAACATGATATTGCTGATTTTATGGCTAGATTTCTTGAGTGGTAGAGGGTTAAGGTGGAGCACAAACATCCAACAAGACTTTTACAGCATAATCTCATTCCTTCATGGAACTAGGATATTATTTCTATGGATTTCATTGTGGGATTAACTATGACTTCTCATTGACTGGTTGACTTTCACAAATGAGGTCATCTTACACAACAACTTAAGTAGATAATGTCTTTATGTGTGATACTATGAGATTTCATGGTATTCCCTAGAAGATCATTTCATATATGGATCTTGTATTCACATCTACATTTTAGACATCCTTGCAGTATGATCTTGGAGTGTAGTTGAACTTTAACTCAGTATATCACCTAGAGACAGATACTTAGACCAAGAGAGTGAATCTAATTCTAGAGGATATGTTGAGGATGTATGTTATGAATCAACATAATCTTTGGGAAGATTATCTATACCTAGTAGATTTTTCTTATAATAGTGGGTATCATGGTTCTATCAGGATGATACCTTTTCAGGCTTGGTATAGTCATCCTTGTTGTACACCTTTTAGTTGGGATAGTTTAGAGGATCACATCTTGTTGGGTCCTGAGATGCTTCAAGATATGGAGCAACAAGTAGTGTGCATCCATGAACACATGTCTATAGCATAGGATAGGCAGAAGAAGTACACAAATGCTCACAGGATAGATAAGCAATTTGCCATGGGTGAGAAAGTTTTCTTGAGAGTGCATCTATGAAAGAGCCCAATCCATTATGGAAAGGGTTCAAAGCTAGAACCTCATTTTGTGGGGTCATTTGAGATTCTTGAAAGAATAGGTCCAATTTCCTACCATCCTACATTATTGCCCAACTTAGCTCGTGTTAGTGATATTTTCCATGTTTCTATTCTTAGATAATATATTTCTGATGTGATACATGTTCTTGATTGTAATGTGTTATAGATGGAGGATGGGAAACTGGCTTTGGAGCCAGTATGCATTCTTTAGCAATGAGATTTGAGCCTTAGGGGTCAAATCATAGAGCAGGTAAGGGTCTAATGGACCCTATTAATGAGTCATCAACTACTTGGGAGGATGCATCTAGTTTATGAGATTTATATCCCTACTTGTTTATAGGCTTCTAGGAGTAAGTTGAAGTCTTGGGGGGGATATAGTTCCTACCCCTAGTTTACTTTAATGTTATATTGCCGAATTCTTTTAGGCCAGCTTTATGGTTGTGTTTTATGATTTAGTGGTACTTGGTTACCTGATTTGATTGAATTTTATTTCATACTTAGCTTATATATTTGATGACCTGCTTGATACTCAATTATTCCAAGTGTTTATGTTTATTCTTTCGATGAAAATACTTTTTTTATTCATATAGTGATTTCAATTATTTCATGATGATAGTTAGATGGATTATTTATATGTAGTTTATATGGTTACTTACCCCATACTTTCATGTGTATGTTGTACATGTATGTTTTACTTTATGTTTGACATTTCTAATGTGGTTAAGGGAGGGAGTTGTAGTCAGCTACTAGTCGAGATTTATATGATGCACCACTCCCACCATTTCCTATTTAGTTTAGATATATATATATGTGTGTGTGTGTGTGTGTGTGTGTGTGTGTGTGTGTGTGTGTGTGTGTGTGTGTGTGTGTGTGTGTGTGTGTGTGTGTGTGTGTGTATATGTACATGTTTGACTTTTATGCAGATTGCAAGTATTGGGCATCCACTTTCTTGAATCACTGGGATGAGTGTGTTGTATCACAATATCTCAGTGGTATAGAGGGGAGGTAGTTCTTGAGTCCAAATTCTAACCCTAAGCCAATTGTCCCAGAAAATAAGACAAGTATTTGAGTTGTTTACCCTTTTGAATTCGTCAAGTGACGTGAATTCAAAATTCTGACCCTTGAGCTTGATTTAGTACCTTGTCTGTATAAGGGTTTTCTTATTTAGATTTGTGGGTCTATTGTAATTTTCAGTTATAATTAAATAAAAGTAAGATATTATAAAATGATTTAATTTAACAAAAAATTGATAAAGAAAAAAAAAATTAATTATATTTAATTAATTGAGAAATTAATTATATTTAATTAATTGAGAAATTAATTAAATAGAAAAATTAAATTTAAAAGATTTAATTAAAGTTTAAAATTTGGTGTAATAATATTTATTTAATTTAATACTAATTAATCTAGGAGTTTCATTTTAATTAATGAACTCTAAATATTATTAGTTAAATTAATAAATATATGATTAAATACGTCTTGTGATTTAATAAAAGAGAGAGAGAGAGAGAGAGAGCGAGAGAGAGAGAGAGAGAGATAGAGAGAGAGAGAGAGAGAGAGAGAGAGAGAGAGAGAGAGAGAGAGAGAGAGAGAGAGAGAGAGAGAGAGTAAATTAAATAAAGTTTATTTAAATGAAAAGCACAAAAAGTTTGCACGTGAAATTAAAATAATAAAGAAAAAGGGTTTTCATGTTTATAAAACTAAAATCCCTAAAGAAGAAAGCTCTTTATTAAGAAATTAGAGCTCATTTCTCCACACAGAGGTTTGAAGGAGCAAATTTTGAGAAAATAGGTTTTCGAGAAAATGGGAATTCTTGCAATCTCCAAGCGTTTGTTTGGTTAGCATCATATCGAGGTAGGAGCGGTCCTTGAGATTATTATAATAGTTGTTTTTCAAATCTTTCATTTGTCTTTTTCATGCTTGTGTGAGAATCTTGATTAGAAATGACTTTGTTTTGAAAGCCTCATTTGAGTAATTATTGTTCTTCATTATTGAAATGTCTGTGAATGAAAATCAAATTTGAAACCCTTGTGTTGAGAAATTATGTCTTGATTATCTACTTAGATAGGGTTTTTTTTAATTTGAGAATTAGATCTGTATTAGATTGGTAATTGAATTGAGAAAACCATTCTTATCGTCATTTGTTTTTAAAAAAGAGGTATGTTGGAAAAAGTTGTATACCAAGCCTTTGTCTATAATTTTATTATAAAAAAAAAAATTTAACAAGGGGACATTTTTATATTATTTTATTTTTTAAAAATATTTTTTAAAAAAAATTGGAAGAGGGGCCATGACCTCCCCCTTAGCTACAAAAGTAGAGGACGTTGCCAAGGCAACAACTACCTTTGGCAGCCAGACCGCTAAGCGACCTCCCCAATGGTGTTGCAATTTGTTATATCACATTTATTTATTTTATTAATTTATTATATTCAATTATTAATATTATTGATAATAATAATTAATTATTATTTTATTTTATTTAATAATTATTTATTATTAGTAAATTTAATGCATATTCTTTTATTAATAATTTAATAATATTATTTATTTACAGGATTTGTGTTTTATAATATATTAATTATTTTATTTTATTTTAAAAAAATTATATGAATATTAATTGTAATTAAGAAAATATTTCATTCAAGATGTTACTGTAGAAATGGTTTAGTTTTATATAAGAATGATTCTAAACTATAGAATTTTAATTATTCTTGTGAACTCAAATTTTTTATCAAATGTGATACCTTGAAAATGAAAACTTGAAACCATTTGTGAATCAAATTTCTATATTGTCAAACCAAATGAACTATGAAACTACACTTGTTAAATTACTTGATGTGATGTATGGTTTATTTTACTGGGGTTGGGTTTGACTTAATATGTTGACCAGTTTTGGATGTTTTTAGAGGCCTGGGAGCTATTATTTTTATGATGTTGTATGAGATGTTGTGGTTACATGTTTTGATCTTTGTGTTATGGATCAAAGGTTTTATTGTGATTTCCAATTGCTTGTAGAGGACTAATGTGGTCATTGTGACCTTATGAGATTTTTTGCTATGAGTTGAGGGTGGGTTATCTTTATGCATGTTGGGAAGTGGCTTGCAATGGAGGTTGGATCCTTAAAGAGGTTGCCTGGGTGACCCATTGTAGGTTATTTTAATAAGTGATAATATTTTATTAAATGGGTTTAAAATGAATTAATAAGAGTCAATGTTTTACCTCATCCATGCCTTGAGTGCTAATACAGGCTATGATGGGAGTAGAGAGGATGCTTGCTTGCAAACTTGCCTAGTTAGTATGCCTTGTCTATATGAAAGAATAATGATGCCATGTAGAGTCACTAGGGGGCTAGAGTCCAAAGAGGTTTTCAAGGTAACCTTAGAGTTGGCTCATGCAATGACAGTTTCCCACTTACATAGTATATAGTATATTTCCTATGTGTCTTTTTTTGCCTCTAGGATTAGATGTTACTTATGTCTTGGTAGCTTTGAGATAGATTGCTATTAGGATGTGATGATGGTTATGACTATTGGATTTTTTATTCATTTGGTACTTGATATTATCTACTCAACATGGTAGGAGTGGGCCATTCAGGTTCTACAAGGTCGGGTGGTAGTGTTTCTTATACCATTGAGATCTAATAGTTGGATGCACTTGTGTAGTTGTTTCTTTTCATTCTGATCTTGTGTTATGTTTGGTGGTCATATTCTGATATACTGTACTTGGTTATCTAGAGATCTTATGATATGTATTCATTCATGATGTATATTCTTTGAGCTTTTCATACCCTGTGACTTGTACAAAGGATGATTATGCATTCTGGTTATGCCATGTGGCATCTTATGTAATTGTATATTATTTCATTAGATTCTTACTTATAGTCATTTTATGATGTGGACTATGTTATGTATCATATTTAGTATTAATAAAACTTATGTATGTGATTCAATGTCATGGAACTCTTAAGAGATGTAATCTATTTATGGATTGTTTGTATGTATGTGAGTTATTGCTTCCACTATGTTATCTCTTGTTGTTTTAATCTTTAAAAAAAATAAAAATTGGTAGACTTAGTGACATATTAGGTTAATTTTTTTTGGGTTCCCTAGCGGGGCATTACAAATAAAACCTAATTGGTGTCTTGATTTTCCTTGTAGATATTACAACTTCATTATTGGATGGAGTGGCCTTAACTTGATTTATCTCATGCCTACTTTGATCATGAGTTTGTTGGTCTTCAATATCTAAACTTTTGTTGTCTTCTTCAAGTAGTTTCAATGAAATGGTTTTGTCCACCGTTTCTTCTTCTTGAACATGATTTGCAAAATCATGAAATATAACATGCCTACTAGCAAATATCTTATGAGTAGTAGGATTGTACATCCTACAGGCCTTGTGATCAATAAAATAACCAATAAATATACACTTGAATGACTTTGCATCAATTTTTCTTCTATTCTCTTTTGGAATATAACAATATGCCTTGCTTCCTAAAATTTTGAAATAACTAATAACTAGCTTAATTCCAAGAATAGCTTCATAAGGAGTTTTGTTTGCAAGACACTTGGTAGGTCTTCTATTTAACAAATACACAATTGTATTAACTACTTCATCCCACACATTATTAGGGTGATTCTTTTCTTTTGGGATACTCCAAGAACATTCAAAAAATATTCTATTTTTTCTTTCTACTACACCATTTTGTTCAAGACTACGGGAAACTGCATATTGCTTAACAATGCAATTATTTTTTCAATACTTTACAAAAAATATTAGAAGTATATTCCCCCTTGATATGATCTAGGAATCTTGAGATTGTGAGATGTTTATTTTTCTACCATTATTTTGAATTCTTTGAGATATTCAAAAACTTCACTCTTATTCCTTAAGAAATACACCCAAGTGTGTTGGAATTATTTAATGGAAAAGTGAATTCTTAGAGGGGGTGGGGGTTGTGAATCATCACTTCAAAACTTTGACCAAAATATATTCACCACACATCCATCTCATAATCTAACATGTAAACTAAAATAACTATCCATGCATTGCATACATAATATAAAGAAAATTATAACATTTGACACAAGATATTGGTTACCTAGAAACCCTCCAAAGAGAAGGTAAAATTGGGATGGGGGTGACACCCACAAATTGTCACTATTGAAGTTGTAAAGTGTAACCAATTATGGTTACAATTGTTTTATAATAAACTATGATCTGTCTTATGAGGGATATGCCCTATCAAAGGCTACAGATATTGTTAGGTCTCAACTTGTTAGAGGATTTTAACTCATAATTAAGTAAGCACTCAGTTAGGAGATTTACACGAGCCTATTAGAACTCAAAACCTATTAAGGCTAGATTGTTCGGACATTTACTCTGTATCACTTGTTAAAATGATTCAACACCATGATCCTTTAGTTAGCACCTCACTGCTAGATGTCATATCTTCTCTTTCCTAATGAATCCTTGATCCTTCTGATCTATTATGTTCTCTCTAGTTGATTATGCAATTCATCTCTCTGTCTCAACCTCCTTAGGCACCATGAATTCCCTCTTTGCACTTAGCATTCATCTCTCTCACTCCTTCGCATCACTTTGCCTCCTTGTGCATACTTCACACACTTCACACATACAACATCTTTTAAATTTTCCCTCAAGTAAACATAGGTGGACTAGGGTTAGGTTAGAATCAATGGCTATGGATGATCCATATTGTTTCTTAAAATATCCCTTTTTCTGATTGGTTTCATTTACTACATAGGGATTCACATATGCATCCATACTTATCTTCTAGAATCATAAAAAAATTAGTAGGTTGACCTAAAGATGGTTTACATAAAAAATTGTTCCATTACAATAAACTATGTCAAAAACTATTTACTCGACACCCAAAGACTCTAATGCTTTGCCATCACTATATCTTCAATGTTGTAACTTTGCTTTTGAATGGCTCGACATACACTATTTACTTGACACCTAAATCACTCAGCATATATAGACTTACTCATCACTAATTATATTTCTCATCATGCATTGTGTGACAACTTACTCTTGGCTTACTCTTTGCACTTAGCTCACACTATAATTCTTCTAGAGTATGACTTAACTGTTTTGTCACTACTTTGTCAAAACCAAAATGAGATCAACAATCTCCTCCTTTGACATGAGTGTTAAAAATACTTGGTCATGCATATACATTCTCAACATGATCATAACTTAGACAATCTATATACATTACTTGACTCCCATACAAAATTTCAAAATTTCAAAATTTTGCAAAATGGATGACTAATAGTCATACCTCATTTATCCATTACTCTATTACTCCCCTGAGTAAATATTTCATTTTTGTTTCTTCTTCTAATTATGGTACTCTATCCCAAAATTGTACTCCCCCTTTCTTCAATTCTCCAAAAAATAAACCTTTACTATCCCCCTTTTGGCTCACTTTCCCCCTTTTTTGACACTTATGTTATGGGTGGTACACTAATAGTGTGTTTATCCAAAAATGTTTTATGGACCTCCAATATAATCTTTAATATTGCATCCCAGTTGTTGTATGCTACCTCTACAGATTGATACTAAATATCTAGCTTGGCAGCAAGGTCAACTAAGCCATCATGAGTTGAAGATGAGAATCTTTTTTCATCAAAGTCTCAACATAGGCTAGTTCCTTATGCAACACTTTCATGTTTGGGGTTAACATGGATTGGATACTGATCAAGGTAGATCTTATATTTGCATCTTGTGTTTGTAACTCAACTAGATAACCTTGAGTTGATAGTAGCCTCTAGAAATGGGATTGACTTTGATAAGGAGATAGTTGCAATGTTGTACCTATTAGCTTAAGATCTCCCTATAGCTAGTCAATAGCCCTCTGGACCTCCTGTGTGAATAGATTTACATCACATAGCTTGGTGTAATGAGAGAATATGTTCTCCAACACCTTCTTCACACTCTCTACTTTGGTTGCTAGATCAACTTGTCTTAGTACAATAGCACTAGATATCTTTTCAGGTACCTTATGGTGAAATTTTCTCTCAAACCATTCTAAAAATTTTACATTTGAATCCAAGTCTCCATCTCTAATTTTGTCAACAATGTTTACAAGTTGCTCAATGATAATTTTCTCTTCATTTGGCTCTAGAAGGATGAAAGCATCATGAAATATGTTTTTGATGTCATGAAGTTGTTGCTTCTTCTTATGTTTCCTTCTTAGCAACTCTTCTTTCTTCTTTCTTTGTAGAGCTTCTTGTAGAATGCTCATCTTCTCTATGGTGATTATGTTTAAATAAAACTTTGGTAGTTCTATCACCTTATCTAAGCTCACATCTCCATAAGATGTATCTTCTTAGCTCTTTGATGTTTCTACACTTGGTCTTGATACTTGTAGTGGTGTAGCATCTATACTCAACCTCTGAAGAAATTGACTACTAGGAGGAGTAACAGAAATTGGTAGGGTAACTAGAGTCTATATGGCTATTTTTTCCTTTAGTGTAGTAGTCACCTTCAACTCTTTAGTCTTATTTCTTTATTCAACTCTTCATGTCGTGCTTCACCTTGAATTTGTGAAATAGGTGTAGGACTTGCTTCCTGACCTATGTAAACCTCAGTTCCATCTTTACCAATAGTTAATATAGCTTGTATTCTTGGAATTTTTGGCACCAATGTTTCTACTTTCTATGTTACTGCCTCTTTCATCTAAAATACCACAATAGGCATTGCAACTTGTGTTTTAGTTGTAACACTTGTCTGTTCAGTGTTTGCACTTTGATCTTCTTTCTCTCTTTCCTTTGTAGATTGAGGGACACATTAGATGTTTTATGTGGTTTCTCCCCTACTAATTCAATGTTTCTATTCTCAATCTCATCAACCCTCACCAACACATCATTGTTGCATAGTTTAGTTGCAATGGTGGAGTTAGTCAAAAATTAAATCTTCATCAGTCAATGGATTGATGTCTTGAGTAGAATTATCAGGAACATCCTTTCTTTGTACCGAGTCTTGTTGACTCACTTGGTCTACATGTGGAGGACTAGCACTCAGCACTTGTACATCTTGTACATTCTGATCATCTTGCTACTCTTCATCAGTTGTGGCCTCTTCTATTGTTGTCTCCTTAGTGCCTCCCATATTACCATCCTTGACTTGTAACTATTTTGTAGTCTTTTCTACCTCTTTTTCACCTTTCTCAGTAATTGCCTTAGCAGACAACCCATAGATAATTTTCCAAATTAATGTACTCTTGGTTACCACATCTTTTATGTTCTTCTTCAAAATATGGAATACCCTATATTTTGGAGTAAATTTACCTTTATGCAATGCCATAGCCTTATCAATCATTTGCTTATTTAATTCAGTCATCACATGGGCAAGTGTTGTTTCCTTGATTTGTCTTTCAATTTTTTTAGTGGACCCACAATAAAGGGTTACACTTTTTTGCCTAAACTAACACTGAATTGTGAATTTTCAAGAAAAATTTCACATTCGACTGCAAATTTCCATTTAATGTTTAGGAATTTGAAGATGAAGTAAGTTAGAGTCTTTTAGGATTTTCTATGTAGATAGTAATTATATTTTTCAATTGATTTGATTGAATTAATTTTTGTCCTACAAAGATTGGTATGTTATCAAAAACCTAATTTTTAACAAGTGATATTGTTTTTAACATGCATAAATTTTTTTCTACAATAGATATCAACGTGATTCTTTCAAATTTAGTTTTTTAACATCCATATCAAAACCATGGAGGTGATCTGATGTCTTTATGCTTATTATTTTATATTTTATCAAAGTTTAAAGTTGACCTAACACTAATTTGGACATACATGACTTTTGACACATATAACTTTCTATATATTTACCCAATTTCAAATTTTATTTTTTTGATTGAAAGAGGACTCAAATATAGAGATCGTAGGTACTTTTCAAAAAAATTGTTCTCTTAGTTACCATTTTCCAAGAGTGTTCATTATATAGGTATATTTTTTATAAAAAACCTCTATTCAGTTAATGTAAAAAATGTATTCTTAAAAAATTCAAAATGTACCAAATCCATATTCATTAGAAAGGTCATTCTAAGTACTTGTGTCATGCAAAATGTCATGTATTCAGTGCTCCATTTGAACCTAGCAATTAAGCCAGGAAGCCATGAAAACAACTAAAAATGTTGTAGACTTTATAAAATCCATCTAGTTTGCTAGTTTTGATAGAAACTAACTTTATATCAAAAAAATTTAGATAATTGTGACAGACACTATTTCTATTTAATTTTGATAGAAACTAAATAGTATCGAAACTATTTAGGCTGATTTTTTGTGCTTATTTAGTTTCAACTAAAACTAAATAGTCTCTATTGAAACTTTTTAGGAATCATTTTTTTTTTTTAATTACTTTCAATCGAAACTACCTTTACTAGTAGTTTCGATCAAAACTTTTATAGTTTCTATCAAAATATATGATTACTTTCTTTCAAAAGTTTTTGGGCCAAAAATCCATCTTTTGCAATTTTGGAGGAATTTCTTCCTCCAAAAAAGTGTAACCTACTATTGTGGGTTCACCATGGTACTGGGTGGAGGTGGAGATGGAGGTGGACCTAGAGGTAACTACAACTACAACAACAAGCCGAATATTCATTTTTTCTCAACTTGGTCATATAGACCCTTGGGTTGTGAGTTGGAAATCTCAAGAGGAGTTGATTTGAATGTAGCCATCATCTCATAAATGGCTTCCTCAACTTTATTCTAATCAAATTTCTCTAACTTATCAAAATCAATGTGTAGAAAACTAGATAAATCTATATTTAACTTTGCATTATCACACAAATTATCTAAGTTAGAGGACGGATTATGGCTTACCACCATAGACTGGCTCAGGTCATCTGACTTTGTCTTCTCTTCATTTAACTTGGTTGCTGGAGTATACTTCCTCCTTAACCTCTTGTATGTATTCTCTTTAGACTGGCTCGACTCTCTTGTGGCAATAGTTCTTTTGCTCTTAGGCTTATCAAATTCTTTGATTTGTTTGGTGGCTACCATTGTGCTAGACCTAGTAGTAGGTACTATTGGCTTTTGTTGTGAAAATTTCACAAGATTCTTAGGTTTCTTCACTTTTGGATCCTTTTCCTTTCTCTTCTTCTTAGCTGGTTGAGGTTCTTCCTTGACACCTTCTTTATCTTGTTCCTAATCCTCTCCTTAGCCTTGAGTAAGTGCCAATGGGGCTTGGCCTTATTCTTCCTCATCATCACCTTCATATTCCTCTTCTTCTCCCCCTTCACCAAATCTCCCCTTTAGCTTCTTCACAAGCCTATTCTTCTTTCTTATCACTAAAGTTGTTTGCAAATTTATAGTGGTCTTCACTTGGATTCCTCATAGTTCCCAAATGAGCTGGCACTTTTATCAATGTCTTCTACCAGTAAAGTTGTAATAGCTATAGATGCCTAATCTACATTGATCTCATATGGAAAGGGCTTCAGTCATCTGACCCTAGGTACAACTACCTACACATATGTGTAATCTACATCCATTAAGAAGCAAACATCATTATAATGTTGTTCCACTAGTGACATAGGTATCATAAACCTTTGTTTCATGGATTTCTTAAAATCCTCAAAATAGCTAGTCATTAGTAACTCAACATCTTTAATCTGAAGTGTAATAGGCCTGTTAGTCTTCCACACCACTTTACCAAATGTAGGAAAAGTGTTCTACACATAAAAGAATATGTAGACCAATAGAGAACCAAACTTGCATGATGCACTCTTTGTTTTCCTGATGGCCTCTGAGTTTTTAGATAGTTGTTGAAGTTGTAACTTGGCAAGGTCATAGGTGTGATCTTTCTTCACTATTTTTTTATCCCAAATCAATATCCAAACATGATACATTGTTTAGTCTTCTAGACTAAAAGAACTTGTGAGCAATCACTCTCACTGTAAAGGCAATTAAGGGGTCTAAAATAAAATCAATAGATATCCCTCTCTTATTCCACATGAAACCTATATTTTTCTCATTTACCTTCTTTGCTTCACTATGCATGCTTTTAGGTCTATCCAGGGTAGGGTACCCTGGTACTCAATGAATGATCTTTTTTGTGATCTTAATTTCTTCATTCTCCAACCAAATAACATCATCGTGTATTCGACTAAGCATAATTTTGATCCATTCAGTCTTGAATACATTCAGGAAATCTAGGGCATAGGTCAACCCTTTCTTCTCTACAATTTTGTTTTCTTCCCTCAAGAATCCATTCTCACAAAGTTTTTTGTATATATCTCTTATCTCCATATCTCCTAAACTTCCAACTTTACATGTATAACAACACCTAACATCCTGAATCATAAGAAATTTTTGTGGTATCATCAATAACACACCATACGGGTCTCCTTTACATGTACTTTCTGGTATTTCTTAGAAGGATGGTTTTCTTACATCATTACTAATTAATTGCACATTTAAAACTTTCTTTCCTTCCTTCCTAACACTTTTAGAAGATCTATTTGCCATCTTGACTACTTAGGGTTTGCAAAAATTCAAATAGTGTAACTCAGCACTAGTTAAATACCTTTCAATATGATGAATTATGTCGAGTAGTAGTTAAATCCATATTGAAAATGCTAGAATCTCTTATTTTAATTTTCCTTAATTATCATGCTCTCTTTTATCATTGGTGAATGCAAATGAGTCAAAAAATGACTATATAACCCTTAGAATTTGGCAATAAATTCTTAGTGCTTATACAACTATAAGCTCAGGTATCATAGGACTTTCAACTTGCTTGACTTACACATTATTTCTAGTATGCTCAACTAACATAGTGAGCTTGGCCAATACTAACACAGATCCATTGCTTAGTAATAACTATGAAATTTTCCATGCTCGAAAATAGCATTAAAAAAAAAAAAAAAACTAAAGATTTTCTCCAGGTTCTAATTACTCCATTTCATCTTAATTCATGTACATGTAATCTTTTCAAATCTTAGATTCTTGGAACTAATGTATATATAACTTCAAAATAGTAATCCCACACATACCTTTTGATTGCCTAGTTAGGGGTGATGTAATCATCTGATCCATTGGATGAAGTGACCTCACCTTGACTTGATGTGTTGCAATCTTCTTTCTTCTTCCATGTCTTGTTCATCTAAACATTAACCTTTTCAACATCAACCTTCTCTTTACGCTTATTAGATTCACTGCTTGGTGTTGGTGACCTTGTTGGACAATTTCTACTAACATGACTAGTCTTCAAACAACTAAAGCATGTAGTCTCACTCAACCATCTACTTTAATTTCCTCTCAAATGTGTTCTTATGAAATCCTTAGGAACATGTCCATACTCTTGAAAATAGTGACAACTGTACCTTTTTTTGTAATCCCAATTGTAAGAGTTTTCATTATGGTTTACCTTGGCTTGTCTATTTGATAACCATTTGGGCTTGGATTTGCACTCATATATTTTTGTCCATAATTCTGAAAATTATAGTAGTATCCTTCAAATATTTGAGTGTTGATATTCTTGGTCTTGCATTCATGTGCCTAATTCCTTGTGTGTTGCAATTGTAACAGTTTCCTCTATATTTTTGCTTAGGGCCTTGGTTGATAGCTTTACTCCTACAGACATTAGTTGTATGACCTATCTTTCCACAATTATGACAAGTGGATTTTTTATTCTTACCTTTTTTACTCCTTTATGCACTACTTCTAGATAATTCTCCTTCTTTAGTAGTAGTACTATAACCCAATCTAGCAGTATCATTGTTAGGTCTTGGTGATTCCATTAATTTCTCAAAATACTTATGGTTTCACTTGGCGTATTAAGCTTTTCTCTTTTAGCTCTCAATTCATTCTACAGTAGATCATGTTGTGACTTCAATATTGTTATCTTAATATCCTTTCCATTGAATTCATTATTTGCAATCATTAATTGATTCATTGTATCCAATTGCATGTTGACAATCTTTTGCACATCTAATATCTTTTCTTCAAGTTTTTTGACTAATACTCTTTTGTCTTCTTCAATCATGACATTGACATCTTCTTCTTTCTTTTTCTTTTTAATCATCTCACATAACAATATTGATTGTATTTCTTGCTCTCTTTTGAGATTCATGACTTCTTCATTTAGGGCTCCATTCTTTTCAATCAAATCTATAATTGTTGCATCAAACTCTTTAGGGTTTCCTTTTGCAAATAATCCAGTAGTTCAATCTCTTTGTATTGTGTGTCATTTTTTTGCATGGCTAATTCTTTTCTTTTCTTCAATGATTGTTGTAGCACATCTCTTGCTTCATTCAACTGATGTAGGATAAGTTGTATTTAAATCTTCTAGTTGTCAATGTTCTCTTCCAATAAGTAGAATTCCATCTTCAAGATCTTTCCTCTCAAGTTGTCAAGCTTTCCTTCAAGAGAACCAACACTCTGATACCAATTGTTGGAATTACTTAATGGAAAAGTGAGTCCTGAGAGGGGGGGCGGGGGGGGGTGTATCAACACTTCATAACTTTAACACAAATATATTTACCACACATCCATCTCATAATCTAATATGTAAACTAAAATAACTAGCCATGCATTTCATACATAACATAAAGAAAATAACATTTGACACAAGATATTGGTTACCCAGAAACTCTCCAAAGAGAAGGTAAAATTGGTGTGGGATGACACCCACAAATATTCACTATTGTAGTTGTAAATTGTACCCAATTATGGTTACAATTACTTGATCATAAATTATGATCTATCCTGTGAGGGATCTGCCCAATCAAAGGCTAGAAAGACTATTAGGTCTCACCTTGTTAGAGGATTTTAACTCACAATCAAGTAAGAACTTGGTTAAGAGATTTACAAGAGCCTATTAAACCTCAAAACTTTTTAAGGTTACTCTATTAGGAGATTTACCCTGTATCACCTATTAAAATGATTCAACATCATAATCCTTTGGTTAGCACATCATTGCTAGATGTCAAATCTTCTCTTTCCTAATGAATCCTTGATCCTTTTTATTAGATATGTCTACTCTATCCTTCCTCTACTCTATTTTGTTCTCTCTAACTAATTCTACAAGTCATCCCTCTATCTCAACCTCCTTAGCCACCATGAATGTCCCATCTGCAGTTACCAATCGTCTCTCTCACTCCTTCTTTGCATCACTTCACCTCCTTGTGCATACTTCACACATTTTACACATTCAAACTCTTTTAGGGTTTTCCTCCTTAAGAAAACATAGGTGGACTAAGGTTAGGTTAGAATCAATGACTGTGGTTGATCCATATTGCCACTTAAAACATCCCTTTTTTGAATTGGTTGGATGTACTACATAGGGATTCATAATATAAATCCATACTTATCTTTTAGAATCATAAAATAATCGTTACGTCAGCCCAAAAATGGTTTATATAGAAGTTTGTGCCATTACAAATGACTATGCCAAAAATTATTTACTTGACACCCAAAGACTAGAATGCTCGGCCATCACTATATCTTCAGTGGTGTAACTCATCTTTTCAATGGCTTAGCATACACTATTTACTCATCATCTGAATCACTTGGCATATATAGACTTGCTTGGAACTAACTAAGTATATTGCTCGACATGTGTTGTATGACAACTTATGCTTGGCTTACTCTTTGTACTCGACTCACACTATAATTTTGCTAGGGCATGACTTAAGTTTTTGTCACTACTTTTTCAAGACCAAAATGAGATCAACAAAGTGTATCTATTGTAATAATCAACAAATATAATAAATTAAGATGCTTCCCCAAGTGATTGAATTTGCATAGGGTCACACAATTGTGAGTGCACTAATTCATTCACATTGGGTCTCATTGAAAATTCATTTCTATGTTGTTTTTTTGATGCATTGTTAGAAATTTTTACAATAACTTAGGGGGGACTGGGGGGTGAATTAGTTACTCAAGGTCCATAAGTACCATTTGAACAATTAAACATAAAACATTCACTATTTTAAATATCGTGTTGTTGCTCGGTCTCTACTGTACTAATAAAATTATTGTTCCAAACATAACACACTTTTCCAAATATAAAATTTATCAAATGTAAAACATATAAAGCATTTAACACATATTTGACTCTAGGATTTTTATGTGGAGACCCATTTTGGGAAAAACCACCAACAACATGTCACCACTTTTTCACTTTTTTAAAGTGAGCTTTGTTAGAAGCCAACCCTATTAAATGTTTACAATTAACACTATTAAATGTGACTTGGTTAGAAGATTTAATCACCCTACTAGGAGTGGCCTTATCAGAGGACTTTGACCATTCTATTAATAATGTCACCTTGTTAAAGGATTTACATAAACTGTTAAGTCTTTCAAATGACAATTACGTCAACCTTTGTTAAAAGGATTTCAATGCAAATTATTTATAATGATTAGAAAGAAAACAATAGGGTTTTGATCTATATAATTACAACTCACTTTTTAGGTTTATATGAATGTTAGGTTCATGTGTTTATTCATTGATAAGATCCCCATTGTGATCTCTATTCTTGATTTTTTTGGTAACCTTTCAAGCAATCAAATATTATCCTTTCAAAAAAACTTAATCCATATGCTCATATTCACTTATCAATAATAGTAGCATCTATGAAATCCATCTCCTTTTTCTTCAATTTCACTCTCAGACACTTGTGTTCACCCTTGTGCATCTCTGATACACCTTTCTTTATGCCTTTTTAAGTTTGGCTCTATGCCTCTTTAAATAGGTAATTATTTCTTTGTCATTTTCCATGATCACCATAAATCTTAGGGTTTATGACCAGGTTCATTCTGTCTATTCATCTTCCCTCTTTTCTAGAATCTTCTCATCCATCATATTAGATCATAGGTATTACAAATAATCCTCACCTTAAATTTAATGATCCAACCCATCAATCTTATCTTCAACATCATTTACATTTCCCAAGAAATCAACTAAATAAACTAGATTTCATGATTTCCTCAAATTTATTTATAACATTATTACTTAGGAATCAGTAAGTTGTAACACTCAATCATCACTTAATCACTCAGTCACTTGTAAAACTTCTAGCTTGACATCAACTTTCTTGCTCGATCAATATTGATGCTTGATTAACATCAGATTTACTGGGCACTTTCTTTGGCTTGGTTGACACTAGCATTACTTGGCATTCCTTAAGCTTTTAGTCTACTTCTCATCTTAGCTTTACTTTCTTGATATAAACAATCACTTTGTCTTATCAAAGTCTAACTAGTCAATTGTCCATTGTAGCTTCCTTTCCATAACTTAACCTCTCCTCTAGGTGCTATTGTTATGAGAAATTTCTCAAATCCTCTTCATCAATCAAATAGATATGCCATTTAGGTTAAATAGAAAAATGTCTTATCAATAGATTTGACATCAATGACAAAAAAACAATTGTTCCAATTGTAAGTTTCCAACAATCTCCCTCTTTGGAATTGATGGCAACATCTCAATATTTCAATGTATCTAACTTTTTCAACATACAATCCAAAAGATTTAACTATCATGAGTGATAAATATCCTTAGTTTCATTTTGATTCTTGCTACTAATTTTCTCCCTCTGATGTAATAGATATGCCTCTAGAATACATCTATCCTTCAATAATAAATCTCTCACTTTTGTATATCATTGCTCTCTATTTCTCTTATATATCTTCCTCTTATTATATCTCTTCTCTTATATATCTCCCTCTTTGGCATTGATGTCAATGTCTCAATCTATCTAACTTTGTTATCATACAATCCAAAATATTTCACTACCATAAGTGATCGATATCCTCAATTTCATTTTGATTCTCATTACTGATTTTCTCCCTCTGATGTAATAGATCTCCCTCTGTAATACATTTTTCCTTTAGTAATAAATCTCTTACTTTTGTATATCTCTACTTTGTTTTTCTTAGATCTCTTCCTCTTATTATATCTCTTCTCTTATATCTCTCCCTCTTTGACAACAATGTCAAAGACACATAGCTTGCATAGCTTCAATCTCTTCATACATCTAATTTATATAGATTTTGTGCATTTGACTAATTTATGTCATTTGTCTATGACTAATATATTATACTATACTTGACTATCTACCTTAGTCATTTCTCAAATTAGAGTTTTTTTGCATTAATGTGTAGAATATTCTGATTAGCAAAATTGATGCAATGCACCTTTTCTCCTTAAGTTACTTTGATTAGGGGAATCACCCCTAATTTACCTCTAAGATATTCATGAGCATCTTTAGGTAAGGCTTTAGTTAATATGTCATCAATTTTTTCTTTGGTGTGCACATATTCTAACTTCACTTCTTTGTCTTAAACTAGTTCCCTCAATTAGTGATACTTGATAGCAATGTGCTTTGTCTTAGTGTGCATCACTTGATTCTTTGAAATGTTAATAGAACTTGTGTTATCACAATAGATAACTAATAGATCTATGATTTATTTTTTCATACCTTTTAATAACTTCTTTATCCACATAATGCTTGAATAGTTCATTGCAGCTACCACATACTCGACTTCAGCTGTTGATTGGGAAATACAATTATTTTTCTTTCTTGTTTGTGACACCAATCTCTTTCCTAGAAAGAATGCATCATTACTAGTATTTTTTCTATCATTAATATTTCCTACCTAATTAGAGTTAGTTAATTCCTTTAGTTCAAATCTATCACTTCTATTGTAATATAATCCATAGTCTTATGTACCTTTTAGATATCTCATTATCCTTTTCACTACCATCATGTGATTCTCCTTGGGATTTTCTAAAAATATAGAAGCTATCCAAATGCTAATTTAGTATCAAGTTTTTTGTGAACAACATATTTTTAATTTCCACTCATGCATCTATATAATGTTTATTTCACATCAATAGCTCCATCATTCTTAGGTAGCGTATGTCTTATAGACATAGGTGTGCTAACTATCCTTGAATCTTCCATACTAGAAGTCTTTAGTATCTCCTTGATATATTTGGATTGAGTAATGAAAATACCAAATTTTGTTTGACATATTTATAATCCAAAAAAGAATTTGATTTCACCAAACATAGACATTTCAAATTCCTTCTTCATTTTATCAAAAAATTATTTGCGCAGTGCTTCTCTTTCTCCAAATATAACGTCATTCACAAATATCTCAGATAGAAGTACTTCATTATTCTTAGCATTCTTCAGATATCTATCATTGTTATCATTTTTTCTTTCAAAACCAATCTTCACCAAATAATTATGTAGTCTTTTATACCATGCTCTTGGGGCTTGTTTCAATACACAAAGAGATTTTTTCAATTTACATACCATATTCTTCTTTCCTGGATATATAAATCCTTCAGGTTGTTCAATGTACACTTCTTCCTCAAGTATACAATTCAAAAATTTGGATTTGATATCCATTTGATATACCTTGAAAATCCTTTTAGGCTGATTATGCAAGCAGAGTTATGACTCCTTCAAGTCTTTCCATGGAAGAAAATTTTTCTCCATAATCAACTCCTTGAGCATATCCTTTGCATACCAGTCTTGCTTTGTTTCTTATTACTTCACCATTTTCATTGAGTTTGTTTCTAGAAACCCATTCTATTCTAATAAAAAAAATTGTCTTTAGGTCTTGGCACTAAAGTCTAGGTATTATTTTTCTCAATCTATTCAATTTCCTTGTTCATTGCTTGAATCCAATCTTTAGTGTCTAAAACATTATTTACTAACCTAGGATCAAATCCAAAATGTAAGCATGTATCATCTTTGATTCTTTTCCTTGTCATAACACTTGATTTAGAATCACCAATGATTTGTTCAAGTTTGAGATATATTCTTACAAAATTTGGTAGCACAATTGGTTTCCTTCTCTATTCTTCTACTAGTTCATCTTGAAAAATAATATCAAGCTCATTTTCTCTTTCTTGTTTAGGTTCTGACCAATTTTTGCATGCTCAACATTTTCTATCTAATGATCATCATTGCCTATCTATAACTCAACATCTTTTGTCTATTTCTCAACACCCACTATTTTTTGCTTGATGATTTGTTGTTGCACTACATCATTTCTTATCTACTAGGAAACTACATCTTTATTTGTTTGTTCATTTGGAGTGTTGGGAGCACATCATCCATATAGATGAATCAACTATAATCTTCAAGTTCTTCATTGCATGAAATGTCTTTTTTTTTTTGCAAACTCATCAACTATCACATTTGCAAAAAGAAATGATTGCAACACACAAGAAGCAATAGATAAAAGAAGAAGAATGATAAACTTGATATTATTATATAATGGGGGCCTATTTATACAACTGAATAAACAATGTACATGGTACATCTAAATTGTTATGTGATGGTAAAAATGTTGATGACTTTAGTGTCAAAAAAAAATGGAGTGAGAAGGAGGAGAAACAAGTAAGAGTCTGCAATGATCGGAGGATAGCAATTGCATACGGTCATGCGTGAGGGTTTTGGTAGTTGGTTTAGCTTCCTTTGGGTTGTGCAAATGTGGGGAAATCTTCCCATTTCTCTACAATCTATTGTGATCTTTTGCAGCCTTGATATTTGGGACAAAATTTTGTTGAGCAGGGTTTGATTGCATTGTGGGAATTATGGGAATCAGTTTTTCTAAGTTTTTTCAATCATCTATATTTATAAGCTTATTTGTTGGGCTCTAATGGCCATGAATGAGGTCTGCAGGAGCCTCATTCTTGCTAGAGCCGATTGTGATTGATCTAATCCTATGGCAAGTTCTCAGGAGAAAGAGCCATTTTATGTTAGCCAGCGTTAGAAGATAAATAAGGTTAACAGATGCTTTCTGTGTAGTCAGGATTAGCCTGTGTTGGTTATTCCTCTAGAAGTAGTAATGGAAGATGTGGACTATTTGGCCACACATGCATTGATATGCAAGTTTCTTGGTATCTGGATTTCCCTATCAGCTCTGGAAGCCTGGATTCACCATTCATGGTAGGTGGAAGGTGATATGGATATTATGTTGGCTAGTAATAGCTACTTTTTGGTAAATTTCTCTTGCATTTCAGATTGGAACCAGGTCTTTGAGGGAGGCCCATATTTTTATGACCGTGTTGGTATTTTTGTCAAGCCTTGGCATACGAGGTTCAATTCTATTGAGGATTTTCCTTCGAGGGTGCCTGTTTGGGTCTGCTTGCCATGACTTCCTTTGGAGTTTTGGCATGAGGATATCTTGTGACAGATTGTTGTTGTGCTTAGAAAGATGACTGCTATAGCACATCAATCACTGGACAAAAAGGTTAATTCTTATGCCCATATTTGTGTTGATATTCATTTGAATAATCCTTTGCTAGATTCTTTAGAAATTTGCCTAGGTTCTGCTTCTTGGATCCAACAGCTAGACTATGAATCTATTCCCTTTCATTGCCACATTTCTCATGCATATGGACATTTATAGCATTAATGCCCTCAAGCCTCCAAAGGCAGTGGGACCCTTGTTGGGTTCTCTAGTCCAAGGATGGCCAATGATGGTAAGGAGAATGGTCATAATGTTAGTTCTAGAAAAGGCAATGTTCAGACTAATAGTATAGGAAAAGGGAAAGCTCAAATGAATACTTCAAGTCAAGGGCAAGGGACATCTAGTTCTTTTGGTCCTAATCAGGATGGTTTTATCCCAGCTCAAACCTGTGCTAAGGGGCAGGGTCAAAAGCGATCTCATCTAGATCGGCAAGTGGATTTAGGGTTCAATCATTTTGAGGTTCTTGACAACATGTTCATAGAAGAAGGTATTCCTATAGAGGCTCAATGTGCAGCTATTGGCTTAGAGGGGAGGAGTTCTACTCTTAGTGGTGTAGACACTCAAAAATGGTTCCCATCTACAACTTCATCACTTCTTCATACTAATTTGTCCCATTTTATCATCCTACTAACTTTGATCTATTGGCCAGATTGACCATATTTCGTCATTTGTATCCCCTTTCACATCAATTTCATATCAACTCAGAATCATATCAAATCAACTCAGAATCACCCCAAATCAACTCGGAATCATTCAAAATCAGTCCTAATCAACCCAAAACATATCAAACATCCCAAATCAATCATCATTTATCTGACTCCTAGGTACTGTTGTGGCTTTCAGTGCCTTGGAAACCTATCAACCTATCAATCTTATCAATTTGACCTTAGTATTGTCGTGGCTCTCAGTGCTAGGTCGAACTATCATTCATGTCATCCAATCTTTGACATTGTTGAGGCTTTCAATGTCAAATCACAGCATCATCAACCATTTTAATAATATTGACAGTGTCCGTCGATGTTATTATGATCAAACCTTATCAATCAATTTCAATCTTGTAGCATTTACAATGTCGATTAAATGTTACATATCAACCAATTCATGTCATGTGTCCTTGGCATGTTATCAACTTCAATCAATCAATTTGACCATGGCTTTGGTCTACCTTTTCATCATATTATTCCATATCCATCATCATCACATTTTTGTCAAAGGATACAGTCGCACTCATTTAATCAATTTGGCCAATCATCTGCTAATTTTATCTATAGGATTAAATAACCCATAATTTAATCCTATTCTTTCTAATTATTCTTCCTAATTATCATCCTCAATTAATTAATTTTATTAATTAATTGGTTTATCATCTGCAAACCATGGAAATTCTTAATTTCCTAAGTTCCATTTTCCATCATTAATTCCATTTTCTACCAATTCTTATTTTGTGGAATAAGAGGATTTTTAATTCAAATATTTCATAAAATATTCCATCATCATGACACTTGGATGTGACACCTCATGGATTCTCATTTGTCATAATCAAATATTATTACCTCTTACGCATGTCTCTATTTGGCTTCTTTGTCATAGATTCTTGGTTTTAAGTGGGTTGAGGTGTCTTATGATGCGTCATAGATTCTCTTCCACATTTAGCCAAGTTTGACTTGCATGCATCATAGAATCTCACAATTGGCATATTCTGTCATGTGCGTCATAGGAATCTCTTGCCACATTGCATATCTATGGGTGACAAATCCAATGCTCTCAACCTCCATGAAAATTATAAATTGGACACTCTTTCTCTCATTTTGGGTCTTTGAATCCTAGAAATCTTGAGTCCTTGGTCCTAATTCTTGAGCATTTTTCAAGTCCTTGGCTTATTTGCATGTTGCATTCTTGCTCTCACATTCAAATCACAACTTCAAGTATTCTCATGGCATTATCCACATCATAGACTTTTGCTTCAATTTTGTGTGTACTATAGGCAAATTGGAGCTACAATCACTTGGAGAAGAAAGAAGGACATGGGAGCTACAAACAGAAAAGGGAGTTTTTGATTATGTTTTCTTTCTTTTGTTTAGTTTTGCTTTCATGGTAGACTAGTGGGTGCTAATACATGTTCATTGAGTTTGTGGTTTTCTCATAGTGTGTTATGCATATTACCCATTTTTTGGTCCTACATTTGGTGAACCCGACGTGAACATGCATATCTAACTTGGGTTTTCTTGTTTGTGCTTGTAGGTGCAAGGAAGGAGCTCACTTGGAAGGGTATAATGACTATCTGCTCTTCCTTTTTACACATAGATTAATCAGGGGATCCAGTAAAATACTTATATGCTGGTGTTTCATACATTCTATTAGCTTGTTGTCCTAGGGCGCACTCTGCTCTGTCAGGGTGCACTTGGGACCCCTAGGAGCAATTTTAGGAGCCCAGAAGACACCAAAGCCTCTTTCTGCTATTTCCAACTTACCAACTATGCCCATCTAGGCCCCAACTACATCATTGATGCACTCTACACTATTTGGGTGCACTTGGGAGTGTAGCTCTAAAAATTTCAATTTTTGGGTCTTGACTAGGCACCCATTTCCCCACACCCTGCACCTGACTTCCCAATTGCGCCCTAAAACTACCAACTACACCCAACTGGGCCCCAACTATGTCATTGACACGGTCTACACTGTCTGGGTGCACTTGGGGATGTATAGAACCATTTTGGCCTTCTGGGGAGTAATTTGCACTATCAGAGCACACTTGGGTTCATAGTAAGCACATGCACCAATCAAAATCTGCATTTTGAGTTCCTATCACTCTCTAGCACATAGATTAGGTGATTTTGTGTTACTGATGATCTATTTGTAGCATGTGGCGATCATGGGATGAAGACATGATCATAAACTACTAATGCTTTGTTTGCAGGATGTTATCGAAGACTTTGTGTGTCTTTCAAAACTATGTGTGTGGATTTCCTAGATTAGATAACATTTCATTTGGTGCTTAAAAAGAACCTTTTTATTTTCTACCTGGCATGTCTACGATGTTATATCCCTAGGAGTTGCATTGGACGTATCCTCTGCCCTCGCCATTCGTGGATCTTGGGTGTAAGAGAAATCTGTGTAACTTCTATAGGAGGCCTGCCTTGGACCAAGATACTCGATATTGGGTATTTCAGGGGACAACCTCAAAGCGGTAATGGGCCAAAGCTAGGTCAACGTTCCAGCCACTATATAAAACTCAATTACAATGAAAGCTGTGTTGGTGGTATTGCTGCGTGATAGCTCTCCTCCAGTACCCTTGTGGTGCGTCAAACCCCGGTTCTCGGGGCTGGGAGACCTTCTGCGGAAGCTTATCATTAACTTGTTGAATGGAATGCCCTTACTAAAAACCATGTTTTAGTGGCCAAAATCCTTTCTATCCACTGGCTCAAGGGGTCATCCATGCCCGTGAAGACATCCTACATTCTTGTGGTCCTTAGTAGAGGCAACAGTCCCTTGGGAAGTCATGCCCCTTGGGAAGCGGATCTTGGTAGCCCCGAGAAGTGAGTGCGCTGTAAGGGGGAGCCTATGGTGCCAAGATCCTAGGTTTTCCACTCTAGATAAGCATGGCTGAACTTTGGTTCAAGTAGGAATTCAGTGGATACAGTCTTAAAAGCCTAGGTTGTGGTGTGTTTGTTAACTTTTTACAATAGCTATTCTTGTCTTAATATGTCTTGCGTGTGTGTAAAACATAATCAAGATAAGAGCCAAACTTTTAAATTTACACCTTGGATATCATTTGAACTTGTCAAAACCTAACACATTGCCAAAACATTTCAACCTTTATCAAACTTTGCAAACATTGATTCAACACACTCAAACCTTGGAAAACATGGCGACTTGTGCTCTTAAATGTGCTTGGCAAAATGTAGATCTCACACTTGCATAGATTTCACTTGCATTCACCCTATTCTAGGCTTCATTATTACATCATATAGACTTCATATTGCACCTTTTAGTTCTCATTTAGTATCTATTAATTTTCATATTGCATCCATTTAGGTTCAGTTTTACTTTCCTTAGTTTTTGCATTCCCATCTTAGAATTAGCACTTTGCATTCACTACCTTGCATCTTTGCATACCTATTCATCATCTTGACCACTTTATCCATCATTATGAGTGTCCTAACCATCATTTTGAGCATTCATACTAGCCCTAACACTGTCCTCTACCATTTACCTCTCGGTGACATCAATCCTGAAACCATAGCTTTCAGAATTGCCTCAGTTTCAGCCTAGCTTACCAACTGCGCCCAGAAACTACCAACTGCGCCCAACTGGGCCCCAACTATGTCATTGACATAGTTTTCACTATTTGGGCACACTTGGTGGTCTTGAGATCCAGTTTTGGGTTCCAAATAACATTTTGGGGCTTCAGCAGTGTCCTTAGGTACTTGGTTAGCTCCCCTTGCACTAGCTTGCCCAGATCTGCATTCTACAGCACCTAATCATCATCACCTTCACTTAAGACATCATTATATACATCATAACCTTCATTTTTCATCTCCCAACCCATCCTAACATCAACCCTATCATCCTGGCTTCCTGGCATGTCAGTTTAGTAACCATACCCTTCAGAATCAGCAAACATTCTTCCTAGCTTACCAACTGTGCCCAGAAACTACCAACTGCACCCAAAGTGGCTCCAAGTGCATCAATGATGTATTTGGTACTATTAGGGTGCACTTTTCACTATTAGGGTGCACTTGGGTACCTGCATGACCATTTTGGGCCTCTAAACTGCACTTTAGGACCCCAAAACTGCATCTAGGAGCCTCTAGACCTCCCTGTTCTGCACTTGACCCGAAACCGCATCTTGTACCCAAAATCCCCTTTTACATCATAGTAATTGTCCATATCACATATTTACTCAGCATCAATATCATTTTGAGTCCTCAAAACATCATTTTGAACCCCCAAAAAGTTTGAATTTAGCCAAAAATCTAGACAAAGTATGAGTCTTAGAGTATCTCCTCGTGTTGACGGATAATGGATCTTGACTAGTCTTTTCATCTTTTTTTATTATTTTCTTGGGTCAAAATCTATCTATTTCTTGATAGATTGGACCTTGATAGATTGGACCTTGTCATCTTTTATCAATTTGATCTTTTCATCTTTTATCAGTTTTTTGGTCAAGATCCAAAGTCCTTTATCACAAGGTTAAACTCTTAGGCAAAGTACTTTCAAAAGGTTTTATCTAAGTTCAAAACTTTCCATATACCCTTTTCATAGCATCCCCAAATGTCATTTTGACCTACCCTAGTAGTATATCACCTTCATATTGCATTGATCAAAATCCTTAACATCATTTTCACTACCAAACCCTATCAAATTGTCCATCAACCAAATTTTCCTTCTTGAGCATTTACCCTCATTTTGCATGTCCCAAACGTCATTACGAACCCTAGAACATCATCCTTTTCATGATATACCTTGCATACATCAACCGTTATCATCCTTAACGAGTCCAAAACATAACCCTAATTGTCATTTTGCATACCTTAGAGTCATTTTCATCCCCTCTAGTCAAACTTCAAAACATCACCTTGCATTTTGCATTTGCATAATATCCCTAGGACATTTTCACTTTGCACATCAAAACCATAATTCATTTAGGATTTCCTCGCATTTCACAACATTCTTAAACAATTAAAAATCCCAAAAACACTCATATCTTGCATACCTACCACTCTAAATCACCCAAAACACTCAAAAATTCCATTGCATTTGCACTCTTAGGTATCATGCCAGCACTTACTAGGAGACAAGCAGCTCAGAGACCAGAGGAACTCTATCAACCTTTGTTTTCTGAGGCACAATCACAACCAAAACCTCATTCAAGACAAATAAAGAGCAAGAAAATCCAATAAACCTTTGACGAAGACCAAATCGAGACATCGCAACCATTACTATCAGACCCTTTGAATATGTATCCGCAAGATCCTCATAATAAAGCCATGGCACAAAAAACCTTGAAGAATGCACCTATCATGAGATTTCCTCCAAAAACTTCCCCCACACATGGGATGGTTTAATGGAGTCCTGACTTTGAACCTATATTTGTGCCAATGCCACTAGGAGAAGGAAGTGTACCAACCTCACCTGAAGATGAACAATCACATTCATTTGAATTCAGCCAACCTAACACATCAAACATACAACAAGGTATTGTACACCTAAGTGATGAATTTGACACTGATTATGGCATCACTGATGAAGAAATGGCTAGGGCATGTCAAGACAAAAGTTTTCACAAGAACTTCAAACGTTTGGCAGCTCAAGAAATTGTCAAATTTAACCCAAACTTGGAAGGTCCTAAGTCCAAAAATCAAACCAACACAACAATTGAAAACATCCAACCCATGATAAATTTGGACTTAGACAAGGGAAAACAACCTTTGGAGTTTTCAAATGCAATAATGGCACCTATAAGATCCCATCAAGAACCAGCAATTGAAATCCTCCAAAGTACATTTGAACACATCAATGTTAACCCCTTGTTTGATGAAATACCACCAATCCCTAAACACCCCAAAAGGACATTAAGACTTGATTTTAGTCACATGATGCAACAACAAGATGCACCTAAAGGGACCCATGCTCTAGGGATGTCAGACATACCTTCTTCGGAGGCAAATCAACAAAGTACACCTTTGCTCCTAACTTTACCAAGTGCTATGACATCAAATACTATGGAGCCTCTCATAAATACAACATGTGAAACATCAAGCGCAACCATCCCTATGGACACACAAAGGAAAAGTCTTATTGACATTACACCCATTCCCAATAGAAATGTATCTCATAGTCAAGTCAATATGATGTCGCAAGCAGGAACATCTAAAACACAAAGGTACCAAAACAACAATACAAAGATGACGTTCAATTCTCAAGGACTTAGTCAACCCCCACGACAACAACAACCTACAATGGTACAAGGACTCAACACTTCCAAGGCACAACCAAGTCTACATCAGCTTGACACACATCCCACATATCAACAACAACATCGAATGCAACAACAACAACCACAAGTGGGGCAAACATCCAACATTCCTAACATGCAATCCCATGTGGACCCACTTGACTTATACACAATTTATCAAAAATAATTCCAACAACAACAAATGATGTTTGCTAAACAACAAGAGCAACTCAAGTAACATTTGGAATACCAAATACGCCTTGAGCAACAAATAGCATACCAGCAACATTTATTACAACAACAACATGTGCCACAACAACCTCAACAAATACCTCTAGAACAACAAGCACGCACATGGTCTCACATACAACCAACAGAGGTATCCCAACAACAACCACAACACATGACACAACAACAACACATGGTACAACAATCGCAGTCAATCCCACAACAAATGCCACATCAAATACCACAACAAGTACCCCAACAACAAGGACCTTTTTGTCTTCAAGGTGCCAACATACCTCCACCACCTAGCGACACTTCATCAGACTCATCAGACACAGAAATGTCAGAACCAAGTAGACATGGTTCTCGCCACAGCAAATGGTCTAATCATAGACACAGAAGACTTGAAGGAAAGACCATCATACAAAACCCCAATGAAGAACTATTACAAAAATTCAAATAACTTTCCAAACAAGTCAAGGCATTGGGAGTCCAAAAGAAATAGGCTCTATATACAGAAAGGGACCTGCGTCCTAATCCATTCGATAAAAGTCTGTATATGCCTCCATTCCCAAAACACTTTGAAGCTCCAAGGTTTGAAAAATATCGAGGAAAAGGAAACCCTATTGATCACATCCGAGAATGTTGTGCTTCATGTACCGAACTTAGCGATGAGCCCACTTACCTTATGAGATTGCTCCCACGTTCTCTAGGTGGGCCTGCACTTGAATGGTACTCCAAACTTCCTGGTAATATCAAATCTTGGTCAGAGCTAGCAAACAAGTTTATCTCCCACTTTGCCTTTAACATTAAAAATGAGGTGACACTTTTTGATTTGTGCTCAACTAAACAGAAGGTAGGAGAGCCATTCATCACATTCTTACTCCGTTGGAGAAGCTTAGTTAGTCAATGCTCACTAGACATTCCTAAAGAACAACAAGTAAACTTGTGCATTGAAAACTTAGTCCCCGACTTAATGTATGAACTCAAAATCAAGAGTCCAAGCACCATTTCTAAACTAATGAAAAAAGGGGCTAGTATTGAAGATGCTCTTATCCGTAAGGGAATCCTCAAGATAAACAAAGATAACACAAACACCAACTCGTCTAATGACAAGGAAAAATTTTTCTCCAAAAACAAGAATGTGACTAATGATGGCATTTTAGATGCCCGCACGATTAGCACAGCACAACCTCAACTGACTTTGAAAGGTGTAAACCCTACAAATTCAAAAACTCCTAATCAAACAACACCTCAACAATAGAAAATTGAGACTTCCACACAAGACAAAAGACATCCTAGAACCAAAGATAGGAAATTCACACCATTGGGAATACCACTTGAGACTGCATTACAATAGCTACTGAGTAATAACTTCCTGCAATTACCCCCAATCAAAGATGAACCATTAACTAAAGTAGATTGGTGGGATGACAAAAAGTATTGTTATTACCATCGCACCAAAGGACACAAGACTTCATCGTGCTTCCAACTGAAACATGCAATACAAGACCTTATTGATGATGGTGTCATCACAGTTGATCCATCACTATTAGCATCCAACTCTGATCATATTATTTTCAAAGATCCTTTGGGTAATCATGACAAAGAGAAACCCTCAAGTTCAAACTTTAACTCACAAGGTAATGTGAATTACACATGCACTACACCATAAATTTCTTTAATGAGTTTGACTTCCGCATATCCACATTCACATTGAAGGTTGAAGACCCTCGTTGTGCTATCACTACATGTCGTAGCAAGATCACCCTACCTGGAGCCCCATCTAGACCTATTGCTTCTACTAGACCTGCACCCCCAAGTAGACCTACTGCTCCTACTTCATCTAATTATAGCCTTGTTGAACAACTCGAAAAAACCCCTACACAAATATCCATTTTGGACCTACTGCGTGCATCTCCCCAACACCATAAGATCTTGGAGCAAGCCCTTAAAGAGTCAGTAGTCCCAGATAGCATTGATGTTTCCCAGTTCCAAGCCATGGTTGGGAACCTATCCGCATCACAACATATCTCCTTTTCACTCTGTGATATTCCTAAGGAAAAACCTAACCATAATGATCCCCTTTATCTCGAAGTCTTCATCCATAATGCCAAAGTCAGATGTGTCTTAATAGATGAAGGAATAGGACTGAACATCTGTACTCTTAAGGTTGTCAACAATTTGGGTTATTTAGAAGATGATGTAGATCCCTCTTGAAGAATCACAATAAAAGCTTATGATGATGGTGAACGCTTATCCAAGGGAATCATCACATTACCTATCAGAGTTGGTCCATCTATTGAAGATACATTGTTCCATGTCCTAGATATAGAAATGAATTGCAACATGATACTAGGATGCCCTTGGCTTCATGCTATGAAAGTAGTCCCTTCTACATATCATCAATGTCTAAAGTTTTCCTATAATAACATGGAGGTTACCATCCCTGGCGATCCATATCCTTTCCAATTTTGTGCTAATCTAAGAGATGCTACTACATACCAAATCCCAAAAAACAATGAAGCACAACCCACAAATTCCTCTAAGTATGTGGATGCTGATATACTGATCAGTAAAGCCAAGGAATAGATGAATATTGAAGACAATGGGTGTGGAGAGTACTTTATGTCTCAAGTCTCTCACATTAGGGAGTCACTATTTTCTCCCCAATCTCATGGTAAATCACAACCACTTCAAGCACAACATTCAGAGATCAGTACAAGGAATGATACATGCGTATGTATTGAGAAAGCAAAAGCAAAATGAGAACCCACTTTGATATCTCCTAGAAAGTATGGACTTGGGTTTACCATCATGCAAAAACAAGGCTATGATGGCTAAAGTGGTCTTGGATCTCAGAAACAAGGAATCATTGAACCTATCACTACAGAAGGATGACCTCCTAGTTTGGGGCTTGGATTTAAACCATTACGAATAGGTCCTCCTAGTACCACAGTACCTACATGTAAGACTATGGATCTTTTAAATGATGAAAAGGCATCTAAGGATATCCCACTTGAAACCAAAAATCCCCTAGCCTTTGAGCATAACCCCAATGACCCAGTTGAATCAGTTACCCATATATCTACCTTCAACCAAAGCCCATTCAACATTGATGATGACATCTCCTCAAGTTATCCTGAACCTTTGGATTAGGACCAACATGCACCACCAATTTTTGATCAATTCGACAATGATGGCACTCTTATAATAGAATTTGAAGGCATTATGACTGAAGATCATAAAGAAGTAGTTTCTCCTAAAGAGAACACATTAGCATATTTTGGGGAGCCAACTCCACTTTCTAGCTACAAAGCAAAAAGAGAAAAAGATAGCAAGCATAGGTCTCTTGGTAAAAATCAAAAGGCACCATTAGACTATAAAAAGTCAAAAGCTAAGCAGCTCCCAATGATACAAAATGAAAAATATGATGCCATGAATATCGGTGTTCCAGTGTTCAACATGCCACAAAGTCTTTTGGAGCTCTCTCAATCAGCATTCATGCGGAAGGTCATTGGTCTCAACCCTCCCAACCCTCCCTTATATCCCTTTGTTTATCCCCCAATCCAGCTACCTAACCAAAATCAGTCCTTTATCCAACAAGCCTTTGCATATGTCCTCATCAGTGACATCCCACATGACATTTCTATTGACCCAATTATCCTTAGATGCCTTGATTCGCAAGAGATAGACATTGTCTTACATACGGTACATCATGGTATATCTCGAGGCCTTTTTAGTGGTTTAATTTTAGCTACAAACATGGAACGACTCCTATGTAGTTATGGACAGTCATCGATCCAAAGCTCATCAGCTAGTAGCACCAACAATAGATATCTTCTCAGCATTTATCAGTGACATTCTTGATTTCATCTAAAAGTCTTGAAAAAATACCAAAAATTTTGAAAAATGTCCTTTAAAAAAAAAAAAAAAGGATGCCTTGATGAAAACCTGGCAAACAGGCGTCTTGGCATGAAAATTTGAGTCAAGAGAAATATTTTGTCCAAAAGTGAAAACCTGGCAAATAGGCGCTTTGGGCAAGTACCATGGTGAAAACCTGGCAAACAGGCGCCATGTGTAATTAGTTATTGCTCCTCCATCTATCGGGATTCCATCTGGTCTTTTCCCCCTCTATCATTCCTTGATCATACCCTTCATATTGCAAGACATCCTTGGTTCCTTATCATGGCTCATGAACTGGTTAATGTCCTTTGTTACCTTACTTAAGTATCACCTGTCTACACACACACTCTGTCATTGGCCTCTATACATAATTTGCGTCTTGTCTGGGGGCATATTACCTACATGGTGTGTAAGTTTGAATTTGAACTAGGGGCATACCTCTAAGTGCTTTTTATCCATTGGATCTATCACATAACGGATTGGAGCTAACATTTGTATATGCTTATACGATCCTGAAGAAATCCCCGAAAATCATAAAATGTCTTGAAAAAAGTCCCTAAAAATCACATAATGTCCTGAAAAAATCCTAAACATTCACATAATGTCCTGAAAAAATCCTAAACATTCACATACGATCCTGAAAAAATCCCTAAAAATCATAAAATGTCCTGAGAAAATCACTAAAAGTCACATAATGTCCTGAAAAAATCCTAAACATTCACATAATGTCCTGAAAAAATCACTAAAAAACCTTAACATGTCCTGAAAAAAGCACTAAAAATCATAAAATGTCCTGAAATAAATCCTAAAAATAGTAAAATATCTTGAAGAAATCAGTTACACAAAAAAATCAAATATCCTCAAAAAACCATAAAAATCACAAAACTCGTAAAAAAATTTCAATAAACCTTGTACATACTCACTATGGATAACCATCCCTTTTGTGTAAACACTTGCGCTTTGCAGACTAAAAATCAAAGCACTATGCTTCAATGCCAATCACAATATCTGTGCAGCATGAACCAACAATCAATCCAACATGTCACTATGAACTTATCAACTAAATCCACAACCAGAACTATCACATTATCAACATGTCAAACACTATCTACACACCTAAAACATTAACAAGAACATAATAATGGACAAGAATAGTTGTTGGCTCATGCTAGTTAGTGAGTGATTTATTTTTTGCTTTGTTTTTCTTTGATCATGTTCCTATGCCACTCAATGATATAAAACTAATCTATGAAACTGGGCGGGATGGTTCATGGTCATCTTTTTTTATTTCTGTCTATTACAATTTACTTTTGAGAGTCTGGGGCATGTACATATGCCTCAGGAAGGACAAGGTCATTCTTTGTTTGTATTGTGCTTGTTTACGCAAAAGGCTTGCATTTGCGCTCTGGCCCTTTATGCCATGATGTGTTGCATTCCATTTGCCATATCAAAATAAAGCTCCATTTGACATATAGTGCACTTTCTAGAAGCAAAATTCTTTCCATCATACTAACATCTCCTCATCCCATCTTTCTTCTTCATCTCATTCTCCATCACCATAATCATGTCTTCTAATTCACCAAATCATCTTCATCTTGCATTCATGCATTCTTGCATCATCCTACGTTGTCAATCAACTTTCTATGGCTTTCCACCTGGTTCAACCTTAGTCTAACATTTGTCTTATCATATTTTACTAGATACGACCATTTTTGATGATTTCCCTCATGTTATGACATCTTTCCATCATTTTGGGCATGCATGCACAGTTTCGGGTCTACACTCTAGGCCTCATAACTTTCACATTTTAGCTCTGATTTTCATTCTGTCAGTTGCTATAGTTTTGTCTTCTTGTTGTCAATAAATTGACTTATCATATGCTTATCTTAGTAAATTTATCGAGGGGGCACCCATATATATCATCCCTATTGGGGCATGTTGTGGCTTTCTCATTAGTTATTCTTTGATACAACGCTCTAAATCACATTGTATCAAAGAGGGGCAAAATGTAGACACTCAAAAATGGTTCGCATCTACGACTTCATCACTTCTTCATACTAATTTGTCCCATTTTATCATCCTACTAACGTTGATCTTTTGGCCATATTGACCATATTTTGTCATTTGTATCCCCTTTCACATCAATTTCATATCAACTCAAAATCATATCAAATCAACTCAGAATCACCCCAAATCAACTCGGAATCATTCCAAATCAGTCCTAATCAACCTGAAACATATCAAACATCCCAAATCAATCATCATTTATCTGACTCCTAGGTACTGTTGTGGCTTTCAGTGCCTTGGAAACCTATCAACCTATCAATCTTATCAATTTGACCTTAGTACTGTCGTGGCTCTCAGTGCTAGGTCGAACTATCATTCATGTCATCCAATCTTTGACATTTTTGAGGCTTTCAATGTCAAATCACAGCATCATCAACCATTTTAATAATATTGACAGTGTCCGTTGATGTTATTATGATCAAACCTTATCAATCAATTTCAATCTTGTAGCATTTACAATGTCGGTTAAATGTTACATATCAACCAATTCATGTCATGTGTCCTTGGCATGTTATCAACTTCAATAAATCAATTTGACCATGGCTTTGGTCTACCTTTTCATCATCTTATTCCATATCCATCATTGTCACATTTTCGTCAAAGGATACGGTCGCATTCATTTAATCAATTTGGCCAATCATCTGTTTATTTTCTCTATAGGATTAAATAACCCATAATTTAATCCTATTCTTTCTAATTATTCTTCCTAATTATCATCCTCAATTAATTAATTTTATTAATTAATTGGTTTATCATTTTCAAACCATGGAAATTCTTAATTTTCTAAATTCCATTTTCTACCAATTCTTATTTTGTGGAATAAGAGGATTTTTAATTCAAATATTCCATAAAATATTCCATCATCATGACACTTGGATGTGACACCTCGTGGATTCTCATTTGACACTTGGCTGAGATTTGTCATAATCAAATATTATTACCTCTTACGCATGTCTCTATTTGGCTTCTTTGTCATAGATTCTTGGTTTTAAGTGGGTTGAGGTGTCTTATGACGCGTCATAGATTCTCTTCCACATTTAACCAAGTTTGACTTGCATGCATCATAAAATCTCACAATTGGCATATTCTGTCATATGCGTCATAGGAATCTCTTTCCACATTGCATATCTGTGGGTGACAAATCCAATGCTCTCAACCTCCATGAAAATTATAAATTGGACACTCTTTCTCTCATTTTTGGTCCTTGAATCCTGGAAATCTTGAGTCCTTGGTCCTAATTCTTGAGCATTTTTCAAGTCCTTGGATTATTTGCATGTTGCATTCTTGCTCTCACATTAAAATCACAACTTCAAGTATTCTCATGGCATTATCCACATCATAGACTTTTGCTTCAATTTTGTGTGCACTATAGGCAAATTGGAGCTACAATCACTTGGAGAAGAAAGAAGGACATGGGAGCTACAAACAGAAAAGGGAGTTTTTGATTATGTTTTCTTTCTTTTTTTTAGTTTGGCTTTCATGGTAGACTAGTGGGTGCTAATACATGTTGATTGAGTTTGTGGTTTGCTCATAGTGTGTTATGCATATTACCCATTTTCTGGTCCTACAAGTGGCAACCACGATGTTATAGTTCAGCAGTTGCTAGAGACTTCTATTGGCCCTAAGTTTGGTGCCCTTGTTGTTTCTCCTGCTCCACAGGAAAAGGATGTTCTTTTAATAGATTTGGTTAAAGATGTGTTTGCTTTTGGTAAAGCTAAGGGATCTTCTCTTGCTTTGGGCCTGATGCAAAGACCATTTAAGAAAGTCTCTTTTGCTACTCCTTCAAGAGTTGGTTGAAAGCAGGATCAGGAAAAAATTAAACTTATAGGAGATTTATTGATAGATTTTGGGGCTGTTAGGACCTTGGATGACCATTTTCCCCACTCTACTCAATTATTATTCTCTCATGGAATGTAAGGGAGTTGAATAACATCCCCAGGAAAAAGCTATTCATGAGCTAGTGGTTGAGCATTCTCCAGATATCCTTTGTATCCAGGAGACCAAGCTTTTAGTGAACTTCATGTTTAGATGTGCTCCTAACATTTGGTTTCTAGGCTAATGTCAATTCATTGGTGCTTTGGTGAGTTTTGGTGGTCTTGCTATTTGTTGGGATCCAAGGAAAGTAACGCCACTTTACTGGGTCTCTTGCCTCTTGGCTCTCTCAATGGTTGCTTCCTCTCTAGAATTTGGAGAGCTGATTCTTTTTACTAATGTGTATGCTCCTATTGATCTCCCTAGCAAGATTAAGCTCTAGGATCATATTAGGCATGTCAGAAGCTATCATCCTTTCTTGCCTTGGATTGTGGCTGGAGACTTTAACTCTATTCTCAGTCTGGAGGAGAAGATGGGTGGGCTGGCCTGCTTGGGTCCTTCTTTTGAGCTTCTTCGACAAAATATTGATCTTTTACATCTCTCTGATGTCAAACCTCTCAATGGGCTCTTCACTTGGAACAATTGAATGGTTAGTAATGATGCTATCTCAGGACGCTTGGATAGGTTCCTTGTTTCCTATTTTTGGAACTTTGGATCTCTTTCACTGTCTTCTAAAATTCTTGATTGGAGAGGTTCTAACCATTGGCCTATTAAGCTCACAGCTAGTTATGTTTCTATCTCGAAGAAGCCTCCCTTTAAGTTCCAGCTGATGTGGCTTTGAGACTCTTCTCTTCATGACTTAATGGTTCACTGGTGGAGATAGGGAGGCCTTTCCTATGGCACTATTATGTTCTCCTTCTCTAAAAAACTTCAATATGTTAAAAGGAAGCTGAAGCATTGGAACAGGAATTGCTTTGGTAATCTTCATATTATGAAGAAGAGCTCATGATCATCTTGATGCAATTACTAGGCAGATTCAGGATCTGGGTTTTTAAGAAGCTCTTGACATTGCAGAATCTTGAGCTTCTGGTGATTTAGCTGAGTGGGATCTTAGAGAAGAAATTTATTGGAAATAGAAGGCTCGAGTTGAATGGCTTTAGGAAGGGGACAAGAAAATTGCATTTTTCCATAAATCTATGTAGGCTCGACTATCAAGAGTTACATTTCTTCTCTGGTTACTTCTAATAGGACGTGTCTAACTTCTTCTCAAGCTATTTCTAGGGAAGTTATTCAGTTTTACTCTACTCTCTTTTCAGATGATTTACCTCCAACAGAGATTAACAAGAATACTATCTTTTCTTGTATTCCCTTTGTTGTGACCAGTGAGATGAATGATTCTCTTATGAGCCCAGTTAGTATGTCTGACTTGGAAGGGGTGGTCTTCGGCTTGCGAAAGGGCAAAGCTCTGGGGCTAGATGGCTTCCCTGTTGAATTCTTTCAAGAATTTTGAGATATTATCAATCATGACCTTTTGGATGTGGTTCAGGAGTCCTTTTCCAACAAAGAAATGCTTCGGGCCTTGAATGCTACTTTCTTAGTCCTTATTCTGAAGAAAGAAGAGGCTAATCAGCTAGACTTTTTTAGGCCCATTGCTCTTTGTAATGTGGTCCATAAAATCATCACTAAGCTCCTAGCAGAGAGGCTTAAATTTTTCCTTCCCATGGTTATCTCTAAGGAACAAGGGGGTTTTGTGGCAGGAAATTGTTTTTTGGATGGGGTGGTTATTGCTTCTGAAGCTATTCACTCTATGTGTACTTCCAAGGATCGTGCTATGTTTATTAAGCTTGATATGGCTAAGGCTTATGATAGAGTCAATTGGGATTTCTTGTGAAAAGTTCTTCTAGCTTTTGGCTTCAGTCAAAAATGGGTTAGATGGGTTCTTAGCTATGTTACTACTCCTTCCTTCTGGGTCCTTCTTAATGGTGAACCAACGAAACTTTTTGGAGCTTCTAGAGGTCTTCGGCAGGGGGATCCCATCTCTCCTTATTTGTTTATCATTATGGCTGAGGGACTTGGTAGACTTATCAAGTTTCATGTTTCCCAAAATTTGATTCAAGGATGGCAATGGGGAAATGGTTTGCCTTCTCTTTCTCACCTCCAATTTGTTGATGATACTGCTCTTGCTGGGAGAGCTCAAATTCGGGAAGCTAAAGCCTTTAGGCTCACCTTGGATACTTATTTGGCTGTCTCTTAGTAGAAAATTAATGACCACAAGTCCTCTATTTTTTTCTTCAACACTCCTGAGCTGATCTAGCAGAGGATTGCTAATATCCTAAGATTTCAAATTGCATCTCTCCCTCTGACTTACTTGGGGGTCCCTATTGTGGTGGGTAGACAGCCTAGGCTCTTTTGGCAAAGCTTGCTTGACAAACTTTGACAAAGGGTCAATTATTGGACTCATAGGTGGCTTTCTACTGTTGGTAGGGTGACACTCCTTTAATCTATTATTCAAGCTCTTCCCATATACAAAATCATGGTTTAGGCTGCCCTAGTGTATTTTCTTAAGGAATTTGATGCCCTCTCTTGTCAATTTCTTTGGAGTGGTAATTTGCAACATACCAAATGGAGCCTCATCAATTTGGATATTGTTTGTAGGCAAAAAAAGGAAGGAGGCCTTGGCCTTCAGTCTACTATCTTGTGTAGTCAAGCTCTTGCTGCCAAGCTCTATTGGCATTGGTGTACTAGCTAGTCTTAGCTTTAGGCCCGTACCCTGTCACACAAGTATTTACCTATTGTAGAACCTTCAAATATTTCCAAGTTTTCTCTTGAGGGAATAGGCTCTATGGTGTGGAATACCCTCAATATTGGTGCTCACCTAGTGAAGAGAAGTTTATTTTGGATCTGCAACAGAGGCACTAAGGCTCTATTTTGGAGTGATTCTTTGAATGGGCATCCTCCTCTCCTATCCTCTCATCCTCACTTGCAGGCTCTTTGTGATTCTTTCCAATCTTCTAGATGGAATAAGGTGGCTCATTATAAGGAGGCTTGTAACCTGGGCCTTGTTGTGGATTATAGATGGAAGAATTCTTCTGATTGGCCTATGGGTGGCTCACTAGGAGATTGGTTGGAACTATCTTAGATATTGGCTTCTAGGGAGTGCAACTCATTGTAGGAACTTGATGTTTTAACTTGGGGAGATGCTTCTTCTGGCAAGTATTTTATTTCTTTTGGGTACCTTGTGTTGACGAAGCAACATATTGGTGAGGTGGAGGTCTCTTGGTGGAAGAAAGTTTGGAATAGTTTTTCATGGCCTAAGTGTAACTTTTTCCTCTGGATTTTGGTTTACAATCATTGTCTCATTTGGGATAATCTTTACAAGCGAGGCTTCCAGGGGCCTTCCATCTGTGTTCTCTACCGCAACAGTGAAGAGACTGTTTCTCATCTTTTTTTCTAGTGCCCCTTTGCCAAACAAATTTGGCACTTCTAGTGGAGTGAGTGGGGATGCACGTGTTGGCATGTTTCCTCTTTCTATGAATTGTGGGACCGTTTGGACCATTCCCCTTCCAAGAATTATTTTCTTCAAGTTTCTTGGACTATTGGCCCTTCCCTTATTTTATGGCATTGTTGGCTTGAGAGGAATAGGAGGATCTTTCATGATTTACAGTTTGAGATTAGGCACTTGTGGTGGAAAATTGTTAATTCTCTTCAGGAAACACTATTAGCTAAATGTGACATCGATGGGGGTTTGGATCCTACTGATGCTGGTGTTTACTCTCGCCTCTTCTTTCCTCTTTAGGTTTGCTCTCCCTTGACCCCCCACACCTGCTCTAGGAATAGAGCTAAGCAACACTCTCAACATGTTAATTTTTAGGGACATTGGTCTCCTCCTGAGGTGGGCACTCTTAAAATCAAAACTGATGGTTATTCTCGTAGAAATCCTAGTCTGGCTGGTATTGGGGGAGTTGGGTGTGATAGTTTTGGTGATATTTAGTTTCTATTTTCTATATACAAGGGTTACCATACTAATAACCTCATGGAAGCCCTGGCTATCTTGGTTGTAGTGTAACAATGTTGTCAACGTGGTTGGAAAAGAATCATCTATGAGACTGACTCGCACATGGTTGTGAACTTATTGCATAATAAGAACCTTGTGCATGTAGATTGGCATTTGGCTCTAGTTATTCAGTAGATCATTCAGTTATGTAATTCTCTAGATTTTGTATCTTTTATGCATATCCCTCGTGAGTGGAATGGTGTGGCTGATTGTTTGGCTAGATGGGCCTCTGTGCAAGGGTCGAGTTGGAATATTCTTGATCATAGGATGCTTCCCCTTGATTTATCTTAGATTCTAGTTCAACTTGTGGACCAAGATAAAGCTATGTAGTTCTCTTTGTTTCTTGCTTTGTTCAGTTCTCTTTGATTTTCAATAAAAAATTTACTCCTCTTTTAGTGTTGAATAAACAATGTACATTCCTACAATATTGCAAAAGAGATTGATAGTGAGTTCTTAAGAGTTTGACAACACAATAGGAGTAATGGACAAGTGGACTACTTGAGACTACTAACTAGATCAAAGAGAAAGATCTACAATTATTCATTTGTTCAAACTAGAACTCTATGA